>OY282395.1:18661569-19261569 GCA_958295455.1 Coleophora deauratella
GTTTTTTTTACAAAAAAGAAATGAATGCATTCGATTACATCTTACCTGCTGAAATAGTGAGAATATAGTCGAGGGTGGTACACGTAAGCAAAATGGTACAGAAATTGGTTGAATATTGTTTTTAGTCGACACCACTTAAAATTTTCATCAATACTGAAATAGGATGATTCAAAAACAACGTCGAAAACAGTAAATTACTCAAATTCTATCAAACACTCCTCTGTGATCTGCGTCTGTTTTGGAGCGCAGTGCAACAAGTCGTAAATTGAAGGCTCAGCCAGCGCGCCGCCACCGATTTCCCTCAGGGTTTTAAACGGAAAAACCGGATGAATCCAAGTCCAATACTTCATCCATAATTCAATGTTCCCATTACATGGCCGGTGTACACCGTACAATGGTAATTTACGTGACTAATTCTGTGTAGAGAAGAGTATTGCCCGATTCGCAAAATATCCGTTGAGCATTATATCCGATTCTGTA
Source organism: Coleophora deauratella (assembly GCA_958295455.1). Lineage (NCBI taxonomy): Eukaryota > Metazoa > Arthropoda > Insecta > Lepidoptera > Coleophoridae > Coleophora > Coleophora deauratella. The sequence continues at coordinate 18,662,050 of OY282395.1, forward strand.
TTTAAGTTTCTTAGAATGTGAAAACACCATGTAGTTACATCGCTTGGAAACACTTTGTGAATTTGACGTTTTACGTCCGTGACATTTTGTGGATTGGACAATCTGCCTCTGAGGCACTTATTCGCTGTCGTGGAATATCAGTTGAATTTCGATTAGGTTACTTTTGTACGGATTTTTAATCCTTCGCTGCATAATTCTGAAAGTGGTTCGTACGAAACGTAACAGGTTTTTTTGCTTTAATCTCTTTGCTCGTAGAGCTCTTTAGTTTTTCTTTGACGTAGTGCGCTCTTGGTTTTAGTAATAGAGACGCTGAAATCCAGACATTCGGATTGTACTTATACTTGTGCTTTTTTTGATTATTTATGGAAAATCTTTCAGAATATTTTATTTACTAGGTGATCAGTAAGCATACTCGTATTTAATGTTAAACTTATAAGACTTCAGAAATCGGTTTGCGTTGTGCAAATATTTGATTCATTATATGAAGTAGCTTTTTTTTAACTATTTTCATTTGATACGGTATAAGTATTTCAAAGACTTTTAATATCTGGTACGCGTATAGACCGTTGCTTCTTAAGGCAACATCGCCATAGAATTCAATTAAGGGAAGGCATCCACCTTCCCTTTGACTAAATAGCTCATGAAATTAATTAAGAGTAAACTTTATCGGTCGCTGTTGTGCTTAGATCAATCCAGTCCGTGACTCAAACTCAAAATCAACTCAAAGTGTTTCTTATTTAAGTAGATACTTTACGCATTCTTTAAAATCATCTTTTTTACAATGTCCCTACCACGCGGGACTTGTACACACCGTTCCGGGAAGTGCTCTATTTCACAATGAGTTGAAAACTTCATCAAATTAACTTGATCCCGAAATGAAATGGCTTCTATTTGTAGTAGTAATGATTCACATTAGGTTAATTACTAACTTATTTTGATAGAACTTTTTTGAGAATTCTTGAACTTAATGTTTAAGTTTTAATTTTATATTTACCACGATCGAGATGGAATTTTGGAGGATCATTTATTTCATACACTGCTCTTGTTTCTGTAAATTATTCAATTTCGCAACGCACTTGTGACTCCTCTGGTGTTGCGGGTGTCTATGGGCGGCGGTAATCGCTTACGATCAGCTGGCCTAACATGCGCAACGTGACAAAATTTTGTCGACGCATTATCTCGTGTTAAAACGAGATATGTCTGTTTGTCGAGGAGCCCTAACATGGCAGCACACGGAACTCTTTTCGATCTGTCATTTTATGAAATTTTATCGTCTGTCAAACTTTTGTCGACAAACTCTAACATGCGCGCCCTTATTTCTCGAAATTTGAAACTTCTACTCGACATGTTTCTCTTCGATGAATTTGAGCGACGAGATAAACGAGAAACGCGAAAACAAAAAGGCAGTCCTGTATTACGACTATATAAATATACAATTATGATCAAATGGCCATTACGTCCCCACTGCAGGGGCACGAGGCCAAGCCCGGATTGATGGAGGTTGTGGGGCTAGTGGCCAACCCCAGTGTCAGAAGTTTTCAAGCGCCTATAAGGCCTCTGACATGGCTTAACGACTGCTAGCGATAGCAGCCGGCACCAACGACTTAACGTGCCTTGCGAAGCACGGAAACGGTCGAGACAAATGCCACTAACAGTCAGACTCATCCGGGTTACGACCGTGTTTGTAGTCAGTTAACCTACGTGATCTACGCGACCACGCAAGCCGCACTGAGGCACGACCGCTTCACTGTGCCACATGGGTAGGTGGTTTTATTTTTATGGAAATAGATGAAACTGAACAATAATATGGGTTCTTCTGAAATAAGTAGGTATTTAATTTGTTATTTAAATATTATTTCTACTCATGAAAGTAACTAACTGTCCCCGAAATGTATAAAATCCCAAATTTTTTACCGCTACATTGGACAGTCGCTTTATTTGTGGCAAAAAATATAAGATTTCTTAAAACAAAACATTGATCAAAATTGAAGCGCGCGCGAAGAAATCAAAGAACTCAAAGAAGTCAGTGACCAAAGAGAATATAATCACTATTTTAACAACGAAATTATTGAAAAGCTCACAATAAAAAGTTTTCATTGCTGAGATCTAACAAAACTCACGAAGAAAACAAAAAGTCTGTGACAAAAGAGAATACAATCACTATTTTTTTCATAAAATTTTTGAAAAGCTCAGACTAAAAACTTTTTATCGCTGAAATCTAACGAATTTTATATGACAAACCGGTTATTTTTCTTAAAATGGCAACATCAACTTCTCGCTGTTACTTGTCACGACAAAGCGAAGTCATGGGACTTTTTGGCGGGAACTCGCGGCAAGAGTTTGTCATTTTTGTTTTATTATCCGAAAAAATAGATATCGTGGTTTTTAATGCATAATATTGATAGTGTATTGTTCAATAAAGTGCCATTTAAGTGTCTAATATGTAGGATAATGAAATAAAAGTGTGTAGACTGTGTTTCGAGTGCTCTCAAGAAGTCCATGAAATCTTCATCAAAAGTGCTATCATTTTGTTGAAGAATAGAGAAAAAGTTAAAGACGACAGAAATTGATAATAAATGAGAACTCAAATGAAATAGAAAAATATTTAGAGAAGAGCAAACTACGTAAGAATAGGCTGTATGGCCAGAGAAGCCTTTGCCTTTTCCTTGCAAAAGCAGGAAAGAACCAAACAAAAAAAAAAAAAAAAAAGCGAAGTCATGCCGAGAAATCTTCTCTTCCGTGGTACGCATGTTAAGAAAAACGACAAAATAATCGGGATCGACAAATTTTATCATACACGACATGAGATAAGTCGTGTTGCGCATGTTAGGCCAGCAGGGGATCCGTCTGCTCGCTTGCCACCTATCACATAAAAAAAACTAGTGTCAAATATGTGGTCAGTTTTTTTTTTGCTGTGTAAAAATACCGTCACGTATTCTTATTATCTGACTGAATAGTAGACAAAGCATAAACTAAAGAACACTAATATATTGCTAAAATTGGTACTTACATACTTAGTTCTTTAGAGGGTATAGGAATTTTCAAATATCGACTCCGTGAAGCAGGGGGTGTTATATATATGAAGTTTGTATGGAAAATTGAATTTCCAACGCTTTCGACGAGAATGACGTCACAGGCACTCAGCTGGTTCACTATAATGTTTCTGTGGTAAAGTTGTTGAATTTTCATGAATATAAAGGAGCACTATGAAAGGATTCTTCAAATATCGACCTCTAAGTGGCTGTAATAGGTTGTAATAGTTCGTATGGAAAACCGAATAAAATTTCACTATTACGAATGTGCATGTCTTTGGTAAATTTGTATTTTTTATGTAAATTCAAGTGATCGGTGTGCTCGATTGCCGCCTATCACATTAAAAAACATCTTTAGACAGCTTCCAGTTAGGCCAGTTATAGTTATTCACTAATTTGTAAATAGATATGCAGACGTGAGATTCTTCAACTGGACTATTAATTCAGTATTCCTGCAGTACTCCAATGAAATTATCCTCTATTTTCTAATACTTATCAAACACCTGTTGCCCGTTACACTGCCGCCACGTGCCGTGCTAAATGGCATTGTTCTAGGCGCTTCCCTGCTCGATTACTCGGGATTACGGTCTAAATGCAGTCGGTTAGCTTTACCCTGCATTGCGATGACATTGCAATCTTGGAGTACGTGACTTCATCACTAGTTAAGCTTGTCCACCTGTACCTCGTCTGTAGACTGTCTCTTTCTAACATGTGTGTTCAATGTTCATGCCATCTCGCTTTAGTACCGGAGTTATGATAAATATATTGTTAGTGTTGATGGGGTTCGTATTTTTTTTATCGAATATCGCACTTATAACGCTGCAGCTGTCAAACGGGGTTAATAAACTTTAACACTATTATTTTTAGTTTTTCGATTTGGTCATAACAGATTTAGTTTTTTTGTAATAAAAATGTATGTTGTGCTTATGGATCTGAAATTGCAAAAAAATATTGACCATACAAAATTGGCACTTGATTCAGTTTCAGATGGGTGTTTTACCTTTTTGTAAAAAAAAGTACCTTATTGGTATACGATGAACATTACAAATTCGATTGAAATGCCTTAAATTATCAGTAGTCTTTCATTTTTTATTTGCAGAACTATATACCTACTACTGTACAAAACTACCTACTACTGTACAACTTAACCACTGTACATTGAATAAACCAAATAAATGTTAAAGCAATTATAACAAATTACACATTCATTAATACGCAGAACCATCTTCGTAACGGATTAACACAAAAAATCCCCGAGCATCACGCTCCAACGATCGCCGTGGTTAATTAAATACGGAATTACTTGAAAACAAGCCGAGTGGAGGAATAAAATGTTAAGTAGGAAAAACTTGCAGTTCGGTGGTCCGTTGCAACTATGCACCGGTCGGCTGATAAGTGGGGGCTTTCATATGCTTTCCTCGGATGAAAAAACGGATACCGCACGTAACATCGCGTGTTCGGATGAGCTGCGCGAACGTAGAACTCGTGACGGTGACGCATGCCTCGTAGATCGCACATAGTGTCGTATTCAAGAGTAACAATTAATAAGTAAAATGTGTCACTTGCGATAAATAAATAGGTTTATTTGTGCCACAGTGTATTAAGCTGTGCCATAAGAGAGAGAAAAATATATCCGAGACACACCAATAATGAAACAATTGAATAATTAAAAAATAAACCGTTGGGGCATTAAAGTTCTCGAGTGGCGACAGCGCACTGGAAGACGCAGTGTAGGCAGGCCTCCCACTCGGTGAACCGATGACCTGGTGAAGGTTGCGGGAAGCCGCTGGATGCGCGCAGCACAGGAGCGGTCGGTGTGGAAATCCTTGGGGGAGGCCTTTGTCCAGCAGTAGACGTTTTCGGCTGATGATGAAAGTCCAAGGGGAGGCCTACATACAACGGTTTGTGGACGTCTCATGAGTTGCGTCTGATTTGATGATAATCATGAAGATACAATACACAATTACAACACCAGTTGTCTTCCTCATTCTTCTTCTAGATTCAAAATAAAACTTCTTTCGTGCTATTTGTTTCCTTTTCTTTAACATGAGTTTAATTTATTATTGTTCTTACTTTGTCCTGTATCGCCTCATGTATGTGTTACATTATTATAGGGTTCCGTATTGTTCGCATTTCTAGGAATCGCGTAGAATCCCAACACATGTCTCGGTTTAAATAAACGCCGACCTGACACCCCGCCAGCTCATTACGTCTCCTTTACATATAAATGTTACAAATCCGTGGCTTTTCTAGCAAAAAATACACTTATTTTCACGATATGAGTTTGAGGGAAGGTATTTTCAATTTTGCTCACATCGCTCGAATCTTTAAGCTCATTTCCTCGTTTTATTTATTATGTTCTACATTTACAGAGGACTGGAATTCTTTCTTAGTGAATTCCCGCTCCACTAAGGTTGCTATTTTGTTTGTTAGCTTATATTACATTCCTTCAAAATAACGACAACGGTTTTACCTTATTTTGTCGTCTTTTAGTCTTCCGTATCGAATTTAAGGCTTATTAACTGTATTATTAAAAAAATGTAAGTCGTCCACACGGCTTTTGCTGTTTGGTTCGTACTTATTTAAAAATATATAATACATACTGCTTTAATGTCAGTTATATAATCAGCTTGTGTTTTTGGTACATTACATTGCGATATGCCGAGGAAGCTTTAAAATTCCGATACTAGGACAGACCTTTCTGTATACCAAAAGACATCATTTTAGGAGAGTGAATTATTACTGGTCATGTAGTTATTCAAACGTATAGTTTTACGCTGCGAGTGCACTGAGACGATACGACACGACACGGTAAGAACCGACAGATGATGACGTCACAGTCCGATCCAGTCGCTGTACATTTTTTATGAGCGCGAGTGCACTCATCCGACACTAACATTCTTACCGTACTTATAACTTATAGAATGTATCTTATTTTATCGGCTCTTACTAGTCGCTGTACATTTTCTATGAACGCTGCTGCACTCATCCGACACTAACATTCTTACCGGACGAAACGAAGTGTTGTGCATCATTTATCGACATACGTATAGTTTAGTTATCGATTTACATTGTATATTAATATGATAATGTTTTATAGGTACCTACAGAAATCAATATACATTTATAATTTTATAGAATATTCAAATGCATAGGTGTATGTGTAGATATATTACGATATTTTGTATTAATTGGAAAAATATGATTTAAGAAAATGTGTAAGTAAAGCATCTACGTAGATAAAAAATACTTTGATTTTCAATAATATTTACATATTTAGGTTGTGTTTTTAATAAAAATACAACGTTCGTTTTTATTTGTTGTACTTACAGAAATTTACATACACTTTTAGAATATGCAACTTCATATCAGGATATGGTATTTTTAATATGGTAGGTTTTATGAAGTAACCGCCATTTTAGACGTATTAAAACTCTTGGTTACCTACCTATGATTTTACTTTACGCTGTATTTATAACAATAATGCCAATAATTGGCGTTGGCTAAAAGCCGGGCACATTTTCTATAGTACTGCGCACAACACTATTCAGAAATAATGACGCGACGACGACGCTTACTATATGGCTCGAGTAGTGGAATGATTATTTCGGCTCTTATTTTATCGGACCAGTGCACTCGCGTACTTAGGAGCGTGAATTTTGTAACTTGTCACAGGTTACACAAACATATACGTTTGCACACTGAGATTTGTTTAATTCAATATAACCACTGCTGTAACAAATTGTATCTGTTTTGTGACATTTCAAAATACTTCTTCCGTACAAACTCCAGTGCAGTCAAGTCCTTACAATTCAATTAAACCGTTGATTGTATGCATGCATAACATTAATTTCAGTTAGTATCGAATCGTGTGTGCGCACAGGCAAGCGGCCGTCCGGGTGGATCTACCGGAAATGACGCAGAAAATTGCTTAGCCGCCTCTCGTGGATCCCTACGCATAATGTCCGAGTTGCATTGTGTCACTTGAAGCGAAACATGTGATGTTAGTGCGAGTCAGAGCAAATTGTTTGATTTTGAAGTTAAAGTCTGATTTTATTTTTAATTATAACAAATTTTTTGAATTACACTTTTATTCCATAGCACTCATAATTTTTGCGTTTTTTTTTTTATTGTACTTTAAGTTTTTATAATGAAGTTCCTAAAGAACTTTGTTTGGCACCAGATAAATTACCACTCCAACAGTTTCTATAATCTTAAATTGTGTGTTGGAAATTATCAAAATTAGATGTTTATCGTCATTTTGCATACAGGACAAACTGCGTCTGAATCCTAACGTAGACGTAATATCCTAGGACGACTTCCAATTATGTAGATTATCTAGACGACGATACGCTTATTACATCTTTGGTTACCTTTAGATGGCTTTTGTGCATTTCTAGTACCTTTATTTTTGTCTAAGCTAAAATATTTAATAAAAAAAATTACTTTTATTTCAATTATTTTCTTCCTGATCAAGAAGAAGGCAAACGCTTCTACGATGATACCGCCTTGTCTAGTCACAAAGTCAGTTACTGTCTTCTGTCGTTACATATCATAATCAGTCTATTTTGAAGTTTTCGAGGACTTCTTACTCGTAACATCCCACACACTGTATTTAATTATCCTTCACGTTTAAAAAAAACACTTTGTTGAATAATACATTATCAACATTTTGCACCAAAGATATTGAATTTTGATTGTCCTGATAATAAAACAAAAATAACAAACTGCTGCTGCGAGTTGTGGCCAAAAAGTTTTTCAGTGTTGCAAGGTCACTTAAGATGCAAAATTGGTAGTTTTGCTTTTTGCTCAGCAAAGTTCCGATTAACGAAATTTGGTATTTCTGTCAGTAAGTCTTGTTAGCAGAGATATTGTATAATCAAAGTAATAAAGTGAACTAGTTTCATTGACATGAGAGAGTATGATGTCCTCAGTTTTGTAATCATAGGTATTGCTATTGTAATTTAGTACTGAGCTATAATTTACTAAGATTATTGGCCAAAGCTTCCGCTGGCAAAAGCCCAAGATGACTATGTAATTGAATGGGGTAACACGACCAGTATAATCATAGGATGAAGTTGCTTCCGAGGGCAATTATTGGAATTGTGGTGTCTTCTAAGGTTGGCTTTGTATTATATTTAACATGTAGGGATGCTGTCATCGGCTACATTTTCTTAGTATTTAAGTCCTGTGACTTTAACTAAGAAGCTGAATTAAATTTAACTGCTTTAGTTAATCTGTGCTCGCTTACTAAATGTAAAAAATGAAACCTATGTAAATTATTTACCTTTTACAAATGAATAAATTATTATTATTATTACTGTGTGAAAATTTGTGTAAAGACAGTGGAATAAATTATATTTTTTTTTGTGCAGGGTTCGAAAACCGGTTATTTAAAAACCGGTTTCGGTCATTGACCCCGATATCGAAATAATTGTGGTTAAGGTTTCGTTCAGATTTCGATTACCGCTATATTTAACCGGTTTAACCAAAACCGATATTTTTTCATTCGAAAGGAATTCACCAGTTAATTTGAAGAATATGCGACGTTGGAGGTATGTTTGCCGTATGCGATCAATTGAAAGCGTGCGAGAAAGTGAGCAGAAAACTCGGGCAGTGGCACCCGCGCGACGCGCCTGAACTTGACTAAGTTTGGTTTTAACCGGTTAATTTCGTTCTTATTTCGGTTAGAAAACCGCTCCCTGATTAACCGATATTTTATTCAAATTTACCGGTTAAGCTGGAAACCGGGTTTAACCTGAACGGAATCGTTAACCGAAATTCGAACGAAATTAACCGGTATTTGTTAACCGGTTCCGAACTTTGTTTTATAGAACTTCGTTAGATAATAGAATAGAATAGAATAGAATATATATATATATTTTTTTTTATGGCAGAGGTGGCAAACGAGCAGACGGATCACCTGATGGTAAGCGATTACCGCCGCCCATAGACACCCGCAACACCAGAGGAGTCACAAGTGCGTTGCCGGCCTTTGATTTGGGAGTACGCTCTTTTCTTGAAGGTTTGAATGTCGTATCGGTCCGGAAATACCGCAGGCGACAATTCATTCCACAGTTTGGTTGTGCGAGGCAGAAAGTTTCTAGTGAAACGCACAGTTGTGGACTGCCAACCATCTATGTGATGGGGATGAATATGTTGTCGCGTAGAACGATGGCGGAAAGAGGCGGCAGGGATCAATCCGAACAATTCCTCGGAGCACTCCCCATTGTACATGCGATAGAGAATGCAGAGCGAGGCTACATCTCTACGCAGCGCCAGGGAGTCAAGCCGATCTGAAATATCCTGGCAGTCGACGATTCGAGTTGCCCTTCGTTGAATGCGGTCCAGAGGGAGAAGCTGGTACTGGGGTGCCCCTGCCCAGAGATGAGAACAGTATTCCATATGAGGCCGAACCTGCGCCTTATAAAGTTGCAGGCGATGCGCCGCAGTGAAATACCGTCTCGATCTATTGAGCACACCAAGCTTCTTCGAGGCTAATTTAGCCTTACCCTCTAGACGGCCGCGGAACTGGACTTCACTCGATATGTCGACACCAAGAATTCCGATACTAGCTGAGGCATTTAGGGGAGTGTCCTCAAAACGAGGTGATACGACAAATGGCATTTTCTTGGCAGTGAACGCGCAAACTTGTGTCTTAGTGGGGTTAAATTGGACCAAATTAAGTCGAACCCATTCTGAGACTTTCTTTAAAGAGGCCTCAATTTCCGACACAAGTTTGTTTCGGCTCTCGATGACGTTTTCCCGAGAAATGTTGGCACGGCCGGTATAGAAGGCATCACCTGTGCTGTCATCCGCATAACAATGAGTGCTGCTGATTTGCAGCATATCATTGATATGCAGAAGGAACAGTGTAGGCGAAAGCACACAGCCTTGAGGGACACCAGCATTCACAGACATAGAATCTGAGCATGCACCGTCGACTACGACCTTTATGCTTCTGTCTGCAAGAAAACTAGTGACCCATTTGCATAATTCCTCGGGAAGCCCATAAGAAGGAAGCTTTTTTTTTAAATTTGCTTTTAAACAAGGTACATTGGTGAGATCTTAGATATAAAATTATAGATTCTCTTGTTTAGCTATATAAATGAAAGCATGCAAATATTTATCAACACAAAATATAGCGTAAATGTTCACGTACCGATGAGCGCCAATAACTATTTTCAATCGGGGTAATTAAAAATCGCTAAACTGAAGTGGCAGTGGGCGGGACACATAGCTCGTAGAACAGATGGCCGTTGGGGCAGTAAAGTTTTCGAGTGGCGACCGCGCACCGGAAAACGCAGCGTAGGCAGGCCTCCCACGCGGTGGACCGATGACCTGGTGCAGGTTGCGGGAAACCACTGGATGCAGGCAGCGCACGACCGGTCGATGTGGATATCCTTGAGAGAGGCCTTTGTCCAGCAGTCGACTTCTTTTGGCTGATGGTGATGATGAATTTAAAAAATGTTTTTTTTTGCATTTAAAATGATTTGTATTGTCAAATTTTCCAGAACTTAGCCTCCTTTTCTAGATATTGCGCAGAATTTTCTATAAATAATATGTGTATACAGTAGGTAACAAAAGAACTGGGGCTTCCCTCATCACATTTAATACCTTTTGCTCTATGGTTGTAGTATTTAGGTACATACCCTAAAAGCCTTTTTCATTACGACACATTTAACAATGGCGACTGGACTTGCACATGTCGATGTCGTGCAATCTGCATAAAGAGGGTAGTCGGGGTTATTGTGTGCGCAGACGGCAATTTCCCGAGCGATTGTTATTGCTAGATCGGGTACATTGATTCTGTACGGTTGGGCTATTCTTAGCCCTATTGACCCGTTCTACCTGATCTCAGATACTGGAATGCCTTGGTACTACTGTAGTTATGTTCGATATTCCATGGTCTTGTAAGGAGTAAAATTTCGTATGGCGCGCGCCATAGGTACGATACAGAGAATAACGTTGACGATACAATCTTTTTTAAATATGTTTTCTTTCATCGACGCAAAAGAAAAGTGAAGCATATGTGTATTATATGTTTGAAGCCTATGCTTATGTGTATTTGACTGACTCGGTGGCTAAGTGGTTAGCGATCCTGACCTCTGATCCGAGAGTCGTGGGTTCGATCCCCACACAGGGCAAACTTTTCTGTGATGAGCAGATTTGTTTGCTCTGAGTCTGGGTGTATTAATTGTATATATTTAAAAGTATATGTGTATGTTTATCAGTTTCTGGTTCCCAAGATACAGGGAATCCTAGTTTGGGGCCAGATGACCGTGTGTGATTTGTCCCAGATATTATTACTAAGTTTATTTAAATCAGTAAAAAATAATTTAATATTAATTCTGGTTTTTTTAAGTTTACGTGGGTGTTTCATATAGCAAACGGTTTTAGTACCGGTATGTTATCATTTCGTGTGACACAAACTTTTGAAAAACAATGTTTTGATGACAAGAAGAACGAGGTACTCATAAGTTTGTTGGATGAAAATCTCAACTTATATTATAGAAACTGTAAATTGAAAGATGTTCGTGCCGTTGGTTTCGCCGAGTGAGTGAGGTTGCCGGAAGCCCAACTTCCCCCCCCCCAATTCCCCCCATCCCCCATCCCATTTCAATGGTCGGCTATGCACTTGTGTCTTTAGGCGGCGGTAATCGCTTACCATCAGGTGATCCGTCTGCTCGTTTGCCACCTATTACATAAAATAAAATATATAAAAAACACGTAGGTTAACTGGCACCAAACTATGTTTATCTGTGCTATAAGCCACTAAGACTTATAAATATATTTTATTTTAAATACATAGACACCATAATGATGTTAACTACCCAGAAACACAGTACACAAATCTGCTCATCACAAAAAGTTTTGTCCTGAGTAGGAATCGAATCCATGACAGTCGGCGTAACAGTCTGGACTCTGAAACGAAATTTATGTTAGTAAGTAAACTTTCTGATCGGTTGACACAGAAGCCTTCCAATTATCTCAATGTAAGGCGCGGGCGACGGCGGCGCGTTCCGATCGAGTTTCGACCACTTCGCACCCCCGGTCGCCCTGACATCTTTCTTTTAGGATGCGATCACATTGCGGGGCGGAGCAATGCGAGGAAACAGAACATGACATTAAATCGGAGAGTAATCTTTTTTGGTGCTACGGTACGGATATATCTTTTCGAGTCTTTGTCGTAGTCCTCTTTTTTTTTATTGTCCAGTAATGCAGAAAACAAAAGAAAAAAATTATAAATAAAAAAATGAGGTGTGTACAATTCGGGCTACTACCGCTTGTTTTTTTCGTAAATTCGATAATTTCCAAGCAGTATACTGTTTGCTACTACTGTTACTAATAACAATATATATTAGTCTCGATTTGAGTATGAATACGTTAAAAGCAACCGACTTCAATCGCAACAGCTCCAATTTTGCTATGTTTTTGTTGATTTTCTCAAAAACCCGCTAAATCAATTTCGATAAAATTTATACGGGACCACCTGTTAAGTATACCCTTTGAAACAAAAAAAGAATTTTCCAAATCGGTTCATGCGTCTTCGAGTAATCGGTGAACATACAAATTGAGAACCTCCTCCTTTTTTGAAGTTGGTTTAAAATATGATCAAAAGCAACTTTATTTATTGCTTCGAAATGTTTGGTTAGCGAGGATGAATTAGCCGTTTCCCTTTTCGGACCCCCAGACGGTTTGCCCCATCGTCTGAGATCCGTCCCGTAGTGCCTGTTCAAGTCGTCACTCGCATTCGACAGATCCTCTCCGCCCCGAAATATTTTATTGACCGCTTATTATTTTATTTTATGGACATCCACTCTTATTTCATAGGTCCTTAGGCGGAGTTACGGTTTTTGTCACCCGATTATTCGAGCAAATCTCTCTCGGTTCCAACGTTTTTATTGAATCGATTTCGGTGTAGATGACTTATGGGCTCCTCGTAAACGTTATGTAATGTGATTTCTTATTTTTGGGGGACGAAATTTGAGGCTGCTTCGTGTTGCTGTTACTTTTTTCCTTATTTCATTAATTTGACCTATTTGTGACGTAACGTTGTTACAAGGATTACACGGTGTTCTTGTGTGAATGAAAGGAAACAATTGTTACAAACGAGAAATCCCCTGTAAAATTGAAGTAAACGGTTTTGAAGCGGCGCTTTTAGCTGCCGTGCAACAATATTGAATTGGATAAAAATAAAAACTTGACTAGTACCGCACAGTGTTTTCGATCAAAGAAAATTACGGCAGGCAGGCGGGGGCTGGCTCTTGAGCTCCATAAAATCCCTTTTCCACAACATATCGGTCTTTTCGCCCCGAATTGCTGGTGTCCCGCCGCTTCAGACACGTCCAGGTAATAACGAAATAAACCACTGAGAGCTTCCCCTGGAAAAGCGATCGAGTTTTCCTTCAACCTTTCGAAAAGGAGCTGTACCCGGCTTCCGCAGGTGCGCGCTTGAAAAGTTACCTTATTTTCTTTTTGTTTGGGACCGGAGTGGCGTGCACCGGCCGGCGGTTGCGGGCCGGCTGTGGCGGTCGCGCCCGCGCCGCCCCCGCAGTGTTGCCATCACTTTGTGTAATTGAAAACTCCGATGTGCACTTGTACCGGACACACTGTTACAACTAAATAAATCTTTATCCGGACGTCGGACTGCTTGTTTAATCGAAGTTTAATCTGTGTGCTGCTTTGCGTTTCTTTTTTATTTACCGATACGCAGGGTATCCGTTTAATGTGAATGTATACCAATACAACCTCATCTAAACCGACTTGAATATTTTCATTGTATTTGTAATGGCCAAAAAGTTAAAGGCAGCCGCGCAAACTGGTATCGAAGTTAGCCCCAAACTGTAAGTTAAGCGGATTTTAATTAACGGAGGTCCTTTGTCAACTGCTCCTTTTAATTTTGATGAATAAAGAAAATTATTTATTTGGCGGCGTTAGCGCTTACAGTGATTTATTCTCAGAGTTAAAGGACGTTTATAAAGCTTCGCCTTCCCCGCGGGAAATTTCTTTTCATAATTCGTCGGATCCTACGTCAGACATTAGCGCTTCGGGCTCGGACGAATTGTGTTTTACGTTCTTTCCTTTACTTGTCTAATGCAAATGGTATTCAAAAAGAATCTGTTGTACATTTATTTGATATTTTTTTGTCAAACAGTATTTTTACTAATCGATATTGCTTCTTTTCATTACAGGTACGTAATTTATTCTTCTTTCTCCGGCCTTCACTACGTTTCGGTAAGTCGTAAAGACTCCGTGACAGTTTCCAATACAATGGGATTACAGCGTTATTAAACTTCGCGATTACGCAAACTTGCAGCCAGCACCTAGACCCGCGACCGGCCGACCCGTAGTAAATCTTTTAATCCCTTTACAATGGTTTTATGTCATAAATTTGACATCTGCGACTTTTTTATTGCGATATTCGAACGTGGCCCTCCCCACGGTATGATAAAATCGTGTTTTATGGACGCAACGGTCGCCTGTTCATTATTTTATTCCCTTTTATCGATTAAATTGATGCTTAAAGCGTAACATCACTATAGCCGGTGATTTTTTTTCATGAAAAGTATGAAAATTGATGAGTCGTTTATTTTATGACAGCTTCAGAGTTCAAATTGCCCGAGTTTTAGAGGGGATTTGTTGTCGATTTGAAATTCTTACGCGTGGCTACTATAACATTTGAGAGGTCATAAAAATATCAAGTTAATGCACTTCTGAACTTTTCTTTTACAAGCTTTTACTTTAACAAAAGTTGAGATCAGATCTTACGAGCTAAGAGCCACTCTGGATAATCGGGATTTAGTGAAGTTATTGATTGATTAAATGCAAAACTTAGCTGTGTAGTAGTAAGAACTCTTTGGTGAAGTATCATTTACATTTGTTGAACGAAATTAGGTTTCGTACAGTTTTTGGATTTGGACTCTTTACAAATCAGCTCGATGCTTTTCTACAATTACTTTTTTTTAATTTGCTGTTTTTTTACCTGTGTGGTACCGAAAATTAAGAATTTCATGTCTACATCTAAATACGGCGATTAAAACACGACCGTCAGTAAATTAAAAATAAAATATGACGGAAAAATATTAAAAAAAACAAGGTGTTATGTTAAAGTTAATAAGAAATAAAAATAAAAAGTAAATAATAATTATTTATATTAATACTAAAGAGTATCAGCTGATTACATATTTTTTGGCCATTTTTTATATACAGTACGTACAACTTTTGTCAAATGAAAGCACAAAATTGTATTAATTTTTCTAATCAAAAATTTGACATAAAACTTGTTTTTAATAATTTTCCGTCATTTTACGACGAAATGTCTTTTTGACTGAAAATAAATATTTAATAAATACAATAAGTAAATAAAATATCCATAACAAACACATGCTCATGTGGCCTCAAACAAGGATTTCTGTATTGTGGGACCAGAGACTGATATACGTTTATACAGTTTATACATATCGATACTTCTGGGCTCAAAGGGCGTATACGCCTAAGTTCTATTTAGCGTATACGCCCTTTGAGCCCAGAAGTATCGCACATACATATATTGATACCTACTCGTATAAACACCCAGAGCAAATAAAACTCATCGCAGAAACTTTTTCCCTGGATGGGAATCGCACCCACGACCCTGTGATCAGTGGTCTCCTGACTCACTGTTACCACTCCTGTGCTAACCACTGAGCCGCCGAGTGGGTCAGAATAAATATAAAATTTATTTAAATTATTAAATTTATATTTAAATTATTAAATTAGTAATCATGTACACCCAGTTTACATTAAATTCATGCTTCATTTTCCTACGACGGCGTAGAACATCATAAATTTTCCACAGAAGGTATAATAATACAACAGACATGCTTAGTCACCACTCAGAACACATGTGGTCTCGGGCCCTTAATCCAAGATGATACACAATTACGACACAAATCGAGATGGGCGCGTGGGGGGGGGGGGGGGTCCTGGCTTTTGTGACGACGTTGTTGTGGCCCGGTATGATTTATATGAAGTGTTAGGCAAGTGTACCGATTTATTGATTGTATCACAACTCAACTGGCATTCCTGTAGTTATTTTGTCCCTGAAATGAAAGATTTTCAGATCTTTTCTAAGTGAAGATAAGCCGATACCATAAAAACGTAAACACGTTAAAAATAACAACAAAACATCAATGGTAGCATGGGTTTTCTTATATTTCGTGCATGATGTTGACCAATAATTGACCACGCTGAATACGTTAAAACAACCGACTTCAATCGCAACAACTCCAATTTTGATATGTTTTTGTTGATTTTCTCAAAAACCTCTGAATCGAATTCGATAATATTTATATGGGACCACCTGTGAAGTATACCCATTTAAACAGAAAAAGAATTTTCCAAATCGATTCAGGCGTCTTCCTGGCGACGAATTGAGAACCTCCTCCTTTTTTTGAAGTCGGTTAAAAAACCATTATAAATATAAAATAAGGTAATATTATAAGGTACTAATACCTAAAATAAAAAAGTGTGACCGAGCCTTTACACAAATCGACTGCCGTTAACGTGTTACCTGCTAATACTTTTTTCGCACAACGAAATTCCTCAGTTATCTCGCCATCAATAAAATACAACACTCCAAAGAGTTATTTCGATGTTTTACAAAAGTTTTTTGCTTCTTTGCCCACCGAAAAAACACTCTCCTTTATTGCGACACTCTGTTAATGCTGATTTTCTTTTCTTTGCCAAAGTTGGGACATTATTTTATGCTCATCCAGGGAACTTTTGCAATCCACTTATGTCGGCCGTGAAGCGCTAAGCAAATACAAAAAGTTGCTCGTGTTTAATCTGCACGTTATAAGGATATTCAGTGAAATTTCACGCCGTTGCGACTCGCTTTAAATAATCCGCGGGAAACTCATTTTTATTTTTGTAACGATTTTCAAATGCTTTCACGTGTGCGTTCGTGATTTGAAATTCTCAAGGCGTTACTGCCTGCCTTTTTAGAGCCTACTTATTCAAGAAAAGAAGTTGCGAAAAAAAAACATGTATTAAAAAGAGGGTGTGTGCTTATTATCGCACGATAGAACTGAAAACTTTTATGATTTTCCAATTCAGCCCCGAGTGTTCGCGATTCAGCGTCACTTTTCCATGGTTGTTTCGTTCACTATTCAAAAAGAGCGCAAAGTGCGCTTAAAGAAGTTTTCATTTCAAAAATTATTAACCTTGTTTCGCAGCTCAAAAGTTCAGTAAACAGTTTTACGGCTCCGATTACAAATAGAATTGAAAAGTTTCGAGAAAAAATCGCGAACCAATGGTAGGACCGCGGAAGCTTACGTGCATAAATTACCAGGAGTGCGTAAGTCTGCGAGACTGACTTGTAAAATTGGGCATACTCGGTTCTTCCGCGGGCTTTTGATAAATAGCTGCGAGAAGTAATTCCTTTCATCCTGCCTAAGGACTGTTTCTACGCACGTTAGAAACTTTGTTATCTTCGAACGGCTCGAAAACTTTTGTTTCCTGTAAGTTTGTAATGCTTGTAACGCAGCGGACTGTTTGATAGCATTACTCTTTAAATATAATAATTATTGATTAGCGATTCCATATTTATTTATCAAGTATTATGAGTAGTCCGGGAAACGCGCCACTTATACAAAAATAAATAAATGTGAAAAACATCTCAACCGAAATCTGTATTGTTTACCAGTCATGAATAAATTTTAAAATCCACCACCGGATCAATCCTAGCTTCAATAAACACGTCAAAAAAACCGCGCAACGCAAATCGCGTCTGCCAAATCGCTCGTGTGAACAATCCCACGCGGAACGTCCCGACGCGCGGGAATTCTTATCTGCAGAACGCAGCACTTTGATTACGGTGGTAAGGAATATTTAAAGAAGCTTTCACATGCCTGTGTGTTCAAGTTCCAACGCATGTGCAAAATTTATGTATGAAATATGACTTTGTATTACGCCCCGTGAAGGGAACCCCTTTGTACTATTTTCCCTCTTATTCCGTTGTTCTACTTTGTAGATGCAATCTCGCTAAGGGATCTAAATCAAACTACAGAGTGGAATACAATTTAGTCTTGGAAGAAAATAGTTGCTTTCTGATAAACTTCGTGTGAGGTTTTCTTACGAAACTGACTTAGTCCACTAGGGCCTACGGCTCCTTTCTCGAATTCGTTTTGACGATTAGATTTTAACAGACTTAGCTGCATAATGTCACGGTTTTTTTATTGCACCTGTTGCGTAGATTTACTTAATTATTCTGGATGTTTGAATCATCAACTGAAACTCACAAACCCAAATAATTATTTTAGGACTTTGGAAACCATTCGTAAACATTTGTAAAAGCATCAGAAAAACTATAACTAAAACGGTCATACTAACAGCATTCAATTCAGGACAATTTCGAAGCCGGTAACGGAATAACTTCCCTTCTAAAGGGCCATTTACCTCAATATAGTGACACGTGGCCGTGTATTGGAACCCTCCTTCGCACCTCCGTCAAACTATAGTCCCGCGAGCTGACAAGAACCTCTTCTCTGTGGAGTATGAATCGATTTGTACTTTATTTCGGGCGATTCGATTTAGGTTTTTTTTTTAAATACAAAGAATCTTTAACCAAATAATGAGTCTGTGTTCTATGTAGCAGTCATCGTTACAAAAAAATTGAAATGGTGTTAATGTGACGATGTAAAAGAATGTGTACATCATCTACTTAAATAATACATATTAAAAAAGTTCGTGTTGGTAAAAAAAAAACATGGTCACGGTGCATGTTATAATTGCCTAAAATTTGGGTGACATCGTATCTCTTTAACGTATTGATTTTAAAGTGCGACATATGTCCAGTTGGTAATATAATAAATAAACCTATCGTTCGATACAGGAAAGAGATAACATAATCATAGTCATGAGGTATTTATCAGGTAACATAATATTTTTGGACTTCAAAAAATCTTACTACGTTCCACCGAGTAGTTTCCTCAGTCAAGGAAATTATCGTTATTTGAAGTTACAAGCCAGTTTATTTTCACAACAACAATTTGTACCTACAGTGAGTACAGGTTCTATTTTTATTGTACCTGACCCCTAAACAAAGCAATCAGAACAATATTTCCTAACCGCCTGTAGATGACGTAAAGTAAATCTAGAAAAGAGAAATTTGCGGAGCGGTTAGATCTTAAAAGCGGGTTGTGCTAAATTGCTTTGAAATTACACACCTGGACGAACTTTTGGGTATCGCACTCCACTTTGGGTACCCACAGATCTCTTAGACCCCAAAGATCCTAGACGCAGAAGGTGTAATTAGCAAAATGTAACGTAAACGCAAAATGCAAATTTTTATTTATAAATATTGGTGCACAGTATTATATCTTGATTTCCCTAAAATTAATTCAAAATAAGTATTTAGTTAGTTCGATTTTTTAAGACTGCAAATAAAGTCTTTCAAGGTATGAAAATGTACAAAAGTTGTATTTATTTTTCTCGTTAAAATATTTTTTAATTATCAAGTAACAATTTTTATACCCCGAATACCTTCCATACACTCGTATACGGTGTTATAAATAAATAAATAAAATAAAATAAAAACAAAACTGTTTTATTTTCAGGCACAGAACCAATAGAAAATTTAAATATTACATTACATTATCTCGTTCGGCGAGATCTTTAATTAAGTATTTGCTTATTTATAGTCATACTATGTACATATAAATTAATATTATCTTACGGCACAACACACATATTTTTCGCTTGTACAAACGTCATATTTTTATGTAGTAGTAACAGGTTATTACAAAGTGACAATTTGCTAGACGACTGAGGCTGAGGAGTGGTATCGTGAAGAAGCGACTTTCATAAAGTCAGCATGACATTTTGCGACTCAGTCATTCAGCGGCCTTACCGTCCACATAGTCAAGAACAGTCTTTAAACAAAGTCAATGTTTCAAGTCAGCATGACATTTTGCGACTCAGTCCCAACACTCACATTCCCAACACTACTCGCACCGAAGTTCATCATAGGAATCCGATCTGCCGCGCTCCCTCAAACACATCGCGTATTCACCAGACCATGAATAGTTAAGTCAATTCCAGAGGTAAGTTAAGCTGTGTCGGTTTGGTGCCGTTGTTCCCATAATTTTAGGCCAGTTTTAGTGCTTGACAAGTTTTATGCATAATTTGAGTCCACCTCTAGTGGTTGTCGAGTAAGTACTTGACATAATTATTATAGTTTTGGGAAATATGATATTTACGTACTGGTGAAGGTTCCGGGAAGCCGCTGCATGCGAGCAGCACAGGACCGGTTGGTGTGGAAATGCTTGGGGAGACCTTTGTCCAGCAGTGGACGTCTTTCGGATGCGGCTGATGATAAAGATGATATATGAAATTGTGTAACCGCTGGTTTTGTCACTACATTTTATTTATATTGTTTTAGACCATTTAAAATCGGATTTTTATCGGAAAATGGTCTTAGTGTACACCAGAGATCCTCTAAGATCCATTATTCGCTTAAGATTGGCTGCCTCTTTATTTTTTTGTTTAAAAAGTATCAGATTTTTTTTTATAAGCATATCAATCAGTCTGGGCCGTGTACAAGGGCTTTTTACGTTTAACAATAAACGAGGAACGATGAGGTAGGTACTGCCCTATGTTTGCGTTTATACAGGGTGTAACAGAAGTGTGTGACAATACTTCAAGGTTGGCTTTTACCCATCAAACTGAACAACTTTTGTTCTACAACTTTGTTGAAATCGCATTTTTTTTTTCAAATCGATCAGCTGGCGAACCAAGTTTGTATGAAAAGTCCAAAAATTTTTTTGCGATTGGTAAAAGCCAACCTTGAAGTATTGTCATACACTTTTGTTACACCCTGTATAATATTACGTAAGAAGTGACTAAATATATACGTGAATAAATATATATTTTCTAAGTAAGTACAAAAACTACTTAACATGACCTTCTCCTTCAGAAACTGAACAACTTTTCCCAAGAAACCTA
The DNA here is from genome assembly GCA_958295455.1 of Coleophora deauratella. NCBI lineage: Eukaryota > Metazoa > Arthropoda > Insecta > Lepidoptera > Coleophoridae > Coleophora > Coleophora deauratella. Next base: position 18,683,070 of record OY282395.1, read on the forward strand.
TGTTCAGTTCGTGAAAAAAATTGGCTTCTTTAAACTGTCGATAAACTGATCGGCGAATTCAGTATCAGAGGAATTTTTTTTTTCATGGATGATTGGTTAATTAATTAATTTACAAACTTATTCAGTTTCATGAGTAGAACTTGAGTTCAAATAATTTCATTTCTTTTAAAAATAGCGCAAACTATTCGGTTTAGAAAAAAATGATATTAGAAACCTCAATATCATTTTTGAAGACCTATCCATAGATACCCTACACGTATAGGTTTGATAAAAAAATTTTTTTTGAGTTTCAGTTCTAAGTATGGGGAACCCCCAAAACTTTTTGTTTTTTTCTATTTTTGTGTGAAAATCTTAATGCGGTTCACAGAATACATCTACTTACCAAGTTTCAACAGTATAGTTCTTATAGTTTCGGAAAAAAGTGGCTGTGATATTCGGACGGACAGACAGACAGACAGACATGACGAATCCATAAGGGTTCCGTTTTTTGCCATTTGGCTACGGAACCCTAAAAAGATTCCGATGAATTGAGAACCTCCTTCTTTTTTTGAAGTCGGTTAAAAACAATTGAACAAAATTGGTGTAGGACCCGTTAATTGGGGATTCTACTCATCAGTACGAACAACTTTTGTCAATGATTTTGCTTAAATCGCAAAAAAAAATTCGGACTCTCCATCTCCATACAAATTGATCATCTGTTTTGCCATTTTAGTATGGAGAGCCCAAATTTTTTTTGCGATTTGCGGAAAGTCGTAGAATAAAAGTTGTTCAGTACGATGAGTAGAATCCTCAGTTAACGGGTCCTACACCAATTTTGTTACATTCTGTATAGACACACGGCCACGCAAATGCTTACAGCAATCGGAACCCAATCACATTCTAATTACTTAGTGGCTCTTTATATTATGTAGCGGGGCGTATGTCTTACAGTGGAGGACTTGGCTTTATTGAGAACAAAGGTTTGTCCCGACCGGTCTTGGCATCGAACCTTGGACTCCCGCCCCTGAAAGGAAATGAACAAACGACTAGATCGCGGTAAAATGCTAGAATGTTATTTTTAAAATAAAATCATAAAGACTTTTTTAGCCTGAGATAAAATCAATATTTTATTCATCGAAAATGCTACCGGTAAATTTTAAAAGAAGTTTCCAATTTCAATTTCAATTTATTTATTTGTGATTATAAGTTATACAAGATGGAGTTATAATACAGTGTCCTATGTATAATCTGTCATCTGAAGTTGTTAGTTTCAATTTTTTATTAAAGTGCCATTGCCCACAATCGGTTTACAATCAAACAAAGCTAGAGATTACATTTTTTTTTTCATCACATAAATCCTTTTTCGTTTATTTTTCCTCGGTTATATTTATTGTTTTATTTTTAAATGCTTCTATGAGATTCAGGTTAAAAGAGTTTTTATTTCAGTCCTGTAATAGATATAGTATAGTATAAAACATTTATTATTTTTACTTATTTTTATAAAGAAGATTATATTTGTTTGAGTTGTGCGTTATATACAGTCTTCTTTCATAGTTCGCCCGGTTTACTAATGTGCGCTAGTGATGACGCGCGGCGTTCAACATTCATTTGTTTTCTGAGGGTACGCCGCTGTCTTTCCTAAATACGCGCACGTCAAAATGTCAGTCTCGCTTCTCTGTCTAATCCGCTATCACTTACGTTTCAATTAATCACTTCAATGGATTGTTTCTCAAGTATTCTACACTAATTTTATTTCTGTTCTAACTATTTAACCTGTGTCTCGTGTTGTGTCAATGTCAAAATGGTGTTTAGTATACGTGATATGTTCAAGTTTTCGAGGAATCTTCGCTATATACACGATGAGCGGAATGTGGATGGAGCCGACGACAAGGTATTGTTTTTATTTATGTCTCGCATATTTTGACGTCGAGTCGTCTAAAATGTCAAATAATTGGTAAACGAGATGTTTTGCATAATTTTTTCAAGCATATTATTAACTTTCAACTTCACAAAAAATTTTGTTTTTTTTTTTTTTTGTTTGGTTCTTTCCTGCTTTTGCAAGGAAAAGGCAAAGGCTTCTCTGGCCATACAGCCTATTCTTACGTAGTTTGCTCTTCTCTAAATATTTTTCTATTTCATTTGAGTTCTCATTTATTATCAATTTCTGTCGTCTTTAACTTTTTCTCTATTCTTCAACAAAATGATAGCACTTTTGATGAAGATTTCATGGACTTCTTGAGAGCACTCGAAACACAGTCTACACACTTTTATTTCATTATCCTACATATTAGACACTTAAATGGCACTTTATTGAACAATACACTATCAATATTATGCATTAAAAACCACGATATCTATTTTTTCGGATAATAAAACAAAAATGACAAACTCTTGCCGCGAGTTCCCGCCAAAAAGTCCAAAAAAAAAAAATTTTGTTATTGGTAAACAAATTATTGTGACGTGTCTGTCGATATTAAGTCACATCTTAATACATAATTAATACGAATGTACCTAGTAAAATATTAAATTTGTATCAAATATGAAGAGTAGAACATACTACATTTCATTCTGTCGTATTTATTTTCGACCGAGAAGGAGAAAGGAAATATTGTCATGGTAAAAAAAAAAAAAAATTTTATTTTGAGTATGATGAGGATCGATTATCTGCGACTGATAAAGTATAAAAAAATATAAAAATACATGTTCCTGTCTGTCTAATCAGTGCCCGTTGTTACTAAACTATTTAAGTAATGTTTAGCCTCTGGCAATATTGCTTTAATATCTCCAGCCATTTTTTTGTTTGTTTCTTAACTATTTTATTTGTTTTGTCACCACAGAAAAAACATTGTAGTTCTAAGCATGGTTCTAACGAATTTCAATAAAACTTTGCAAGTTACTACAAATTTTATACTGTTTTCTAGGGTAAGTTGTTAATTATTTCCCTTTAGTATTATTACTATCGGAAAATATACAAAAACACATTTTTTTACAAGTGCGAACTACTCATATTACTTATATCTTTTGTTGTGATTAGAATTTATTTCTGATTTATCGCTCCTGAACTGAAGATACTGTGTAGGTATAATAAAGGCTAACAAGAAGAGTACGCACAGCGCTTTTGTACAATACATTTTATTTTCAAATACATTAATTTTGGTTTATGGAACGGTTATTAATCCATCATACTGCGTAAAACCTAACGATGTCTTAGTGACATCTAGACATAGTTTATGATTTGATGGATTTCAACAATATAAGCCAGTCTACCTTTTATTACCTACTAGACATGTATAGAACATGTTTTTAATATTTACGTTATGTTAGTGTTAACAATCTATATCTTCCCCACTGCTTTCCTATACTTTGGGTAGTTTAGTTTAGACTTTAGGTCATACTCGTCACACGGGGACCAAGTCCGGATTGGTGGATGTTGTGGGGCTAGTAGTTAAACTTGTTTATGTTATAACCATGTACATATGTATGTCGTCAGTTAATCTGCATGATCGACGCTGCAAGCCGCATTGAGCGACGAACGCTTTTACAATGTTTATTTGTACATAATTTTTCAATTTTTCATCTAAGCAATACAAAGCTCCGAGCTAGCCTTGGCTCGAGAGAGTGGTCCGAAGCAGGTAGGAAAACTAACCAGCTTGCGTTCGGCTTGTCACGACAGACACATTAATCAAAACAGTTGCTGTTGCCCTCACCACACCTGGAACTTCTGGAAAGGTACTAAGTGTTTTCTAACGTACTGTACTTATAGGTATGTTGTGTACTATATTATATTACTCGCACAGCTTCCGGTTGCCCGTGAGGTTGTATCCCTAAAACTCGTTTAGAATTTAATGTTGTTAGTTATCTTTTAATGCATGAAGTTAATTTCATGAGTTCTTGTCTTACTGTGTTTATTGTAAAAAATACTTAATAAAACCACAGATTAGATAATAGTACTATAAAACAATAAATACTTATATTGTGTCGTGCTTCACATTGATATGTGTTTAGTAACGAATGCATTAATCTTTTTTTCTTTCGGTTTACAGCTGCATTCGAATATTATGGATAATGCTATAGATAACTTTCAACGCACGCGACAGCCTTTTATTATGTCCAATCGATACTTACCTGACCTATTAAAGTACGAGTAATTTTAGTTTTTAATTTCAAATGATGAGTTATTATAGCCTAGGAAAAACACTACGTTAAGAACTTATTCTATACATACGCCTCGGGTTGTGCGAAGTATGCAGTTTTGTTCACTGACAAAAAAAAACTTTTAAGTTGACTTTTAACTGTACCTTACAAGATATTGTCGTCATTTTTGATGCCGGTATAGCATTGTATGTTAAAACTGCCAGTCATAAAAATCTAAAAGCATCACAGAAAAACTATAGTTTAAAATAAATACAGTACGAATTAAATTCGCTAGGTGCTCTCATTTACGTAAGCCTTTCTTTGAACTGTGCCAAAAAATTTTTCGCTCCACACATTACTTTCTACAGAAGACTTTTTGCCATTGCAATATCGGTCGGTATGTGTTTGACCCGTGTTGCTTGCTATCGTTTATGCCGAGTTCAATAAATATTTGAGAGGGCCACCGTTCCGCGAGCCGGTATCAATTTCCGGGGTTCCACAGTCGTTTGATTTATGTTTGTAATGAACTTTTTGGGACAAAACATACAGGACATGTTTGTATGATAGAAATTCTGGGCGATAGTCGATTTGTTTACCAATACGCGGCTGGTCAAATCTGTTAGCTCTTTGGGCTAGGCGTGGGGGAAATTGTGTAGTGAAAGGTTCAGTTTCATATCCATTTAATGTCAGAGGTGTATTCCAAGCCAAGATTGCAATGGTGGAAATAAACTAGCTATTCAAATTGTATCCCAAATATCTAAAGAATAAATGTAAAATTAAAACAATACCCTAAAAGGCCGCTTGAACTAATTTGAGAAACAAAATCTTTTTCAGTGAATATACCTATAAAATTTGTTACATAAGCCATTGTTACAGTAACCCAAAGGGCCTTGGCTTTCGCCACAAAATACCTAACCTCCTTCCGGCACTTGCACTGGTCCTTGTGCCAAGTAATATCTGAAAGACTCATAAGAACATCCCGGAGTTAGCTGCAGGGATGAAGCGTAGAACGGTAATACTGAATCTTCTTCTTATCGTGTGGCACATTTAACCGAATAGTAATACTGAATTCTAAACCCAACAAACTGCACTGTATGAAAATTCGTTTACCTTACTCTAGTGATCTCAAATCCAACCGACCGACCCATATAACACCTTTGTACCTAAAAGCCAGCCTTGTTGGCTACAGCCGTACCTCAGATCCTCACGAGAAAACCAATTAGCAAACGCTAAACCCGGGCTGAAACGGAATCCCGAGACATTACATTCGCTTTGCATCATAATTGTAATATCTGTGTGTGGTGTTTGGTACCTGTGACCGTTGGGCTCTTATTGTTGAAAATCCATGGTGGCGGAACGAAATACCAAATTGTCTTTTTACGTGTTACTTTTTTTAAATGTCGACCAAAAACAAACTTTAGTTTTGTTAGTCATGATTGCATTTTATGTTTTGTTTGTGTAAAAAACAAAAATATTTGATTTGAATAACAATGGCGAAAAGTATAAGATGGATATCTAGTGATAGTGTTGCCACTATCATGTTGGGTATTTATATGCATAGTATTAAAGTGTTTTCGTAAAAAAACTTATGTAATTGGCAGTGACTAATTTGTATGAATCCTCTGTGCTTTAAATAAAACAATTTGTTTATTATAATTTATTGTCAATTTTTGCCTCAAAACACCACTTGGTCTAAAACCGACTATCCCGTTAAGTCTATGGTTTAGCCGTGACTCGTGGAAACTGGGAACGAAACTAGTAATTTATAGCTAGCTGCGGCGGTGGGCAAGTTACCTAACATAACCTAAACCAAACTGGAACTACAGTTTGCGCTTCATGTTATAAATTGTGGTGGTAACTGGTCTACTAGTGCATTGTCAATAGCACTTCGTCTTCCTACATGTGTAGGATATTGTTTGGTTCTTCAGGACTAAAATGAAAGCCTATTGTTATCGTCTATCATCAAATAATGATCATTGGCATCATCAACCTATATTAGTCCACTGCCTACATTTGTCGTAACAAATGCCTCCTCCAAGGTAGCCACTTATCATCTTTGGACATGCCCATCCGGCTGACGCCTGCAACTTTGCCCAAATCATCGGTGTAATAATAAGCTACGAATGTTCCACTCTACGCATGCCTAAACGTGGTTTACGCTAAAATTACGTACTCCACATCTGTTCAGCGGTTCTAGGATTTGCGACAAATGTGTCCAGTCCATTACCATAGTCTGCTAATCATTTGTCTGATTAAGAAACCGTAGCCTCCCGCTTTGTCAATATTTTTCTTTTCAACGGGGTATTTGACGCACCAGTGCCAAATTCTAATTGGTGGATGAATGTAACAGTATAACAAACAGTAATAAACCCGTTCAAAACTTTCAAAGCCATATTTAATTCATTCGCGATACGATTTGGCAGTAACAGCATGGCTTTGGAATAGTGTCGGCTACCGTCAGCAAGACAAGTTTTAACCGACGCGACGTTCGAAATAGGGACTGTTCTAAAGTCTTCTGTTTATAAATGTAATGTCAGATGAAGTTGCAGCCAAGTCGACGCTTGAAAATACAAAGAAGCAGGCTAAATACGTTAGGTGTATGCATGTTTAATATCGTCTTATGTAATGTAACGTCGGAAGAGTCTTTAAAATTTTATCTTGGAGTCAGGCTCGCCCTGCGCTGCGTTATTTTAATGAAGTACACTTTAAGGTCAGGTATCAATAGGACTGATATATATTGTTATTTAATATAAAACTCCTTCTAATAAAGTTGATAAAAAAAATACAAAGTAGCAGTTAATCAACCGTGATGCAACTGCAGAATTCTGAAATCGACATCTAATTGCCAAAACATTTTCGCGAACCAATTTGAAATTTCAGCACGTGAACCGGGAAATGCATTAAAAGGTAATGCACCAACAATGCACCCCAGTGCGGGCTATCGTAAAAACTTCTCCCGCTAGACTAGAGATGGCGAAGTATCGATAATTTGGTCCTGCTATCGATGATAATCGTTTTACAAATCAAAATATTCATTAGTCTAATGAGAGTGTGTTTTCGTGGGGATTCGACGTAAATGCTTTTAAAATTGATTATAGAAATTCACAGTACTACATAATATTTCCAACGATTAAATTAGGAAGGTAAAATGAAGAAGTTGTCTGGAAGAAATCGCTTTTAACGATAAGACCCAGATTGTCGATTTGTTTCTTTTTATTGTGTGATTATATGTTTGTATGTTTCTTGTATGACAATAAAGAGTATTTGATTGATTGATTGATTGAAGAAGAAGCTATTGCAACAATTCAACTAAGCTATGTGAATACATTAAAATTTCTTTTTACTTTAACCATATTTTTAGTTGCAAAAATTGTAGATAAAATTTGTATAAACACAATAACATCGACGATGGAAGACCGGTAATTTATCAACACTCACCCCGTCCACAATACGGACCACGCCGTGCACTTTGACATTGTTTCCCAAAGTAGCTTTTCAATAACGCCAGAACTTGCCCCACAGTTAAAAGTTAAAAGTTAGACACTGAATGAGTTCGAGGGCGTAAACTCACAGAAGTTTAACAGTGGTTATTTACTCAGACAACATACTATATTTTATGCTTGAGTTTCTTGAAACAATCCGATTATTAACTGTACCGGAAACATTGTCTCAAAACTTAAGACGGGTTAAAAGTCTATGGGAAGGTCTACGTTCATCAGTGGACTTTTCCCGCTTATGCGATGTTGATGATAATGTATACGTATAACTAACTATTCACATTATTACATTCGCAAGACGTTTGCTTTTTATTTTAGTAGCCCTCCTATTGACTTTTCGTACACGCATTCAGCGGTTTCTTGCAAGTTTTTTGCAGAAACCCTTTTACTAGCATATTTTGCGTTTTATTCTTGCTAAATCATGGGTCCACCTAGTGATAGTCGTCTGTCACATTTTTTTTTCCATTCATGGCAGCAAAATGAATTTATCTGTACGGACGTTTGTTGCAATAAATCCGCTGGGTAATAAAAAAAAACCGGCCAAGTGCGAGTCGGACTCGCGCACCGAGGGTTCCGTATAAATTCATAATCACACATGTCTTGAACTGTATATTTTATATATTTGAGTTGATTGAATGAAAGGTAATTTGCGGTTTACGATTTATGAGTATTAAAAAAAAACTACTTACTAGATCTCGTTCAAACCAATTTTCGGTGGAAGTTTGCATAGTAATATATTTTTATATATATTTTTTCTAGTTTTATCATTCTCTTATTTTAGAAGTTACATGGGGGGGGGGGACACATTTTACCACTTTGGAAGTGTCTCTCGTGCAAACTATTCGGTTTAGAAAAAAATTATATTAGAAACCTCAATATCATTTTTGAAGACCTATCCATAGATACCCCACACGTATAGGTTTGATGAAAAAAATTTTTTCGAGTTTCAGTTCTAAGTATGGGGAACCCCCAAAATTTATTGTTTTTTTCTATTTTTGTGTGAAAATCTTAATGCGGTTCACAGAATACATCTACTTACCAAGTTTCAACAGTATAGTTCTTATAGTTTCGGAATAAAGTGGCTGTGACATACGGACGGACAGACAGACAGACATGACGAATCCATAAGGGTTCCGTTTTTGCCATTTGGCTACGGAACCCTAATACTCTCAGTGTATTTTCTAACTGAAAATAAAACATAGTATCGTCTCTAAAACGTTCGAAGTTATAATAAATCCTTTAGATCGTTGATAACATTCTGTTTATGAGGAATAATATTGAGTTATGCACATTTATGAGGAATAATATTGAGTTATGCACATTTATGAGGAATAATATTGAGTTATGCACATTTGCTTGCAGTGGAATGTGGATCTTTGTTTTAGTTGGCATAAGTTTCTGTGTTGATAGGTAATTTTCTCGCCATTGTTTTCTCTCTATTTAAACCTTGTTCGAAGAAGGTAACTTCATACGATTAATCGTATTCCAGGAGTTACGGTTGCAATTAGCATAATTAACTGCGTTATACGTTGCTAAGGAAATCGTCACTATCTCGGAATAGTTTAGTAGGTACCTATCTCGTTCAATATAATAATGCTTCCCTATAAAGTATTCTATTACTTTAACATTTAGTTAAATCAAATCAAAATATGATAGTTGTGGATCATAGATTACGAAAAAGTCATCCCGTTTTTATATCTTTGAGTCTATCACAAGTAACTTAAGTTGCAAATTCTTTCAGCTTTAGCTTTTGCTCCGTTTATAATAAAAACAATAAATCACTAGAAGCTAAAGGTTTAACCGTTAATTAACAAAAAAGTAAAGTAAACAGGGTTTTAAATTAAAGTAACAGTAGTTTACTTGAGTTCTTGCGCAACGCCGCACCATCCTCAACTCGAGCACGAGTATTGCCAGTACGCTGGTATTGGCAAGGAGCTCCTAAATTGTTGAAGTGCAGTTAACAAGTTGCCCGCCAAGCCAGCTGCCTTGGATACTACCGACTCCTACTAGTGCTCCCTGGTAAACATGCATGGAATTTGGATATTAGCGAACCACTGGTTAAGTGATCGATTTGTGGGAATCTGTGGTCTTAGCTAAATGTCTTGTTAATGATATAATACACTTCCAGACACATCTATCGGCCCACCTAGCATTAAGTTTAGTTTTAATGGACTATAGCTAAAAATTAATGTTAGGTTAAGCAAAAAGCTTTTATGCAGTTTTGAAGCCGGGGCATTAGCATTCTGAAATGAAATGAAATGAAATAATATTTATTCGAAGTAGGTATCTCTGTACACTTTTCGAACGTCATATTTTTGTATGCCATTAGTTCCAAATTTAAACTCGGGTATAGTCTGTAGCTAGGTTTTATCGTGGTTTTATTCATAGGATATTTAATAAATCTTTGAATCCTAGGTAGGCCGATAGATGTGTTCGGAAGTGAAGAAATGATAAGACGTTTTTTTTGTTCATATTATTAGCTACGCGATTTTTTTGAGCAAGGTTCTAAGTAACTCTCCGAAAGAGTGTATACAAATAGGTAAAATATGTACAAACTTCGTTTAAAAAAAATTATATAACATCATGATTTAGTAACATCACGGAAAAGAGCAGTAAGCTAAATTATGTAGAACTTATACAGCTGTGAGCTAAAACTTTTTAGCATAAGCCTGCCCGGCGCGCGTTAGTTACAAGCGCAGTAATTGGTATTCAGTGCAGTGGACGGTCTGCGGAAATTAAAAATGATTGTATTGCCCTCGCCTCGGTCCGTACCTGGCTTGCTAGTTACTTTTCCAAGCTTTTTGTTGAATGCTTTGTTGTCGCTGAAATACAGGTGACTGTCGGTTACGATCTTTTTGAAATGTCTTGAAATCTAGTGAATGAAATGTATGTATGTTACCGAAAAATCGCGTAAGCTGTAATTTCACGACGAAACGGGTTATTCCGCAAGATCACATAAATCTTAATAATTGATATACTTGATTCGACGTCAGTGTAATTAAAATTGCGATTCATACGATCTTACAGTGACATATACTCGTAGTATAATAATCGACAACGCTGAAAGCGTTAAAAAACCGACTTCAATCGCGTAACATACGGGTCAAACTGAGAACCTCCTTTTTTGCAGTCGGTTAAAATACTTAAACCTTCTCCTAAATGTAACAAACACTTTTCTGAAAACTGAATTAAAATCGGTTCAGCCAAACGCGAGATAATCGCGGACAAACATACATACATACATACAGGTCAAACTGAGAACCTTCTTTTTTTTTGAAGTCTGTTAAAAATACGTAAGAACGATACTACATTTCCCCCAAAAAAAAAAACCTTCAAAGCTAAGTTGGTATGTTTACTAGATACGCATGATAGGAGCAAGACTCAATAAAGCTGAGTAAAACTTGTCTATTAGTAGTAGCCAAGAAATATTCAGAAGCACTTTAATCATTACTCCTATATTCTTTTCTAGATAAATACCTACATTGTAAGGGGAATTGACTTAAAACACAAATTTAAAAAAAATCCTTCTGATGCCCACAGTAAATCCATGTTGGTTTGGAAAGTAAAACAAACAAAAAAAACAATGCAATAAAGGGGTATAACTTTGATTTATTGAACAATGCTAGTTTTTTTTTGTATGAAACCTATAATTTTCACAACATTTCCTGACCATCGTCGCGTGACCACGTCCATCCATCCATATCCATATCCATCTTCCGCAGCGACCGTCAGCGACCAACGTTAACATTTACTATCGAATTAAACCGAACCGAATTGCACACTCTGCCGTCAATTAGTGGGGTACAATGAATGTGTTAAAAACAAAGGGTGTTCAGGAATAAATGGGTAAATGTTTACTCGACACGTTTGGTGTGCATCAATTAAAAATTTATTACTTGCTACTGTGACTTCCGCTCGGTACGCTGAGTTGTGCGCTCGCTCGCATCTACAACATCCCGTAGATACATTTGTCGTATTATGTGCGACGCACATCGCAATCGTAACATTATGCCTGGATAATATTATATCGTGTGCGCTGGAAAAAAACCTGTTACAGAAGATCTTTCGTGTTTGTAACCTGTTACAGTGTAGTAGCTGGGATGGTTAGGGCTTCTTTAAAAGTGACTAGTAACTCTATTTAGGTTGAAATATACGAAAAAAATTTACCTAAGCTTTTAATCTGTGGATCTTCCAGTCGTTACTTCCACCAGGATGTAGTAGTATCAGTAGTAACGTAAATAATTTATGTTATAAAAGAGTTTAGATCAACAGTGCATATAAATACGTAAATTTGTTGTTTTAAAATGAATGTTCGTACGTTTTTTTTAGCCTCGAATCAAAATTCTTCCAATCTTGTCACTTTTACTATTTATATAAAAAGACTTTCCAATTCTTTATTTCAAGTAATAAACAAACGTTTATTGTCTCTGGTACGACTAATTATTTCTATCTCTTTCATAAGTTTAGTCGAGAAAGTAGAAGACGGTTGTTTTACTGTTTACTTTGCAAGTTGAACACGACAAAAATAGGCTTGGAATCTACTAGAAGCTTAGCTAAACATAGCATAGCTGACCTGCTATCTTATCTTGTGGTACTATTAACCGTGCTATCCCAACCCAAAGAATAGATTGTATTTGCTTTGTGTTGCATTTATCGCTTAGCGGTCACAAGAGGGCATTTAGATGTTGCATAACAAAAGGCTGATGCCCACAGGATTTCTATCATTGCTTTGACAATTTTACTGGGCTAAAATAAACACCTTCTATGCCAGTAATTACGCTGACTATCTCGCTTCACACACCGGAACATAAAACGCTGCTCTGCCAAAGCCACAAATATAGAACAATCAGTGGTAATCACATGGTCCTTGTGTAATAAGGTTCCGTCTCCAGAAAAAAACACTTTACACCTATCTAGACGTGTAGTATGCACGTAATGCATGGCTTAGCTAAGGCTACACATATCTGTGCCCTTATGTCTGCTGAGCTTAGCTGCCACTGGTCGCGAGCCCTACCGCTACAAACGCTGTTTACCCTCACACAGCATCCCAGCTCGCCTCCACAGCGATAATTTTTATTCTCTTAAATAAACATAGTTATATTGCAGCATAACTTTTATCCCCTCGTTTAACTTTCGCGTGCTGTGCATTCGCTCAGATATTTGCATATGAATCTACCATCCGCTCATGTGCTCCTACGTATGACATTTTTTTTATATTTCCCTTTCGAGCTTCGATAGTTACGCGTAAATGGGCGATCTGTCCATTTAGCTTTGATAAGAGTTGCTAAATTGTGAATCCATTCAATTTGTGCTATTTGAAAAACAGAATGCATTTTTTGCATGTCAAAATTTTGCATGCAATTTGTGTACTTTTTACTTTGTTCGGTGCAGTCACTGATTTGTTATCTTTTGGGTCGAATATTTTATAATAACTGGGTTGAAAATTTATGATGTTCTGTTACCTACTGTTTGAGAGCAACCTACAACCTAAATGTGTTACTTAACACAGCAAAAAATAAAGCCTGTTTCCGGCTTATCCGTCTATGTACCCTTTGCTCCCGCTGATCTAACTCAGATTTGAGGTTACTGCCAACATGCCAATGTTCCAACCGGTCTAAGTGTGATAGGTAACTAGACACTTACGTTATATCTAGAACAACTCTAAATAGAATTGGAAGAGCCATGTATGCCTTTTTTTTCATCAAAGTTTTTGTGATTTTTATGATTCTGTTCAAGGCAATTTGTTTTGTATTGTTTCAAGTATGTTATATATTTTTTCAATGATGATAGCTTTAAGCATTATCTCAAGAATTTGAATTGAATATTGCGATTTGGCTATACTTAGCGCCTTAAGTCATGTTGATTCCGTATTCCCGTCATGCAAATTCCTCGCCATTTTTGTACCCATCTAATTGTTTTCCCAATTTTTATCACCACATAAAATAGAAAACACCTTAATGATTAATTAGCAAGATTGCGGTTCCCAACTCTTTTCTATTTGCTCCGATAATAGGCCGTTCGGTCGGCGTCGGTATCGGAAACAACACAATGGGCGACTCATTAACGGTCAACAAGCGGGATTTTCCTTATTCGAACACTGAGAGATTCTCTTGTCCTTTGGACGAGCCCTTTAGGTTTTAACGACACAATTATTAAATGACGTAGATAATAAAAATGACACTTTTGCAGTTGTCCAAAAGAACTTAATGTGTTCTTAGGATTTTTGGAGAGTCAGACTGTTAATTCGTAACGCACACATGTTTAGATAATATGATTACAGCATAGAAGCGAGAATGCCAAATATATTCCTTTAAAACAGTACCAAGGCTTCCAGACTGACTTATTGACAGATAACGCACAACATAAACCATTGGAAATAATTTTGAAAACTATACGTTCTTTACGAGAAACGTGTTCGAAAATGTGTGAAATGGGGTGTTACTTGGAAGTTTTATGGAAAAATTTAATTATGGGCTGGTTACATCCTAGGTCTACGCGGACGAAGTCGTGGGTACTGCACTAGTTCACTTGTATGAACACGGACATAATATGTATAATCCGTTACTTTCAAACAACTATTAAATAAGAGGGTCAATCGGTAAACATCCAGTCTAAGGACAACAAACCCTGAAATAATACACATACAATATGTATTAAACAAGTAATATCCTCGGATTTATCTGCAGACGGCCATTGCCTTGTTTACACGAATTTCTCGCAGAGACGAAGGCTGCATATTTTATTTTAAAACCGCTCGCCACCGCCGCCGCCGCCGCGCCGCGCCGCCTCCCGATATGTTTATCTTAGTCTCAACTCGATATATTTATTGGGGAAGCCACGATCGGCGGCTTCCTTATTGGTTTCTGCTCCTTCCGTAATCGGTTTATCCACTTATTGTTACTCCTTTTTCCTAATTTAAAATTTCTTGCCGATTAAACGAGAATTTCCGCTCTTTACCTTCCCGCGTTAAATGGTAAACGGCGCTCAAAGGCTCCGTTTAATGCAGAATTAATAAAACTAGTGGCGGCGTGTGTGAACACGGGTGTTCCGATGTTGGCTTTTCATCAGCATGGTAATCGTGCGAAAATATTGCCTGGCGCCAGCCCGCACCTGCCTAGAATTAAATAAAAATATCCAACGACGCGCATTAAATTGGGCAAGCGTGTGCGTTATTTGCGTTCGATGTTTGTGGAACAGAACGCTAAACATATCAAAATCGCCTCGTTGTAACAATTTCTAGAGGAGGAAACGTATTCAAAAGCAACTTTGTTTGTTTTAACACCCTGACATTTAACGCTGTACTAAACTTACTCGGCGTCTCAAAAACTGTTCTGGCTTACGAGAAGTTGTAAACTCTCAGATAGACTTATGTCCCAATTTGGTGGAAGAACTGCGAAATGACCGTTCTTTATGTGCCGCCGCGTCTAGTTTGGTATCTGCCTTATTTTACGGCGCTATATGTTAAGCGAGACTCGTAAAAATACGGCGAGCATGTTTTACACACTCCGTAAAGCTGTTGAAGACGTATTGTGCGCCAGTATCGCGGGATGACAACATGTGACATGGGCAAATCTATTCAGGTGCCAGTCGCTTTGGCGGTTGCCTAATGATGCCCACGAGCAGAGTTTGTAAAGTATGTTTGTAAGATCGATAGATCGGAACGATCGTGTTTTGACGACTGACAATACAATATACAAAAAGAAATTTGAATAAAGTTCTATATGGGTGAGAAGATTCTACACGACTAAACAGTAAAAAAGCTTTCAAACTGTCACTTTATTTGAAAAACTTTCTCGTTCCTATAATAAGTAGATGGGATTTCTAGCTTTTGTAGTCTCTGTAGTGTATTCATATGTCATTTATTTATTTCAAGTGTACCATTTATTGGACTGCGAAAAATGAAGATGTCAGCGGACTTACGTTATTTCGGCTTACTATTAAGTACTTACTTAATCTGTGGTGTTGGTTAGTAGACCCAAGAAGAGGTGTTGGTTAGTAGTAGTATGTTCCAAATACATAACTTTTTGTATGAACTGTTTCAGTGTCAAACGGGTAGAAAACGCGTCTTTTTTACAATTTAGCAATGTAGCGAATAGCCGAAGCGAGTTGGCGCGACCGAGTGCGGCTCGCCCTCACTCGGAGGCTCGAAGGCGCTCCTACAATGTTTCTCAAATAAATTTTCGCGAGGCCCGTTTCGAGTGTATCGAAATATGTTCGATGTTTTATTAGACGGTGGGCGAAACACATTAATTTAGATTTCCTCTCGTTCTCGCCCATTTATTTCCTTCCCATTTCTTGGTTTTATTCGCGGGGAAAATTGTATCGGTACCTGCGTATGATAGGGGAGTAAATTTTATCTAATATCACAATAGTATTATGAGGTTAAATAAATGTGGTATCTGTCTAGAGTTCGATTATGGGGGCGTTAGCAAACAAGGTGTTGTATATTATAGTATTATAATAGTGTGAGTTAACACACGGGAATAGTTAATGTAAACACGGGCGTGTTGACTCTGGCGACCGCAGGCTGCCGCGCCGCGGCCGCTGTCGGCTCCAGCCGGCTCCACCGCATGACACCCAGTGTACATCACCGGCACATAAAACAGTACATTTTTTAAAAACATGATAAAATTTGGATTCCTAAGAAAGGAAAGTTCAAACATTTACTCGTTTTTTTTGGAAAACACAATCCACTCGTATTCGTAAAATATATAAAAAAATATAAATATATTTATTTATAATTAATATATATTTATTTATTTATAATTGTTTTTTATATAAATATATTTTTGATATGTCAAAGGCCGGCAACGCACTTGTGACTCCTCTGGTGTTGCGGGTGTCTATGGGCGGCGGTAATCGCTTACCATCAGGTGATCCGTCTGCTCGTTTGCCACCTATCACATAAAAATATTTAAAAAAAAGAGCGAACTTATTTCGTACATAATAGTTTTAATTTTACAATAGTGCGAATGTATTGTTGCATCAAAACAATCCAGCGCAACAATATTTAAAGTAATAACTTTAATAATTACTAACAACGTTTACTAAACAAATAATGTTTACAGCAATAGCGATATTTTTTAAAGCAGCTAACACACAAATCAAAGGCCGGCAACGCACTTGTGACTCCTCTGGTGTTGCGGGTGTCTAAGGGCGGCGGTAATCGCTTACCATCAGGTGATCCGTCTGCTCGTTTGCCACCTCTGCCATAAAAAAAAAAAAAAATTCAGTTATGTCTTCTTCTATTAATTCAGTCAGTGCTCAAGATATTGCAAATAACAGAAATGTATTTGTTGAAACCAATTTATCTTAACATATTCACCCTAAAAAGCACTTTATAAGTTTTAGAAATACACTTCAACCTATCATGAATTTCAGACATAATTTTGCGCAGTAAAGTTGAAGAATCAAACAGTTTGCTCTAACATTGTCCGCGATATTTATTCAAGCTCCCTATCCGAATGGTACTAAATATTCCCCTACCCTTTTCACCGCTACCTACGCATTGTAGGTGAACCTCTTTTCTACACAAAAGGCCCCTTATTATGCTCCAGGAGGATACGAGGAAATTGGTTGAATGGCTTTATATGAAAAACTCGCGTAATCTTCTTGGGGTGTGTCCGCGACTTACAATATCCTGCACTTGCCGCTAAGCCGCTCCCACCTAAAAGCATTCTATCCTACATTCCTAAATTAGCATAACCAGCATATATTTGATGTACCTACCTTGTTTTTACCTGTAAGTTGACGCGTGTAAATGATATGATATCAGAAGTAATAAAAAACAATTTTTTTAAAGGGTTCGTTTCGTATTTACTCACCCTTAATTTAAGAAATTAACATTGAAGATTAAGGCGTGCTAAAATATCATCCAAGAATTATGGATAAGCTTATTTATTTCAAATGTAAGAAAAAAATATCCTGCAAACATGCCAGTAGATATGTTGGTCAATGAGGAGAAGTTATATATTCAAGCTGGAATATTATAATGTTTAGTACATATTATTGCAAAACGAACCAAATCGAATTTATTTTATTTTATTTTAATTACCTAGTTTTCTGTTTTACTCTCTATGTCACATTTCTATTTTTCTTGTAACAATTATTTTAGTAATATACGTGACGTAACTAAATATTTTTCTTATATTTTGAATGACTTAACATACCTATAATATTTCTGACCATTTTTTAAATAATATTTAGTGATTATTAAATTTTTTTCTCCTATATTTTATTTTAAATTATTTTACTTGTAATTAAATTAAAAGTGACATATTTAAGTTGTAATTATATTGTTAATATGTTGCTGTTGACTGTACTGATTCTGTATTATGTTTTTTAAGACCTGTAAAACGTACTTTCATGCAAATAAAGAATTGAATTGAAATTGAAATTGAAAACCTTCTTATAAAAGTACTTCTGTTATTCCGTATGTTTATGCATCCGTAGGTCTATAGCTGCGCCTGATTCTCCTCGATCGTCAATAACCTACGCCTCGAGGTATAAATTTCGTACCTCACACGTGAAACCCCAAGTGCGGTTATGAAAATTCCGACACCGGAATCTCGACACTAAAGATTTTTGAGCTCTGCGGTTGTCGCCGAGATTTTAAAGAACCCGAGCCTGTTACGTTTATAACAGTATTTTGTGCGGGCGGGAATGTGCACCGCTTTGGTTTATTTGTGGGTTCTATCTCATGTAATTGTGCTGTTTCGTTTGCCTACGAGTTTTGAAGCCCTCGTTTAGTATTTTTTTTTACTGTGATGTTTTTTTTGTATGATATTGTGAACTAACCCTTTTCTTTGCTTTGTGTCCTCATAAAAGTATCTTTCCAAAGATTTTCGCTGGATCTGTAACATCTACTCCCGCTAGTGGAGGCCTAATGTAAGGCGAGTTCGAACAAAAATTGTGAAAGTTAATCTGTTCCCGAAACGTAAATGCCAATTAGTAACTTAACAAGTTTCGAAAATGATGAATAAAATAATTTAGTACTTGAAGCATGAATTACACAAAAGGTAGGATCATCCATGTCCCTTATTTATCCATCCATAATGATCATTTTCCTTTCACGAGAGTGATCTTGAAATCTGTATTCATCCAAATCGCAATATCGAATAACAAATGAGTTATCAAAACAGGGCCCTCGAAGAAAAGAAGACCGAACATAAATTTTCGGAACCCATCAACCATTAACAATTACAAAAGAAAGGTAAGGAAGGAATGGAATGTTTTATTCATTCTGTTAACGAGAAAATTACCGAGAGGGCGGCGGCGGATCGGATTGCAGGACTCGAGAAACCATTGTCTTCAGGGAAAGTGCCCAATGAGATCTCTAGATACCTGTACCAATTAACGGGAGTTCATTTTAGCTTGATTTTAGCCCTCTGTGTATAAGGGTATAGGCGCAAAGGCATAGTTTGCTCGCTAAATACTCAGATATAAGAGGAATAATTTAAACGTGAGGTTTAATCAAACGCGTTGAATATTCTTTGTGAGACGTAGTTAAAGTTTCTCATAAAGTTTCAAACTATCGAAGAAGTTCAGTGTACAAACTATAGAAGATTATAGTGCCTTTCATACAGATCCATAAACCTCCTTTCGCTTTTTTATTTTCAAATAAAGGTACAATATTTTGTACCGGAACCCTAATTTGATATCGATAAAAACCGCTTCTATTGTTGATATCGCCAAACAGAGAATCTTTCACGTAGAAATATGTTTTCCGGCAAAAACGGAAACCACAAAATTAATTTTGAGAAGTGCAAACACAGCAAAAACTACGGTCACACGCGACAAGCACGCACTGATGAAAATATTTTATAAGAAAACAAAATATTTGCCCTTTCCGAACCCTCCTTTAAGGGGATGATTGAAAATCTATTGCGTTCGAATGGTTTTGTATCGCGTTCCTTGCGCATGACCACCGGAGCCTCTGAGATCCTTTAAGGATATAAAAATAACCTTTTTGGGTTTGTGTTGTGAAAATATAAAAGCGGAATATGATTGCTTACAGTAATTTGCAGGTAAGACACAATAACACTACCTATCACAATCTAAGGCATTTGTTTTAGTAGGAGAAAAGTGAATTCTGGATGTCTTTCTGTGCTACGTAGCTTTAGTAGGAGAAAAGTGAACTTTGGTGATCACCAAAGTTCACTTTTCTCCTACTAAAGCTACGTAGCACAGAAAGACATCCAGAATTAAAGCTTTTAAACTCGTGACAAACCCAAGTATTCCCTTCTCCTAAGAGCTTAAGTGCATGTAGCGACTCGCACTTTAACCAAATTTTTAATGTACAGGTCACTAATTCCTGTCGCACATTTTTGTTTTATTTTAATTTTGTTTCTTCCTACCAGATACGTGGAAAAGCTTTTTGAAAGTATCTTTTATGTCTTCTTTGAAATTAGGATATCGGGTTTGTTGTGTTTTCATTTTGCTCGTAATTAATGTTCTTTAAACATAATATTTATTTATTTATATTTATGAGAACAAGAGTTTTTAATTTTCCTAATATTTTTTTTTACCCTCAATTGGTAAGCCCATGGTGGCATCATCTCACCTGATGGTATTACGGACTATTTAGATACCTCAATATACCCTTTATTACTTCGTAATCGGATTTTTAACTGAGTAATGAGTAATTAGTATGATTCTATATAAATTACTAACAGAAGTACAATGTATTTTTTGTTATGATACCTTAAGTTTTTCCATTGCTCTACAAATGAATTAATAAGTTTTGTACAGTGTTTCCGTACAGACTTTTAAAATAATGGTTTGATTGGTTAATTTCGATTTATTGATAATATTTATATGCTAAATGATAGTGAGGACACGCGATGAATGATATTCGTGAACTGACGCGCGATGACCTAGATAATGACAAAGTCGTGTAAAATGCTGAGACAGCGCGATACGTGTGTTGCACCGTACAATTTTATTAATAGTTAGTTAATTTCATAATATACAGATGAGTTGTATTAGCTTATTAGGCTATAGAATATCACACAGCAACATAAATTCCTTTCGACTTGTAAATAGTGTCAGATTTTACGGTAGTGTCTCGATCATCTTAGCCAGAGGTGTTGGACATGAGATGACCAATGTATTATTATAGGGAGAAGACCTGCTTTCTCTCTGATACTTGCATATGAAAGTCGCGTTGCACACGTCCATAGATGTAAATCTAAAGACCAACCTGGCAACCGCCCGCGCCGCTGTAGCTTGGGATAGATAGCACAATAAACTGTGTCACACGACAAGAGAAGAGGAGACCTTTTTGTGCGAAATATCTTGTGCGTTCCCCCAAATTATCATTACGTAATCGCTAATTACTTTTTAATTCGAGGAAATCCGGCAGATGTAACGCTTCACCTGTTGGGAATCCGACTCAAGTGCTCTGGATGAGTATTCAATTAGAAACAAACCGATCTCAAGTTATTCTGAGAAGCCGTGTCGGCCGTACTTGGGAATGTGTTTAATTGTCTCTGTACCCTCAGGACTTTTGAGATCGCTTTTGTCTGATAATTGGAATCGCTATCATAATATCTGCCTAATTCTTGACTATCAAAACGATCGCTTTAACAGTCCTGACAGACTCGACGCTCATTCAAAATTAATAAATACGCCGATTCTCGTGATGCTTTACAAGTAATTTATAAGCAATATTCGCTATGGATTTTATTTTTATTTTATTTATTCATAAGAAGGTGGGACATAATCAGAAATGTAGGAATATACATAGTAAAACGTATTTGGATCTAAATGGATCCCTACATTCCAACAACGTGTCCCGCAAGTTATTTACCAAAATAAGCGGATCCGCACGATTGGAAATTTTGTAAAACAATTATTGTTACTTAATGAATAATGAGTTAATAACATAGAAATAAAACTGTGCTTTTACATTAGCGCAAAAGTAATATAAAATCTAAAAACGAGTCCTAACAATGTGAATAACCTACATTACAAAGGAAGAAAAAGAAGAGAGGAAAAAGTCAGAACTTTAAATAACTACATCATTGCCTGTATTTGTGGTGATCTAAAAATGATAATATTATGTTAAATTATTTTGATGAAACAATAGGCTAGTCTGCGTTCCTGACTAATTCTCCCAGCTTACGTGGTAAGCCCGCTGCCATCTTTGCCATCATCATCACTTACCACCTGTAAGTTAATTCCAAGGACTAACCAATTGTGGACTGAGAAGAAGGCTTGCCCAGGGTGCGTTGCAACCAAGTTGCAAACTTGCATAGGGAGTTACGTAACATATATAACTATAATAGCTTTTTTTAGGGTTCCGTAGTCAACAGGGAAATCTTATAGTTTCGTCATGTCCGTCTGTCTGACCGCGGCTGAGCTCAGAGACTATTCAGTACTAGAGAGCTGTAATTTGGCACGGACATGCATATTAATCACGCCGACAAAGTAAAATAAAATCTTTTTAGGTTTCCTATTTTTGTTAAAGTCATGTCCGTCCCCACCGCCAGCTAAACGGTTATTTCTAAAAATGTGAAAAAAATCACAGCAGTAGTATATATGTTACGAAGTTAAAAGGAAAACTATCACAGCTGAGTAGGCTTTACAAGTTAACGAGTAGTAGTTAATTTTGTAAGACGGGAGGTTTTCCCCTTGAAGCAGTGTCTGTCGAAGTACTACGGAACCCTACACTGCGCGTGGCCCGACACGCACTTGACCGCTTTTTTGAAAATAATTTTATCACTAAACAGTAATAGTTTTTCATTGGAATCTTTATTTAAATGTTAAGTTCTACCCGCGGCAACATTCGCAGCTATTACAGCGCAACCATTTAAGAAATAATCGGTTCAAAACGTGGCCTGTGTCCTTCTCTATGTCACACACAGGTTAAGTGCTTGCCAAAACTGGTTGAAGCGTTGAGGCTTTAAGACGGAACAAACAAACAAACACATTTCACACTTATATTTTATAGTTAGGATTAGAATAAAATATCGTCTTTTATATGTACCTGTATTGCAAAATTCGCCGCAAAATAGTTATTTTACATCGCCAATAAAAACGCATGCAAACCAGCTTCACTAATACAGCAATTGGTTTGGTTTGCAGGCTCACCTTGCCCCGAACTGCCTTTTTAAACTACACTGGTGGACTAAAAAATCGACTCAAGATTTGTTGCTCGACTTTAGAAAATATAACTCAGTCTACAAAACTGCTAAACACTAAAAGCAAAAAACTAGAAAACCATCAAACTAAAATCATAAACAGTAAACACACAGTTTTTGAACTTTTGGTTTAGTTTTATTTTGCTAGATTGAGTTAATTTTCCAAAAGTCGTGCATGAAACTTTGAGTAGATTTTTTTGTCCATGACTATATATATTTCAAGTTCAAAATAGAGGTCAATGTTCATCAGTGTACAGCAAACCGAAACAAATGCTGAACTGTGACCGCGGTCCTAATTGCTGCTACTCTGTAGGGCTGAGTATACAAATTTGGAATGGGCTGTAAAGCTTGAATTTGCATCGAGAATATTTTTCGTCAACAATTAGCCTTTAGGGCCGCTTTGTCTTCAACCCAGGGGTGGGTTTAACGACGTTTTAAAAGATTTCAGTCCCTCCATCTCAAGGGCTTATCTTACAAACGCTGGTGGTGGCGAAAACCCTTTATTAACTTTACAAGCCCTTAACAAATAAAAGAAATATGGAGTTTCGCGTTTTAACAACAGTTTTATGTTGGGTCGAAAGTTTTTTATAATCGTCTGGTAAAAAGTTCGAAGTTTTCAACTTAATCATAATTAAGTAATTTATTTATAGCTTAACTTGCTTTTATGAAATCGTTGCTTTTGTGACCGTTTCATTAATTTTGGAGTTGGTCGTTTATTTATAAATTTTTGGCGTAATAATGTTGTTATCGTAGTAAGTTGAAAGATAAGATTAAAAATGCTTTTATGTAATGTGATTATTTTTATCTTTTCTGGATGATATCCACACATAAATAGCAACTTACGAGGATTCGAGAAAGGGTACTTTTTTAGTACGTACCGATTTAGATTATAGTTTCGGTTTTGCAAATGTGTTCCACCTCTTAAAAAACTACATATTTATAATAATTTATATGCAGTAGTTGCGGTGCGGTTCATCAGCAAACTCGTCCGCATAATAATTTGAATTTCGTTTAACGTCAAATGCAAAACCGTTTGCCCGTGCCTTGTTTTGAAACGCTGTGCATTTAGGTGCTAAATAAATAGATGCTCCTTTATTAAGTAATTTTGTGTGCTCTAATAGGTAAATATAAATAAATATTTACTATAAATATACCTACTTTGACTAAATTGTTTATATCGATTGTACCTGTGTGAGGAAAAACGGGGACCTCGTAAACACTTGTGATTCAATTCGTTTTCTGTACTCAATACAACTTCTGAAATGTAATATATGAAATTTTGAAGATATATAGATCAATCATTGGAATAATTTTATCCCGGAAAAAATGATTGGTTCCTGTAGAACAGCTGTTATTGCTCGAAGTTAGAAGATCATCCAAACGATATCCATTTTTATGTTATTGTACTGGAACTTCTTTAACTTTAACTTTATTACTTCTTGATTTGTGTGTCTACTTTGTCCGTAGGTTTTTCTCCTAAGGGTTCGAACAGAATATCAGCGCTGTGGTTATGAGCTTTATAGCCACAGCACTATGCTGAGTTCGGGCCTTTTCGGCAACATGCATGTATTAATTTGTGCATGTATTGAATTGTTTCCTCACTAGTTTATAAGATCTTTTGATTTATGTTTTATTCTATTTTCTTTGTTTTGTTGCTGAATAAACTTTTTTCTTTCTTTTCTTTCTTTCTATCCACTAAAGTTAAAATTCTAGTGATTAAAAAGCTATATATGTTAATGTCTTCGTTTTTTGTCCTCTTTCTTGTTTCCTTCTTTATCATCATCTTTTGTACAGCTGCAGTCATTCACCTATTTTTACAATAAAGTAGCTAATAGTCAGCAACAAACCGAACTGGGACACTCAAATGTACAGTCACTTATACCCTATTCATACGATTTCTCTGTTCCTCGTCTGCGGCGCAGAGCCAGGCCTTCGTCTCACTCACCAATCAAACAGTGGCGCCGAAAGCGGGTGTGCAAAGGCTTTGTATCTCATAATATACCGAGCATCCGGGTAATGTTCTGACTGCGACCGGGAATTAGGGCGCACTCTCACAAAGGGTACGTGTATGCGGTCCGATTGTTTGCCGCGCTCGAATTCCAAACAGATTTGAGAGTGGATTGATGCTGACTCGAACACGGACGTGGACCTCTTTATTACGTTTGAACACGGAGCTAGTGGCCCCACGACGTGGGAAGAGACCCGTGCCCCAGTAGTGGGGAAGCCACGGCATGTGCATAAAAATGGTGGTTTGACTGATACTTAACGTTTAGGCAATTTATGTAGCTATCTCACGTCCAGCTTCGATAGTAAGTTAGAACTATAGAGGCTGATTGTTCAATAAAACTTGTTTTTAGGCTTAGGCTATAACTACTATAATGAGGTATATTTTATACACTATCGGTAAGTGTTAAAAACCACCGCTTATGATTATATGCGAAGAACTGCCAAAGCACGACACTGCAATTTGCTTACTTCTACTAGAAATAGGTGAGAACTATTCACCGTGAACTGCCAGTCACGCAGGACCAACGCTAGCCAACCTCCATCATTGACAAAGCTTTGAACAGATTTGTAATGGCCTGTTATTTAATGATGGTATCACATGTGTTTGGCAACCATCACACCATCAAGAGTATCACAAAATGTAGTCGCCGCGCCGAACAGAGTCTAGTTCAAGTATGTGTAGATAGGTATGTAGTTCAACCAAGTGTTCGTGGCACTGAAATTCCAAACAGATTAGATTAGTGTTTGTATAAGGGCACAGACACAGAGTATCGCGAAATGTAGTCGCCAGTCGCCACAGGGTGTCATCCCGCAGGGGCTAGTCTCGATCAAGTGTGTTTGTAGTTGGTCCAAGTGTTTGTAACACTGAAATTCCAAATGGATTCATTTAGTGCTCAGATATAGTTCTCAGCTGGAATTCACTTGTTTTTTTTTATGGCAGAGGTGGCAAACGAGCAGACGGATCACCTGATGGTAAGCGATTACCGCCGCCCGTAGACACCCAACACCACAGGAGTCACAAGTGCGTTGCGGGTGCGTTGCCGTAAAGTTTCTATTAACACACTATTCGATAAGAGCTTATTCTTACCTACGTAACAAAACTCCATAACTAGCACCTCTCATACAAAATAAAACACACAAAAACGTCTTATTATGTACATGACGTTAGTTTAGTTCTGCAGCAGATATAGGTAGTAAATTCTCCAGGGGATACAGCGAAAATGTGCTGGATTCGCCGCCGTATTCTCGCTCCTGCACCTTGGGAGGGGAAATATCTACGCGCAGGTAACTACCGAAAGTTACCTTTCAATATTTACGGAAGCATTTCCTACGTACTGCAGAACTGTTTGTTGCCGTCATAAATATGTTGTGCTTACTTTGTCAGTGTTCCGAAATGTAATATGACGCATCATGCTTTGAATTCGTTAGTTTGATACGCATTTTTGATGTTTTAATAAGAAATTTGGGTATTACAAAAAGCGGCCAAGTGCGAATCGGACTCACCCATGAAGGGTTCCGTAGCAGCAAGTAACATAATATAAAAGTTCTTGTAGTTCGTTGTAACTTGAATGAAAGGTAAATTGCTGTTTACGATTTATGACGTATTAAAAAAAAACTACTTACTAGATCTCGTTCAAACCAATTTTCGGTGGAAGTTTGCATGGTAATGTACATCATATATTTTTTTTAGTTTTATCATTCTCTTATTTTAGAAGTTACAGGGGGGGCACACATTTTACCACTTTGGAAGTGTCTCTCGCGCAAACTATTCAGTTTAGAAAAAAATGATATTAGAAACCTCAATATCATTTTTGAAGACCTATCCAGATATCCCACACGGGTTTGATAAAAAAAAATTGAGTTTCAGTTCTAAGTATGGGGAACCCCCAAAATTTATTGTTTTTTTTATATATTTTTGTGTCAAAAATGCGTTTCACAGAATACGTCTACTTATCAAGTTTCAACAGTATAGTTCTTATAGTTTCGGAAAAAAGTGGCTGTGAAATACGGACGGACAGACAGACAGACAGAAATGACGAATCCATAAATGTTCCGTTTTTTACCATTTGGCTACGGAACCCTAATAATTGTTTAAAGATTAAACGATAACATTGTATTCGAGAGCAACAATGTTTTCGGAGCGAAATTTTTTTTAGCTCGCAACACAATTTTTAAAGGAACGCAACGACAACTTCACTTGTTTTTCTTAAATCTCACCGAACAGCTCTATTATGGAGAATCTTGTTAACATTTGAAATCATTTCTCTGCCCCTGGAAATAATGAGTTCTGTGTTTTCGCTCGAAACCTCGGTGACTTTTGTTTAATGGAATGATAATACTTCTGGTCTCTTTGTGGTTGAAGCTCGAGAATATTGTTTTTCCTCAGGCAGGTCACTTTAGTTCCAAGGGTAATATCATTATTATTATTTTTTTAAAGTCCCATCTCGCAAATGGATTTGCGAGTTTGTATAATCTTAATGTAAATTTATGCTGTTTGAAAACCCCATTTTGTTCTTTATTCTTTTAATGGAATTTTTGACGTAAAAACCTGCCGGTAGAATTAGATTTGTAAACAGAATGAGCTAGGTTTTTAGTGTTTGAATAAATAGATTTAGTATTAACTTTCACGCTTTAGCATTTCGCAATGTTTTGTTCAGTGATTTACACAAAAAGGATCAAGAAAATTTATTTGGTTAGATCGTTCGATAAGTATTGTGCCATGATATTTAAAGTTCTTGTCTGTCAAAAACCGTGTTCCTTTTATCTACATTTCTAAGTTTTATTGAAAGCTGTTGAAAACACTCCCAATCTCTCGCTATCCAAGGTAACGAGGCTACAATTTCACAAGATTTCGTCTTGTAACAGAATATTATGTAAACAAATTTAATTATTGCCAGAATTAGCCACAATGGTCGACTCGACGGCAAACTTGCAGCCTCAGCTTCGCATAACTTCGCTCGCGGCTACTTAGCTGAAAGAATCTGCAAAACCGCGCTTGCTCGCTCACCGATAACAGTTCCTATTGTGAACTAGAGGAAACAAGTTTTGTATTGCTCGAGTGGTGTTTTAATTAAGATTTGGATAAGGCCGGTAGATAATTTAGCTTCGTGGCCGGCGAAATAAGGTTGGAATAAGGAAATATGGTTCATTCTGTTCAAAATTTTTATAGAAATATGTATCTCTAATTATTTTAAACAGATAAGTAAATTTCACGAATACTTGTATCAATAAAGCCCATTGATTAGACCGCGACGATTCATATAGCCTATCTAGGTAGCCTAATCGATTCGTGGTATTTCTGAATACTTGTAGCCCCCTATTGTTTAAAGATAGTCTGTTACTACAACTAATCGCAACTATTCGATCAACAAGACTGGACATAGTGATTACGACCGCTATCAATTTAACTCTGTTGTTAGCGAAACAAAGCAATTAGTGCTGCTGGACTTATTATAAAACAAATGACTGTTCAAACGAAAGTTATACAATTCATCACTAACTATCTAATAAATTTGGGAACGCTACCCCGTGTAATATCGAAACCACGTTCTAAAGGTTGCTCGCAAGCGGCGGCGGCGCGGGCGGCGGCGGATCGCTCGCAGAAGGTTCCGGTATTGTGCTAAATAAATTGTTATTAATGAATAATGACCGGAACGCGCCCTAGTTGCGATCCTAATAGCCCGCTTTGTTTACGGTAGCGATCTTCTCCTGTCTCATCCCGAGTAAGTAACCTTGCTTTCGTTGCGTTTTCCTGTTCTTACCCTGATTTTGGCTTCACTTTTTGTTGTACCTGTACCTTCTTTTGATTATTTTTCACTGCGTTTAACATTACATACATTTGTGTCCTTAAGTAGTCATCGCAATATTGCTCCATATTCTTTTAACGACGAGATGATCCGGTCCCAACATTAAACTTGTAAAGTGCTCCATGCCATATGTCCGCGGTAAAAAGGAAGAGCTGTTTCCTATTCATATACTGCGATACTCTTTTACGATTCAAGCAAAAACGGTGCTCGGCAGCCGGTGCGACAGATAAACCAGGGGCGGCGGCGGCTGTTGAATTTTACGATTCCGCTAAGCCGCCTTAAGTCGAGCCCTTCCTGAATATTTTGATTTATTTATAGGCGCGGCAAAGCGTAAAAGGGTTGTCCAAAAACAATATAGCCCAACCGCAGCTACGCGTCCTTCACTATCCTGCGCTATCTTTTTAAAAGACAGAATCGATCTTTGTTCGACACTTTATTTATAGGCACCGCGATTTGTTTTAATAGAGACTTGGCAACGTTAATTACCGTGATACGTAGCAGAAACAGCGGAAGTTGTCTACTTAATTCATTAGGTTATATACTCGCCCGCGTGGCGCCGCCGCCGCCGCCGCCGCGGGGCCTCCAACACTTCATTGTAATGCTAATGCAGGGGCGCCTCTATGAATATGGGGCGTGAGCCGCTTTCGACGCGCACTTTTTGCCTCAACGCGCCAAATTAATTTGAATAATGCCGCCGATAGGCAAGCGACGAAAATGTCTTTTATATGAGTTCCTGGCGGGGAAGCGGATGCGGGGCGAATTTTTTATTTTATTTCCCTCCTCTCTTACATGTTTAAGTGCATGTTTATGTTTCATCAAAACGAAATGGAAAAATTACTCATCCAATTATGGAAGTTTTTACATTAACCTTTCGTTGAGATTCGTTTCTGCTCTTGTCATACTCATAATATAATAAAAACATCGTTATCGTATCTTACTCTAACTGTACAAGTGCTACATTTCCCCACCCGTTGCCTAAGCGCTAATGTACCATAAACAAGGTCGTGTGGGGCATGTTGTACAAGCTACACGGTTGATAAAATAAATTGCACTTAGTCGGTAATCGCATCCCAAAGCCAGACCCCACTCGCACAGGTAATGGTGGGAGCACTAAGACAAAATTGGCTTAAGCAATCTCCGCAAGAATATCCGAACTGGGTTCCCAGGCATGTAATAAGGCAACGGAATTAATAACACACCGTAATCGTTGTTTGTCTTTTTATTAACTGACTTCAAAAAGTACGGTTATATTAACTTAAAATTTAGTAATCTATTACCTACGCAGTTTACACGTGATTTTAAGGTTCAAAGAGAAAAACTTACTTATAATAATATTTTATTAATTATACAAAACCCCAAAATACAAATCTAATTTCTCGTAATTTTCATAGCTTAAGACCCTTTTTTTAAATGATTTATAATGAGGTATATTTAAGTGTATAAATAAATGCTGTCCGTTAAGTGTTAGTCTAACTACGTCCCTGCCGGAGGCGCGAACCAAACCCGATTCAAATGGGGAATGCACGCTGCACGTGACGAATACTAACGTACGTGCGCCTCATAAGGATTAAGGTAATTTTTAAGTGAGCTCTCTCGCGCTGCACCGCTCACGGCTATTCAGCCGCCCGCGGCCGCATGTTAGCACTCATGCAAATCCACTCTTAAACAAATGGACGCCTTCTGTACGTCTTTACCCCGGCGTACCTTACGAGTGCCGCATCGTACAAATCCGCTTTGCTAAAAGGCAGTGAAAATTTAATAATGTAATACAAGCTATTTTCTTGTTTTCGATAAAATGAAAATCTGAGCAGTATTAGCGATTTTAGTTTTTTGTTAACGTAGTTATTTTCTTATTATTTATTGTTGTTAATCAATCTTCCAAATACTTCTCCCATCAGTGCTGTGGTCGTCATATCAAGCTTAGGGAAGTATGTCAATAAAAATACCGTTATATTAAAACTGTAAGTAATTTTCTTACACACAAAATTATCAATTATTTTTTATGTGTTAAGAATCAATTCGGTGGTGAGCAAAAAAGTCAAGAAACGACTGAAAGGGTGATGTGGAGATTGTCAAGTATCTTCGTTAATCACGAACGCTTTTTGCTTCCATTAATTTTATTTGTTTAATTTGACTCGTTAATTTTCGGGTCGGTTGGTTGGCTCGGCGCAGCGCTAGCAAGGGGAGCGAGGGTTAAGTAGCGCGGCTGAAAACTGTGTTCACAGCGTTTATTTTCCTTAGGCAGTATCTGAAAGCCCTCCAGACATTTTTTTACTCCAGACTACTGATGTATTTTTTACTATTGAGCCAAACTTAATAATAATAACATATTCAAATCAAATAACATAATAAAGCGATATTCAACTGTTTTATTGACCTTCTCGTAAGCGTGATTTTTTGGAATCTTCAATGCAGAACTCTATATTGTTATGTTTTTTTTTTCGTCTACATTTGGTAAGCCCTAATTGTATAACTAACTCTTTCTTATTATATTGCTTAAACAAAAAAGTAATGAAAATAGAATATGAACATTGATGTAATAATATAATTTGTGTAGTCTTTACAGTTTTGCCCGATAAACAATATACAATAAAAAGCCAATGTAAAACAAGGCATATCGGGTCTTCTCGACAATTAGAGGATCGCTTGAAAAGGTCGGCAATGTGACGGAGAGGCGGCCTAAGCCCGCGTTCACAATGCGGCTCCATTCCCGCCTAATGTAGACAACAGTGATTTGATAAATGAGTTGAGCCTTCTGCCACAAAATAGACACAGAAGGTCCGCTTAGTACAAACCACTAAAATCGTAAACATACATGCTTATAGAAATATACGGTCGTTCGAGGCAAGGTCACGCGGCAAAGTATCACAACAGTATCGTGACCTTGCCTACAACGACGACCGTATACGTCTGTAAGCATGTACGTAGTCGGTCCCATAATGAATTGGCCTAACTATGAAATAAAAAAGAAAATTAAATGCAATCATTTTTATTTTTCAATATAGTCTCCATCAATACTGACACACTTCTGACATCGGTGAAATAACATTTCTAATCCTTTATAAAAATAATCGCTATCTTTGTCTTCAAAATGACTGAAGACGGCCGCCTGCAACTCTTCATCGCTTGAAAATTTTCTTCCCCTTAAGTCCCGCTTTAAATTTGGGAATAAGTAATAGTCGGACGGAGCCATGTCTGGACTATAAGGTGGATGGTCCAGCTCCGTGAACCCGCATTGACGCACTGCATCCTTCGAAACACCGGCGGTGTGCACGGGGCCGTTGTCGTGAAGCAACAGGACGCCTTTACTCAGTTTGCCTCTGCGCTTCTCCTTTATAATATCTCGCAGTTTATATATTAATGAATTATAATATTCGCCGTTTACGACTGTATTGCGCTCTTTAAAATCAACCATCAAAATACCTTGAAAATCCCAAAAGATTGTGCACATGATTTTTTTGGTAGATTGTTGCACCTTTGCCTTTCTAGGCGGCTTTTCACCCTTATAACGCCATTCCATTGACTCGCGCTTGCTTTCTGGATCATAATATAACACCATAGTTTCATCACCAGTCACTAGTCTCTCGATCACGTTCTTTGGGTTTTCTCCACAAAGATCTAAAAACTCGGCAGCACAGCGAACTCGCTCCCGTCTCTGCACAGCTGACAGAAGTTTCGGGACCCATCTTGCACTGACTTTTTTCATATGAAGATGTTCATCGATTGCACGATGGACGGTACTTTTAGAGAGCCCAAGTCTAGCTGCAATTTCTCTAATCTTCAAACGGCGGTCACTCAAAACCTCTTCTTCGATTTGAGCAATAGTATCGGGAGTGAGCACTTCTACCGGTCGACCGTCATGGCCGATATCTTCGACGGTTTCTCGCCCGAGGCGAAACTCTTTCATCCAATTTTTTACTGTGCTATAAGAGGGAGAACATTCCTTATACACACCATCTAATCGTTCTTTAATTTGGGCGGGGGATAAGCCTTCTTTAAATAGAAACTTTATGACGCTTCGATACTCGGTTTTCGACATTTTGAAAAAATACGCGACACTTGTTGTTCAAACAAACTGCTAAACTGAACTACGCTCGTCAAGTCCATGCGTGTTCGTTTATAAAGTGTCTGAGAACCGTACTATTCAATGCAACATAACATGTATCGAAATGTCGCGTAGAACTATATCAGGCCAATTCATTATGGGACCGACTACGTATATGCTTAGGATTTTAGTGAGCGTATTGAGCGGACCTTCTGTATCTGTGTATTTTGTGCTTCTGTGTAAAGAGACGCACGTTTTAACTTTTTGGCGCTATTACAAAGTCCGTTGACAAAGTTTTTGTTGAGACGTTAATTCGTTACTTTTTTCTATTTCTTTTTTTAGTTTGTATATTGTAATTCTTTTTTCTTATTATGTATTTCAAATTCCACAAATATATATTTTTTTTATTAAACTAGCTAGTGTACGCAGAATCCCATCTTCTGTGTCCGAAGTTGATCGTAGAACTTTGACTTTTCGGAGATACAAAAATTTCACCGACAATACGTACATTTCATTTTAATTTTACCTATTCATGAACACAATATGTTGTATAGAAAATGTAAGAAAGAAAACATAATAAAAATACAAATATGCAAATACATATTCTAATACAATTTTAGTGCAAGTGCAAATAAAGCATAAGGGTCGATCGTCCTGTCGCATTGTTCGCCAGTGTTGCTGGTTCTGTAGTTAACTTCAACGTATACGTTTGCATGTATCATTTGCCGATTTTCAGCAAATAAAAAGTCATAATGCATAGTTCCGTGCGTTGCATCGCTGCTATCGCTAGATGGCAGTCGTTAAGCCATGTCGGAGGCCTTATAGGCGGTTTGAAACGTCTGATACTGGGGTTGGCCACTAGCCCCACAACCTCTACCAATCCGGACTTGCCTCCCGTGTGTGGAGTATGGCCTAACCTCCCGAGTTACGGGAAGAGACTCGTGCCCCTGCAGTGGGGACGTAATGGGTAGTTAACAACAAGCTGCATAGTTCTGTTCTGCACGACGACGCTTGCGTAGCACGGGTGTAGCGCGTAGCACGCTTTTCCCACGTTATGTTTAATTTCCATTATGTTAGTTGTAATATTGTCTCGGAATGAAAAATTGTGTTACTACCCTTCTTTAGTGGTTAAACAGGGCCAGTTATTATTGAAATGAAACAAAGTAAGACGTGTTTACATATTTTTGAAACTGTAGGATGAAGTGAGGTGTTCACGTCTGATGTCTACGTATGCGAAGTCGCGGGAACTCCGCTTGTAATGAATAACAAATAACAGTTTGTCTTTGTATAGGCAATAGGCACGAGGCCAATCCCGGTGCTTACAATAAACGACTACTAAACGTTGAACAAAATCTTCACAAAACCGCTAATAGCTTTAAAACCGCTTCGCTAACGACCATGAAACTGAGCTGCTGAGCTAAGCGCAGCCGGGCCGCGGGCCTGCTCTAATAGCAGCAACAATAGTGGTCTGCAAACAAGCTCGCTTATTGCCCCAGCGAGCTGCCGCCATCGCCGTCGTCGCTGCGATGTTGCCAGCTCGCCACCCGCGGCAATAACACAGAAAACAATAGCCGAGCTCCTCCTGATTGCGGGCCGCATTGTTCCTGAACTCTGAACACAGCGCAGGTTGTGTCAACTTGGGGTCGCGGTCGCACACTACACAGTATACATTTCACAGCAATGTTTAAGTTCCGCATTATCATTTAGTTAGTTGGTACCGGTGATATAAATGGTGTTCTATTTGTCTTTTCAGGTAAGCAGCCTCGGGTCGGCTTCTGGGCTGGTATGTTATTTTTTATATTATTACTATTATGCTCTTAATTAAACTAAGGTTTAATCAAAAGCAACTAGAAATTCATAGGTGTAACAAACAGGTGTAGGACTGAACAGCGTTTGTTGTAGGATTTGCATAAATCGCAAAAAGTATTTGAACTCGCCATACATAATAGCAGCATATCAGTTTTTTTGAAGATATAATACCTATTTTATTTTAGCAAAGTTGGAGTTGGAGGAAAATTATTATGATATGAATTCCCACTAATGAAGCTACTCGTAGAGCTAGAACTACTTCTTTAAATTATTCAGTCAAAAATGGTAACAATTTTGAAAACAACAATCCTCTTAAAAATTCCACTTTAATGCGAGTCTCCACAAACACGCATATTTGGTATCATTTGGGTCCCTTTATCTTCGGAGCATCAAATTATCAAATAATACACTCATCGTAGCAGTTGACACAAAAGCATTACGCCTCTTTAATCTACATAATATATTTGTAAACACGGGGCTAAGTAATAATACTCGAAAATTCACCCGCCAAGCGTACAAACCACACCATTACATACGCCGATTACCCGAGAACAATCGCAATCGCTTTTAGCGATAAGACCGCCCAGATTGTACTACTTGTTTCTTTTTCTTTTTTGGTTTCTATGTGTTATGTGTATTTGTATTGTAGTCAATAAAGAGTATTTGATTTGATTTGATTTGATTTGAGAACAATTCAAATATAAATAATAGAAAATAATCAAAATATAGGTAACTATTAACCCAGTAATTAAGCTATACTCACTTTATCCGTTTATTAATACCCAGAGGCTCTTCATTAGGCGTACGGAATGATTTTATTGGGCTATTCAAAGCTTCGCCCTTCGCTCCGAGGTACTCTCGTTAATTATTAAAGAAACTTGTATCGGGAGCATTAGTATCGAACCTAGCTAGTCCTAATAACAGTAATAAACATCAGCGGTAACGAGCGATAGGCAGCGATTCGAGCTGATGTTACACTGTTTTTATACACGGCCGGTACATGGGAAAGCTTTCTAATTGCCGGAACAATGGTGAGCCGGTTATTTGCCGGAGCCATTGTTTTTGTCCGCCCCGGTTCATTTTACCCCACCTTCGCTGCCCGGAGATTAATGGAATTTGAATACGCATAGCCTTTGTGTTCGGCTTTACGCGTAATTTAAGCGTGTACCGGCCGCGGCCGCGTGATTCGGCGTTTCGTCCCGCTAAAGCCGGTCTTGGTGAGCAGGTGAGGAGTCACTTCTGTACAGAGTGTAGGAAAAGCAACGTAAGATCCTTATGAGAAATCTAAAAAAAAACAACTTGAAATTAAGGCGAAAAATTTTGAACCAAGTGATTAAATACCTATGAAAAGATGTTTCATGCGGTGGATATATAGGTAAGGTTCCTTGGAAAAATATGCTCAGTTTCATGAGTATAATCTCATCCTCGATGCATCTTGTTACTCGGATAAAACCGGAACATCAGAAAAGTCACAAACTTATTTATTATATTTCTGAGTCATTAACTCACTGGCGCAGTGATTACCCTCGACAGCTTTTAATGTCCTTTTAGGTCGTGATTTTGTGTAATCGGAAGTAAAACAAACTTTCTTCTCCACCCTGTGTATCGAAACGCGTCGCCCAGGGACCAGTGCTACGCTGGACCGCAATCTGCACGTTCACTGTTGACCCCCTAATGTTATTTTTCTTTCCCACCTTCCCCCAATTCATTCTTTCAACGCTACCGTAGCCCAATCGCCCCATCAAAATAGCTTTCAGCCCATTATTTTGCTTTCAAAAGTTTATGTTTTATCACCGCTATTAGTAAACTAATGAATTTTTGATAACTTGGCTGTGATGGTGTGATAAACAATGATTATTTTTCGTGAAGCCCCCGCCCTTCCATTGGTTCCAATAAGCTCGGTGTGTGCTCAAAACACTATCAATCATCGAGCGACTCGACATGCCGAGAAATGGAATGTGTTTGTTTTATTGAGGTGCCTACTTATTGATTTTGGCTGTACAACCTATTTTTGTGATGTATTTCATTTGGTATTTTTACTGGAAACATGTTATTATTGTGGGGGAAACAAGTAAAAAAGAGGATTAACTAAAAACCCGACCACGGTTACGTTGGAAACGTATTTTCCGAGAAATGTTTACCTATATCTATTATAAAAGTAATATTCTCTAGAAAATGTATATCTTATTTGCCAGAGAACAATTATTCAATATGCCTGTAAACTGTCTGTGCTTTCAAAGATATTATAAAATACAAAAATAAAAAACATCGAGAGCAACAATAAAACCTCCGAGTGGCGTGAAAAAAGATTTAACTTACAGTGTATGCAAGGAGATTTTATACTTACTGGTTAGACTTAAATATTTAAAGAAGACTAGCTGGGGGCATACTGCCGGTAGACACATCCAAACACATTTCAGGGTTGGGTTGGAGCACCTAAAATGTCATTTTGATTATCAGAATTTGTTTTCCACATATGAAGTCAAATCGTTCCCGCGTTAAATGGATTTTAGCGAGAAGTTTTTACGTAACCTTCTCTTTGATTTGGTGGTCAACATTCATACTTTTTCATACAATATTCCAACCACGCTCCTAGAACGGCTCATAACTGTCGTCACCGGGACTATTTGCGAAGTAAAAATGAACCTTAATAAAAAAGGCGTTACCGTTCTATCGGCCGTCCACTGTGACAGTTCATACCGTAATACCGGAGAAGCGTTTCAATTTAATCATCTTTAGTTGTGCTGCACTATAGAGACAGCCATCAGAGACAGTGCTGTGTTGTTACAATACTGTGATACTGGGAAAGCCATTACCATAATTGAGCTTCGCAGGACACTGGGATCGCTTTTGACGGGACCCCCAGTAATGAGGGGCCAAATCCGAGCTTCGTTCTTAGCCCTTATGCATATTTACAACACAATAAGTATCGGGACTCGAAATTGGTAGGTATGAGTTAAGATGCGATTATCCTTCCGCGCGATTAATTTTCGCAAATTAATGAATGAATATTAAAATATCTACTTAATTATTTATTCAGTGTGCAGAGGGAAATGTTAAAGGCAACTTAGATGCCCACATTATTTAGTCGAATTTAAGGGGATGATTTAATCAAGTCTAACTTTGTGTGAAATCAATGTTGTACAATGTTTCTATTAAAAAAAACTTTAATCTGCCCAGCAGAAAATGGTGAATATGTGTGCATACGTAAGTAACCGACGAAAACCGAAGCACTTTTTTTGAAATCGCTTCAAAATAGATAAGTCAACAATAACTCAAATTGAAGTATCCAATCCGTGTTTTGATTTGAAGTGCTC
The DNA here is from genome assembly GCA_958295455.1 of Coleophora deauratella. Taxonomy (NCBI): domain Eukaryota; kingdom Metazoa; phylum Arthropoda; class Insecta; order Lepidoptera; family Coleophoridae; genus Coleophora; species Coleophora deauratella. The sequence continues at coordinate 18,720,807 of OY282395.1, forward strand.
CCTGCAACCAATTACTAAATGCATGCCATTTCAGCGCATATTTACTCGCGCGTCCATTGAAACTGTAACGTTGACGTGTTCGTAAACAAACCACAAAAGTAAACTTCCAATGTTTATTATTGAAGTGGGCAATTCAGTTATGAAATACCTACCCTTGTGTCGTGTGCGTACACATTTTATATCGCTTCGCGTTATCTAGTAAATTAAGTTTTGAGCAAAATATCTAGCGGCCTCACGCAGTCTAACCTTGCAAGCGTAAAGGTTGCCGCTACAGTTACACCGTCGCGTCGCGTCTCGTCGCTGTATTATATTTTCCAAATCCCCATTTAATTGGGGCGCCTGTGTTACCACACAAATTAATTAAAAGCGCTGCGCGATTTTATTAACTTATTGCAATTATATTTAAACGGAGCGATTACGGGGCCGAGAGGTCGCGCGAGGTCGCGGGTCGCGTGGCGGCGGACCACGCTGCGGCGCGGCCGTGGCTCGAAATTTGATCAAACCCCGTGTAATCAGGGACAAATAAATCTCATCATTAAAATTAACGGCGTTCTCTTCGGCAGCCCCTTCGTCCTCCACAGTCGATTTATAATCAGATTTACGGAGCATCGCACCGTCACATTTGTCCGCCGAACGGGTATCGCTGAAATCGTTAAGACAAATCTAAAATAAAATAATAGGACGTCTCGACAGAAAATTAATTAATTTTCCATCTAACTTTCGGCGAACTTTTATGTTATGAATTAGGGAATGTTTGGGATGTATTCTTGGGGGTGGGTTGCTGCGTAAGCGCGTAGGTTGCGACCGAGTCTCGAGTTTCGCGGAACAGATTGGCGAGGCGAGGCGAGGTGAGGGCTCTGGTTAGCCGCGGTCTCATTGACAAACGAGCGTTCCCACTTCATTAATTGCGGGCCGGCGGCGGCCGCCTCTAAATAATTCACCGCCCCTGTGCTGGTCGCAATCTACATCGGACACGGCAAAAATTACGACTCTGTCCCCCGTGACGACTTCATTCGCCTTAATTAATTTCGTTTTTTAATGAACCATTTTGCTAGCCAAAACTGTCTATGGTACGATAGATAATCTTTTTTTCAACAGGTATTACTAATTTAATTAAAATTACAGCTTTGCGATCTTATAATTTTATGATATCGGCTTTTCCTTTGAGAGTGTCGATAATTTTTAGGCACCTCTAATCTTCTTCTATCGCCGTATGTTTTAATTATTATTCGAAATGTCCTAAGAAAATAATGTTAAATTTGATCACGCGTCCACTCTTCAATGATTTAGAAATGATCTAAAATCCTGAAAGTTTTTACTTCACTTTCCTGCTCCACAATCTACATTTATGACACCGCAAAAATTACGACCTTGCGACGACTTCATTTGCTCCTATTAATTTCGTTTTTTTAATGAACCATTTTATTGCAGCCAGGGCAACCCGTACCGTGGTACTTTTATGGTCTACTTTAGACTAGGGAAAAATATGGAACGAGGGAAAATATTAGATTAATATTCAAGCGGTTGAATGTTGTAGGTTGAAGGTTGAATAATAACTGTAGGAAAAACGGTAAACGCCGTAAAAGGGTAAACTTATTACAGCAACTAGGCTTCTACTGTACTGTCACTCCGGGTAGCACTTTAAAATACAAGTGGTAGTCTTAATACCTACGTTTACTTAATCTTTGAAAACGTAACTTGATAAATAATAAATACAATAAATAAATAAATGGCTATGAGAGTTAGCACAGTGTTAGCCATTCCTTGTCTCAGCCATATAAGAAAAAAAGGAACGACCTGGCTCCATCGCCCGTGAAACGAATGCGCCATGCATGTATGTATATGCACTACTTCGGTCAAAGGAAAATTAAGAAACTTATAATAAGAGTTAGTTTACCTTCTCAATACGATTTATCTTCCTAGTCTAGTCTTACTAGTCTTTCTTTTCTTTAAAAGTATATGTGTATGTATGTATATCAGTCTCTGGTTCCCAAGATACAGGGAATCCTAGTTTGGGGCCAGATGACCGTGTGTGATTTTTCCCAGATATTATTATTATTAAACACATTTTATGTGAAACCCTTCAGCGGTCCACAATGTCACATCGGCTGCGTGCCCGCTGCGAGCGCGCCCGAGCAATCCATTAATTGTGGCATACTCCTAGTGGCGGAGCGTTTGTTAATCATTCAACGCAAACAAGGGAGGCTGACTCGGCTTTTCCCGCTTTGTTCTTTGGGCTTGTCATTTGCTGTTATGGGATTCAGGTGAGAGCAATGTAGGGAAGTGGGGTGATTTTCAGTGGGTAGCTTACTGAACGCAGTGGAACGTAAATTTACCGTGAATGTACCGATCCAGACTTGCCCCTGTATGTGAATATGACCGCATTCCCGAGCTATTGGTAGGAAACCTTGCGCTCGTCGTTCGTTTGGGTTGCGCTTAAGTTGATCACGCAGGTTTACTAAACACACGGTGATAACATAGTAGCACTTATCTATTTTTTTTTATGGCAGAGGTGGCAAACGAGCAGACGGATCACCTGATGGAAAGCGATTACAGCCGCCCATAGACACCCGCAACACCAGAGGAGTCACAAGTGCGTTGCCGGCCTTACTTTGCAATCCACTTACTTTGCAAGATACGATAAAAAGTTGGTACTGTTTTATATCACTAGATTACAGTAGTTAAGTATTTATTAGAGGCCTCATAGGCGACTCGAAAGGTCTTTCACAGAAGTTATCCACTAGCCCCACAACCTCCACCAATCTGGACCTGTGGGACGAGACTCAAACGCCAACAGTGGAGACGCTCTGTATTGTTAACGTAACGCAAATGTCTAATTATCTCAAAAATGTTGTAATATTGACGATATTTTGCCTCACTGTGATCAGTGTCTAAGAACATTTTCTTACAATGGAAAATGGCGACTCGTATAAATGAGCTTGTCTCCGCTCCAATTGACATAGAGATGCCCATAGATGAAAATTACGTAATAGTAGTTAGTGCGAGTAAAAAACAGCTGTGCCCCTACATTGTAACTGGAGCTAAAGTGTTGCGTCGCTCCTCCGCCGTATCCCTAATTGATTCTTCGCCCTTCGGTTCGGCTAGACTCCTCGTGCCGATGTTTAGTGGCGTCTGGTATCTAGTAAGGGCCAATGGCCAAAATTGATTGGCCATTTTAGAAGGTTTGTTGAAAAGGGGTCAGTAATTAGTGTTTAGGACGAAAATAAATTAGGTAAGATTATGATGATTATTATTACGATTTATTCTAAAGCAAAAGAAACATCAATAAAATTTTTGAAATGAAATAAAGGTTCAAAGTAGTCAAATTTGATTGAAGAGTTAATCGAATATATGGTATTTATAATTAGGGACGAAAGGCGACTGGGTGCCAACGGTCCCTGGCTACCTCCAGCACAGGTGCTCCCCCGATTATTCGCCTCCTCAACGCCAGACAATGCCGCCCCCTCCGTCACACTCGGAAATTGCCGATACTCGTGAACATTTAATTGTGTATCGGAAATTCTTTTGTGACGTGACGCGACTAAGGTATCAAATAGGAACACGACGCGAACTTTCATCTAAATATCTTAATTTTTGTTGACTTCAAAAATTTATACGTTCCCCTGCTTATGTCAGTGTTCCACTACATATTTTATTTCACCCCAGTGCAGATCGAGCGGGCGCTCGTGAAGGTGAAATATTGTGAAACGGTAACCAATTTGTATGCCCTCCGTTCGTACTCCCAGGTAATACCTCTAAGAGCATTTTTGTTGCGGAACGCTTACCTAGCGAGTTGCAGACTCCTTTGAATCTCGACATGTCTCCACTCCTTCAATTACATTAAAAGCTTAATTAGGAATATTAGCAAAGTCCTCGTTTACTTCCATACTCTTTGGTAGACGATGCCTGAATTTTATCGAGTTCGTTCGAGGAGGCCGCCGGCGCCGGCCGAACTTCTGAGATGCTTAGGCGAAATGTGGCTCGCAATTAGAGTAATGGAAGTAACCCCTCCTGGGCAAAATTAACGCCATTCGTCTATAGCGGCGTAAGGGCGCACTCGGCACAATTAAGTTGCGGACCGGAGAGAAATTGCAACAAGTGCACCGGGCCGCGGCCACGCTCCATTTAACCCACTCAGGCGCGCCCAAACCGGCGCGAGCCCGCCAAGCTGGCTACGTGCCACACTCCATTGCCCGGCAACTTAAAAATTTACCGCCGCAAAAAGGTTTCCTCTTGTTTTCATTACATTCGCGTTGCTGACAAGCGCGCTGCTCAAGTTGGCCGCCGCAGCTCCCCGCAAATTTCACTCTCTTAATTGAAAACTTGTCTTGCCACTTCCAGCCGCGCTATTGTTTGGCAAGTTTTCGATTTTTCAGACGAATCTTGTCTTTTCATAAGCATCTCTTTTAACGAGTCATCTAGCTCCGTCCCTCTATCGGGCTTCTTTTGGCCTCCCCACAATACCGCACGGGCGGCAGGGATCCACAATCGGTTGGTTTTTCGCCTTATTTTTTTTACTTTTTCCCCGTAGTATTTTCTTTGGAGCAGACATCGTTTGAAGGTGCCTCGGCTTTTAATGTCAAAAGGTTCTCAGGGTAGCATTCTGTAATTTACTTTAATCATTTCGTAATATTGTATTTACATGTAAGGGAAGATGTAGAGGATTCGCCAAATATATTTTGAAAGCTTTATTGCGTATGAATCGCACCAAGTTGTAAATATTTTATCTCGAAAATAACGTTTAGAGACAGCGAGTTATTAAAATATACAGAACTGGTGATCCTCATAAAATACCACGACGTGTATCCGCATCCACTATGTTTAATATGTAACGAAGATATATCAAAGTATCATTTCTGCTGCCTTTACAAACAATTTACCTAATGTCTGTAACGCTCCATCACTTTAACTTTCTATCTTCCTTCAGACATGCCATATATTTAGACTCGTACGAATTCTTTTATTTTCCGTGGCTTCGCAGCGAGCTAAACTAAGCCTTATTCTTACGGGGCTACCTTTGTTTTTGGCGTGTGTCCAAGCAAAACTTGTTGCTGGCACTCGACCGGATCAAGCTGTCTCCTCGAAACTAGCGCTCTTCCTTCCCCGTATTCGGGGAAACGAGGGGAAAGTGTTTTCGGGACGACAACAACACTATCTGTTCGCGAGAACATAATTTGTCGTACGAGACTTGATGTGGACACCCTCGATTTGCGTCGTCTTTCATGTGATACGTTAGGTACTCCACTCCTAATGTATATGACATTTATTGTTACCGAACATGTCTCGGGCTCGAGAGGCGTACGTGCCTTTTCTTCGGACGACTGACTAGGTATCTCTCAATCAATCGCGCACTTGTTCTTTAATAACTTCTGAGAGTTTTGTGTGTTTACGTTCTATAAAAGGAACACCAGAGATTTATTTTCTAGGAATGAAACCTATTTATTAAAAAAAGGTAGAAATGTTAGCGTTGGGACTAGCCCAAATGGCCATAAAGGTAATTTTATTTTACCGATAAATAAGTAATATTTAATATAGGTTACCTCTCCAATGCTGTTTATGGCTAAAGATTGACTTTGTCTAGTTTTACGTGCTTTCTACTATATCATACCGTATACGTGTATGTAGCTAGATATTAAAAACATCATTTCAAACATTTTCTTGATACTAGCTGAAATGTATTTCAGCTAGTATCAAAAAAATGTATTACAACTAGTACAGCTAGTATCAATATAGAAAAGAAAGGTTTCACTGACTTCACTTCGTACATAAATTTGCGAAAGTAGTACACAGTTCCAACCCAAGGGGGTAACTTCCAAAAATACATCTACTGAAGATGAAACGAGTACGCACTTGTCGAAATAATATAATAATATCAAATAAACTCTTATGTCTGTTTTGAGAGTTCTTGTGTGGAACAAGTTATATGAAGAAGTGTTGTTTTGCGTTGTTTTCTTTTTTAAATGCGATATTATAATATAAAGTAGTTGGTGAATGTTTCTCACGGATGGAGAGCTATTAAATTTCTAGATGAATTCAGCATTTTGTTCCGTGTATGAAGATTAACCTGTTAATTTTTAATATTTTTTTATTATAAAATTGTAATCCTACTTGGAGCTGTTTTACCAGAGATCAAATTTTTTTATGTACCGTACAGCCATGTACAGCCGCGCATTGCAGTCTTTTTTCAAAAGATAATTGACCGCTCTGAATACGTTTAAAACAACCGACTTTAATCGCATCAACTCCAGTTTTGCTTTGTTTTTGTTGATTTTCTCAAAAACCGCTGAGTCGATTTCGATAAAATTTATATGGGACTACCTTTTAAACGAAAAAAGAATTTTTCAAATGTTCAGGCGTCTTCGAGTAATCGGTGAACATAATAAAAAAAAAATTAAAAAAAAGATTCCGACGAATTGAGAAGCTCCTCCTTTTTTTGTAGTCGGTTAAAAATAGTATTTATGTTTGGAATTCTGCAGTAAGTTTGAACGCTATGCGATTGGCATTCGTTAAAGAGTCGCTGACTAGATAAAATACAATACTATAAACCAGCAGTCTACCTTGATTACAACTTTCAAGTCAGGCTAAAACTCCAGGTTGTGGCTACAACCTTCACATTACCAAGTATTACCGCTATTGCCGAAGTTAGATATAATTAGGGTTAGAGGTTTGCCTTCTATTTCCAATTCTTCATCTAGTTTAATAATTTTAAAAGTTTTGTTATTTTAAGACATAATTTGAAATCCTTCAATGTTTTTAAAAGTTGGGGACACGAAGTGAGTAACATAGTCAAGTGTTATAAATACCCGAGCCGTCACCGGCTTCGTGGGTTCGCGTAACGAAATAAGGCTCCCCTCGCGCCGCTCAAATAATTTCCCTTATTAATTTAGTTAGCACGAAATAATCGCGCCGCGGCCTCCGCTGATCCCAGAAATTATTTATGTGAACCCTTGCGCGCCCGAAACAGGCAATGTTTACACGTCACCCGCGGAGGTGATGTTGTGGTGAAATGGTGTTTTCCCATCTTAAAAATAATCTAACAAATCGAACCAAAAATATAATAACCTAACCTAACCAAATCATCGTATAGGGAGTAGTTAACTGAGAGTTAACTGTGTTATTTTTTAACAAATGTCAAAAACGACAATTTGTTAAAATAATTGAAATAGCAACCTATGACGTCATAATTAAAGGACAATGGGTAAGAGCTTATCCAAACACAATGTGAATTATGAACTATGTCGTTAAGAGTGGCCCTAATGGAGTAGTTTAATTTATCCTAAGAGCGCTTGTCTAAATTCACTTGGAGAAAAAAACTACTTTCTCGTACTTTCCTTGAACAAATATTTAATTTTTACGAAAATCAGTTCATCTTTCAACAAACATATTTTTTTCTCCAAGTGAATAAATACTGTCTTACTGTCTTGGCATACTGTCTTAGGATAAATTAAACTACTCCATGAGGGCAACAAAGACCAACAAAGTTCATAATGCTACTTACAGTGCATTGTGTACGGTGCCCATACAGAATTACCCATTCTCCTTTAATGAAACTGCAAGCTAGCAAATTTTTCTACTGTTTCAACAAAAGAGCTTTTTAGTGAACCTATATTTCATAATTAGTTGTTGATGCAATAGCTGAAAATATAAAAACGCCCTGCACGTGACCGCAGATGTCACTAAGCAACACGCCGTCTGTTCCTACAAATTACTTGCCATTTATAGTTCATTCAAATAAAAAAAGCAAAAGGTAAACAAACGTAGTATGCGGATGACACTGAAATGTGTCAGTTCCATAGTAAGTTTGTTTACCTTTTGCTTTTTTTGATTGGAATGAACTATAAGTAAACTTTTGCTGCTTATTACGCTGACGTTGCGTAGTACGCGTGTAGCGTGTAGCAGCGTTTGTGCGTATTAGGCAGACGCTGAAATGAAATGAAATGAATCTTTATTTGCCATATCCGACGGGTACATTAGATGACTAAAAAGAAAAAAGTTGCCGTAATTTTGCGTGTCGTATGTTTATTTCTGTTTATAACTGAAAATGTTGTGGCTGTATTCAGTAGGTTTAAATAGCACATGTGGTTACCACCGGGGAAAAACGCGATTGTTTGTTTTGTTAAATGAAAGTTGCTTTTGGACTAAAATACACAAATGTAAAAAATTTCAGTGACATAAAGTGCATTATCCCTTACTTACTTTAAATCAGTTGGATCGTTATGGCATAACTACGGCCAAATTATGTTCTTATTAGTACTAATCTAGTTTTCAAATATGTTGTTTATTAGTTTTTACCTTAGAAGGATAGTTATATTTATCAGGAGTATGTTCATTGTATTTTTGCGTATGTTTACTGTATTTTTCAGGACTAATTAGTATTTATTTTTCAGTTTTCTTTTTTCTTTATTTTTTTGGGGCTAGTTACATATTTCCTCGTATCTTATTTCGACGAGCGCGTGTTCACCCACGTTATCAGTCGTGCAGGTCACCACTTATATTTAACATCCCCCCGAACAAAGGTCCCGAAGTCCGTACAATCTGATCGCCGGACTCCATCCCAGCCCCGCACCGCAGTGACTTAACAACAACTTTGCCAACCCTACTCGTTGTGGGCGATAACTTGAGCGCCACTTACGCCTTACCTATATTTTGTGGTTTTATTGAATATACTATGAGATGATTTGGATGAAATATAGGTTTGCTGAAATTTTAAATTTGCTTCTAGACAATAATTTGGCTAGTAGCTCTTAACCTTATTCATCCGGTCTTGACCGGTTTTTAAAAACTCGCTTAGAGTTTGGAGTAATTGGAATTAGTACTTAAGCTTTTATGTTCTCTTATTTCTAGTTCGTATTGTTCATTTATTGATTATAATATTATTAATATACTAATAAATAAATGAAGGAAAATATAATTTCAGCATCCTAAAATAAACACCAATGTAATATTAACGAATTTTTCGCTGTAAGTCCCAAACTCTTACGGTCACATAAACGCTTTGTCACGCACTTTGACATAATACTTGGATCATTCATGTAAGTATTATCACTGCCGTTTTACCCCGCATGCGCAGTGCGGTTTTTTAAATATTTGTTATAAATGAATTTCTTTGAATGTGCAAGCAGTAAATGTGTTACTACAATAAATAAAAATTATTTCACGTTTTTTTTTTTAAATTATATGGTTAATAAACAAAACTTATTTGAAATTAGGTAACGCCTTTGTGATTTTCGACTGTGACGAAACTTTGTATGTGATTTTTATCTTCTGTATTCACTCGATTTAAAACATCTACGTAAAAAATTAAAAAGCGTAACAAGTTTTCTCAGAAACCTCCCAAACTCCGCACCTTTAAAAAACAACTCGAAAGTTTTCCAATAACATATTCAACAACTCGAAAGAAGAAACCGCTATTCTTTGAACAAACGCCACTATGGAAAGAAATCACCGAATAGGTGAGAATGTAGACTCACAAGTAAACATTTGCGTATGTAAGCTGGAATTATTCACGAAAAAAACTTTTAATGGCGTCCCAGGAGTTCCCGTCAAACATTTATCAACAAAAGAACGAACGTCCCGCAGGCGATGGAACTTGAAATGTATGGAAATTACCCAGTCACGAGCGGGAGAACAATCCACTAACGTTGGCATAGGCAAATGTTTTGGTTGCAGCTTGTTTCGGTGTGTTGCTCGTTCGGATTGTGAATCACAGCGGCGGCGGCGGAGGCGGCGCTTGGCTTTTCTTGTTCCCGTTTTTACTCACGATATTGGTAAAGCCCTTGCTATCGCCTAAGTTCTGAACTGATAGTATTTGGATGATAATGCCAAAGATGGAAGTGGTTTTATCAGTAATTCCTAACCAAAAGTAACATAATATCTGTTATAATAACATTGATGTTTTGGAGTTACAGATATAGCCTGAAGAGCACGAACTCGTGACCCTCGTCTCTAAAGTCAGTTTACACCGCCGTCCGCCGTGCTGCCGTGGATGTGATTAAAACCGTAAACTCTGATCAAGGCTAAGATGACAGTTTAAAAAGTAAAATGCTTCGAGGAAACCGGGAGTGATTCATCAGATGTTCGCTGAGCGATGCCCCTCGTTGGGCGCCAAATAACTCGGAACGGAATAATGAACCGCTTTGCAGATTCTTCAGCAAACAATCCCTGTCGTTCTCTTATTGCACGGAAAAGATTGAAATTTCACAAGTTTCAGTTCGCGTGCCAAAATATTTAAGCGTTCTAGTTTTAACATTTTTCTTCACAGTATTTTTTGTATGCTAATGAATAATAATAAATCTTTAATGTCTCGTTTACAATCTCCCTAATTTCAAATATTAACCAAAAAAGGTAGATTGAATAAATACGTTCCGAATGGACACCGTTTCATTTGCATTTCAATCAGCGCAATATAGCCGCTGGAAAGGAAAATCCGCTCCGTCGCCTCACTTAGCTTTTGAAATATTCCTATAACTTCTGATTCGACGAAAAAAAGCCTATTTGAATTGGAAAGATCAAAGCGTTAAAATTTATCGTCGGAAAAAATGTGCGAGAGGAACGTCCAAAAAGACAGGCACTTATTATTTCAACAGGCGAGTGGCGCCTCGTTCTGTTTGTCTTGCGATTGTTCTGGTGCATGGACCCCCCATTACTCGGCACTGAGAGGAAAGTTTTGTATTCAATTTGGTATTATAATTCCCATTTGAAGTCGCCACGCACCATCGCGCCGACACCCGCTATGTAAATGGACCCCATTTTCACTTTTTCACAAAAAAACTTGGATAAAATTTCGTGCTCGTAGCGATTCTTACCTGGATCTGTGAGATTTAAAAAGTTTTGACTGACTTACAACTTTCAGGCTTTGCGGTTTGGTGGTGGGGTATTAAGAATTGTCCTTCCAAAAACTATAGAAAGGTTCTTAAAAATATGGATCGTTTAAGAATGCATAAAGTTCTGCAACAATTTCTGTTTATAAACATGTACATTACCGTCAGCAAGTTGTGAGTACAGTTTGTGTAAATATTTCCGTGCGCTCACCTGACGTGCATTTTTATTCAACTCCACGAGCGAGCCCGGCGGGAGACAAGGAAACATTTCAGAGTTTCTCTTCAATTTAAAATGGAAACTTATCCCTCAGCTGCCATAAAGTCTGCATTTTCCATAGAAATCCACCTAGCTGGCGCAGTCGATCCTAACCGGTGTCCGCGCTGGATCCGCCCGGATTTAGCCGCGCTCATTGGCTGAACGGCGCCTCCGAGACAAGGAACTGCTTTCCTGGCGAGACGACAGCTTTTATTTTACGATATGTTTTCCGCGACCGTTTCGCAGATACTAAAATAATAAGAATTTTACGTCGCCGCGTATTATGTAGCTTTTATGGTCCCGGAGCTGGCTCGAGCGCTGTTACTGGCTTACGAGGTCTCTTGTAGCGAAATAATTAACCTCTCCACTCTACTCGTACTCGTGTTAGACTCCGTCACACCTCACTCGCTGACAACACGCCATTATTTTACATTCTCTTATGTGCATTTAAACATCTTTGTAAGATTTGAAAATTAAACTTCCTTTGAATGTTCCTCTAATGTAAGGTATCTTCTAAGTGAGTTAGTTAAAATTTAATTAGGGGTATAATGAGAATTATCTTAATTACGCTGGGAAAGGTTGAAGCTATTTCAATTAAAGCAAATGGACCCGTCTCTGTTAGTTCCAGCTGATTTCTAAAACTGGGACAGCTGAAGTATCTTACGATTCGATCTGAATGCTGTCTTCTTAACAAAATCAGAACGGGAAGTTAAAATATTTTTTATTAAAATGAAGTCCGTTTCTAAATCTCGCACATATATTCAGTGTAAAACAATCGAGCACGAGATACGAGTATATGGTCGAGCAACGTCTATATTCAGCAGAGACAAGGGACCGATAACAGATTACCCACAAACACGTTTTAAATTCATTCCCCGACCCGTGCACCGATCGTTCCCCGATAAAATGTGGGGACGACCCGGGGAACGGGGACATATTTACTTTGTCTCCCCGCGGCCCGGCCACTTGCCGCCAGGTAACGCTCCAAGTGGCAAAATATTTATCCGGCCCTGTTACCCGCTGTTCCGATTTAAGAACATTAGCCGCTCTCAATCTGAGCTCACGTTTCATCTGAGCCGTTCAGATTTCAACCGATATCGCCGCCAAATATCGGCCCATAATTTTATTTTCCCTTTCTCTTATCTGTACCCGTATTTTTTCAGTCACATTTCCATCAACACAGTTCGTTTTTAGGTAAAAGACTTGGAGAGCTACGGTTCATTCTTTTTTCTGTGATATTCATAGCAGCAATTTTCGTATCAAGTATCAATTTATCTTTCTTCCCCTCCTGAGTTGACACTGTTCGGTCCCTCGGTATTTCTGTATGTTACAAAGGGCTAACTAAATACATAGTCGGGTGGAGGTTATAATCTTGGGAGTGTTCCGCTCGTGTAGCGATGTTGCGAGTCGAGCAGTGTCGGGGCGAGTTGCCCACTAAACCTAACTCCATTAGCGCGTCAAGGGCCATGTTTTGATGTCCGCTTCTCGGCAAGCCTTTTTGGAGCTCGCCACTCTGACGAAGCACCGACGCTTGCTTCACACGCTCAGTATCTGCTCGCAACTTTGGTTGCTTTTATTGTATTTAGATTTTAGGAACACGGCCATTGCAAACAAAACTGTTTCCACAGAATATTCGGTCAGTTTGAGTGTTTATTTTCTTAAGTAAAACACTTTAAAGACACTTGTCATGCTCATATCATATAACTTTTGATTCAGGATCTAAACAAAATAAAGAAAAGAGTTTCGCCCGACCTCTATTCGTACTATTTCTAAACCGTCCGTATGTTTTTATTAAATCAGAGACAGAGAAAACTTGCAAAGAGAAAGGGGATGAAAAAGTATTTTAATGTGTCCTTTTTATTTATCTTTGTGGCGCGTTGGAAATCTGCGGCTGCCCGGCGCGGGAATGTAAACACGGCAGAGCCTTTGAATGAAACGTGGAGGTAGCCAAGTACAGGTCGCCGAGATTCGGGTAGCTACCTAGCTAAGTTACATGTATATGTATTGATATGAGGGACATAAGTTAAAGCTTCCAGCAGAAATAGGAACTTTTGAGAGATAAGATCGCTCGTAGTTTGTAAAACCATATGCGTTTTTTTTACTAAAGGGTTGATTTATAAAAATTTATTACCTTTAAAATTACATAACTAGTTATTATAATTAGGGTATTTATGTTATGTTGTTTGTTTGTTATTTTATTTTTTTATTTGTCATGTTTACTTCACCTGATTTGTTTGTTTGTCTCACCTTTGTAATGTGTTGTTTTCTTAATAAAAGTACTGTATCAAATTTTACGTAAGTACATAAAACTAGTTTTGAATAAAATCCTGGCGATGCCAACGTTGAGCTACAATTGTGTATTGGTTCTCCCCAGCGATCGATAGCGCTTATAATGATAATAATAACTATAAAATTCCCACGTCCTATGTTTGGTCGGTCTATTTTCCGAGTAATTCATAAAATCAAAGGATTTAATTCGAAATGACCTTTATCATGTTTGGGTAAATATTTTATTACTTTGCATAATATATTACTACTTAAATACCTGTTGATGGATATCAGTAAATGTCTGAAAAGTTGCACGCTATTAACGTACATATATCTAAATAATGATATCAAATTATTTTAAAATCAGCCTTGGTAATGTATTGAATCGTGGTTTTGCGGCAAGGCAGCCAATACATAGTATAAGTTTTCCGTTTGAAGTGTTTGTAGATCGCATGCGCTCAACAATGCAAACTGTTCTTTCGCATCGTTTGCACCAGGCCGTGATGTATCAGTGCTTTCGAAAATATGACTTACATATTTCAGTCTCCGACGCGTCGCTTCAAAGAGTCCGTATCAGCGCGTGGCTGCGAATCGCCTCTCCAAAGAGGTGGCACATTTTGCATTCTTTCCGACAGCACACTGAGACACACATCGCAAACATCCAGAGTTCCTGTTTGTCTGCGACTATTGGAACATGAAATTTAAAGCTTCAAAGAGAATACACTTTGGGGAGAAATGGTTTGAATTGACATAGTATGCTTTACAATTCGCATAAGGTTTCCAAGCTTTCGTCACAAAGTTGTTCTGGTTCGAAACTTTTTGCTTACGCATTGTTACTGCCATAAAATAAAACAAAGCTGATGAAATTATTTATTAAGGTACTTCACTTTCACTTAATTGAATAACAAAAAACAACATTCAACTAAAACAACGATAAAACTGAGCGATAACGAAAAAGTCGAGTTCAGAAAGTTTAGCATTGCGAGTCGAAATCATTTTGAAATTCTTAAACGTGTTGGATTTATGCAAATTAGGTACCTACTGAGAACTTTATTTGGCGTTTGCCTTTATTTTAAGTGTCAGTGGAATTTATTAACCTAGGTGGAAAGCGGTACATCATGTTATGTATCACTGTTCAGTTTTGTCTCACGGATACCTTGTGTTGATTTGCGCGTACAGTTAACGTCTAATATTTAAAGCTATAAATCAGAATCCAACAGTCCTCTTTTTTGTCTTTATGTACGAGTATTAGTTTTCGCAGTAAATACTTTTTAATAATTTTTTAAAGGTATTTTTTAAAGGGAGACGAAGTAAGAAAGGTTAAAATAAAATTCTAAAACTACGTAATTTTTTAAGTTTTGATTCACATCGACTATTGTTGAGTCTATATTTGAATTTAATATTTACATTCGCTGTTGACTGTACTGAATCGAGGGAGCAGGGGCTCGAAATAGCGGAATCGCGGCCGTGTATCGGGATATAACATTTGGGAAGCAAAGGCAAAAGGAAAATATGAAAAGGCGGAATATGGCCCGGCGAAATTACGACCGGTTTAGATTCCACGCGGTCAGGGTTGCTGGCTGCAAAATAGTAAGTACCAATAATAAAATGCAGTTTAAATACCTTTGCACAGTATTATAGTGTTCATGAATAAGTCTAATCAAAAATATTTATTCGAAGTAGGTACCACTGTAAAATTTTCGAAAGTATGTTTTTAGTCTACCCCTAATACGAAGTTCTTACCTTTTGAAACTCCTATGTTGGCCGTTTCGCGAAGTGTTTGCGGAGAGGAAAGAAATGTCGGGTCTAAAACTCCCTCCAAAGCACTGCCATGATATAGTATTGAATCATTGAAATTGAAATCATCTTAGGATGACTTTGATACATATTAAAAAAACCGAATGTTTGAAATGTTATATACTTTGTCAACGTCCAGATTGTCGTTATAGCTAAAGGTGGTAACAATGAAACAGACTTACATATATACATAAACCAGAAAACCGAAACATATTCGCTTTAGAAGTTAGGTATAAATATCTCTGAGCGTGTTAGGAAATTCTTATTAATTCTTTAGGGCAGCCCTACTATCGTGATCCATTCAGGGGGTGAATTGTTATCTTCCTACCTCGGTATAGTACCCTTTATTCCGTGTCAGATGATTGTTTAGCTGACTGTACTGTACACTTAAATCCATTCAATATCGCTGAATGTGTGGTATTGTTTGTTTATTTTTGTTTCATTGATACATTTCTGAGTTTTCATTACGGTTCGTAAGAGGCTCAATATCTGCCTATATTTAGTACTTATTAAGAAATCCGCAGATATAACATATTCAGTTGCAATAATGATAAATAACCTTTTTCACGCCTTATTAATTGTACGCATATACAGTTTTAGACCTTTTTTTTTTAGACTCTTTTTAGAAGCTGAACGGGGAAATTCTGAAATGATAAAATCATGCAGTCAACACCTCGTTACAAAACCAAGTTGACACTCTTTCAGTTTTTGTCCAATTTAGTCATTATCTACTCATCTAGACTTTATCAAAATTGAAAATCTTAGTTCAATGCAATTTTCCTCTTTTATCAACGACGAGAACGCTCGATAGTCCTTACAACTAAAAGCCTAGTTAGTAGAGCGTCGCTAGGAGAATTGAATATTACCATTAACAAGACAAATGTGCTGCTGGAGTTTGATAGTTTCTCATTAGAAGCCAGGCCGCTCCCTAAGCTGCTGCTAACTTTGTGCAGCAAAGTACACTACCCATACGCTTGCCTACACGCCCACTGAGCGACAGTGGTAAAATCCCACTTTAAACTCACGCCAGAATAATGTTAACAACCCGTAACGTCTACACAAATATTTTCTTATCTCTCAAGAAGGTTGCTGTATGAGGGGGCCGAGTCCTCATTGTCGGAATTTGTACGGCTAATCACTAACCACTTACTAACTACCTGAAGTTTTCAACTCGCCTGTAAGTCCTTTGAAATGGTTTTGAGACAGCATAGCAACTGGCAATGAATGCAAGAATATGTACTCAGTTTAGGTGTTGGAAATATGAACTGCCACGCGTGTGCTCTTTTCCCACTCAAATTGTTAGTGGGGCCAGTTTTATTAACTACCAATTTGAAGGGAATCAACTATATTCATGAGTAGTTGACATTAATCAAAGACATAACTTTGTTTTCTAACAAGGTTAAATCGCTGACATCATTGTTTCAAAAAAATATTTTTTTTACCTTCACTCTTTTCTTCCTGCCATATTTCTCATAGATTAATTTCCAAAACATTACCGCTACACAGTTATAAAGTCCTGTGAAGTATTTAACAAGAATCACGATTCACGCAATGTTTCCTCTAGTAGCATTAAAGTACCGAAATCGTTTGAAAGTTTCATTGAAAAGTAATAAATGACATGTCTATGCTTGGGGATTGTTTTTGGTCTCACCCCCAGTTCAAGGGACAGCTATTAATGGTAATTTATGGAATCCTTACACCGCCAGGGCGGCATTAGTATTTTCATCACGCGCGGATAGCAAATGTATAAATATCTTCTATGAAACAAACACCTGAATTTTGTCATTGCGAACAGTTGCAACGATTGCACTCTGTTACAGCGCCAGCGGAAGTCGCCGCGCTTTTTCACGATTCCCCTTTAGTTCCCTATAAAATAATGAAAGTCATAAAACACTTAGAGTGTCTGCCCACTGCCGCGATATTTATTCAAATCGTTGCATGCAAATGGACTTCGCCTCTAAATGCGGTCCTTTGTTTCTCTTTCTCGGTTCCTTTATCGCCCAACTTTCGCACAGTCTAGATTAGTTTTAGCTCTGACAATATCGTAAATTGAGCCTTCATTATGCCGGAGTAATTGCGCCGATGCGATCCAGTTTACGAGTCGAGAAAAACGAGCTTTATGTCCCGGCATGAGTTATGCTGACGATACGAGAACGGTTAAGCTAATGATATTGTGATACGTTCACCTGTTTTATAGTGTTTTTGTTAGTGCAGCAGACAGATAACGGGGGCTGTATGTCTAATAATTTGGCGATACATGCAATACAATCTTATTCATATTTTAGCAAATATTGTTAAATTATATTATACGTTGATATAGCAAGCTTTTATAAGATGAAATATGTACCTTGAGAAAAATATGACGGGAAAACACCATTGGGGGAAGTTTTACATATCGTTTTGCAATTTAGACAAAACAGCTGTTCAGCTGAATCGCATTCGATTCGCCGAATTGAGGAATGCGATTTGGAACTATCCAGGAACTGCAGAACAAAACTGGTACAGGAGAGGTGGTTAAACTCCGATGTCTCCGTTCATTACCGCGTCCCAACTTTGCTCGCGCAACTCGCCCCTACTTTCCCTATAAACTAGCATTGTGACAGCGAGTAATGTCTCCTTATATTGTTCTGGGGCTAAGAGGTTTGCCTTCCATGCGATGAGAATTGCCAACTTTTACATTACCACGCCACCACCCAATTTACACCGAAACACAGTTGTGAATTTTTAACAGTCCCATTTATACCGTACAAAGTCGTCAGGCTTCTTTATTAATCGGAATCGCTCGAATAGCTTAATCGCCGGACTCGAAGAAAACACTCGTTACGTCTTATTAATGACCTTCCCCTAATATACGACTTGGGGCAAAGAGTTTTGCCCCACTAATCGATACTTGGGAATATCGATTATGAAGTTAGTGCGAAAATCATTGGGCAAGAGGGTGCGCTTGACAAATGTCCGTTATAAGCGCAGAACAAATTGGTGCGATTAATTACGGTGCCAGAGCGCAGAGCCGACAAATATTATCAAGATCGTTAATTTCGACATCTTACAGCGGCTCCACACGCACCGACAAACGTCGCAAGTATCCGATACCGATATCGTGCATACAAGTTAGGGCAAATTGTTAGTTTATAGTAATTAATCCAAAAGAAGCAAGCAATCTCTCAAGAGTTTCTGTATCCAATATTTTTTGTCCGTTGAGTTTATTATGGCCACTTAAGACTTTTTTGCTGGAAACAATATTTTAGATGGCTAAACAATACATTACGTAAAAGAGCGACACCCTTGTTCACATTTATGTCAAAGAGATGCGGCGACACAATTATTTTTTGTCGCTTCGACGCTTTTTTCAGTCTATCTATACTGGTGGACTAAAAAATTGACTCAAGATTTGTTGCTCGACTTTTGAAAAAATAACTCAGTCTACAAAACTGCTAAACACTAAAAGTAAAAAACTAGAAAACCATCAAATTAAAATCATAAACAGTAAACACACAGTTTTTGAACCTTTGGTTTAGTTTTATTTTGCTAGATTGAGTTAATTTTCCAAAAGTCGTGCATGAAACTTTGAGTAGATTTTTTTGTCCATGAGTATATTATTGTCGAATGTCGATATGGCGACATAATATCTAAATGTGTCAAAAATTCATACATTTTTCAAGTCTCGATTCACTATATCGGTTACGATAATATCGGTAAGGACACTATCGGTGCGTGTGAAACAAACTCAGTGGGTTCCCGTTTGCTGATATTAGCGCGAACGAGACGAACGCGCACGCTCAGATGTCGGCGACGCGATGATTTGTTGCCAAAACGCGTCGCCTGTTTATTATCGTGCTTTATAATTAGATGATCAAACGAACTTACCTCAAGTGAAGTTCGATCTTAATTATCCTTCCTTGTCGGAGAGATTTAATTGGTTAACATGTAGTAGTCCTCGTCTACGTTTGACCCACTCGCACGTAGTTTAGCGCCATAAGAGAAAAAGAGACAGCTAGGTACTCTCCCACCTCGGCGCCATTGCACGGTCCAAGCCTCATTCATTTTAGAGAATAAAAAAGGCAACCTACATACTACAACATTGGTATTAGGGGTTTTAATACTAGCATCCTAGTATTGTCTACTCTAGGGCAGGGAGGGACCTTAAATCTCTCCGACAAGGAAGGATAATTAAGATCGAACTTCACTTGAGGTAAGTTCGTTTGATCATCTAATTATCCTTCCTTGTCTTCTAGATTTAATTGGTTAACATGTAGATGTTTAGAGAGACTAACAATGTTGTAGGTAATAGGTATGAGAATTATTGCAATAAAATATAATCTGAGAGATTTTATAACTGTAATTCAATTAACAGAAATTTATTTCTGGAAGAAATTTCTTTTAGAAATAAGTTGCACCCCTTGCGTATATTTGATGGTAAGCTTTTATATTATGCCCATTTTGTGTACACAATAAATTATTAAAAAATAACACTTCCTAGAAGGTTATCAAATAAACAATATGAAAATAAAATTAAATCTTGTTCAATTTTATAAATGTGATTGTTAGTTGAACTTGACGTTAGAGTCTGAGTGATGAGGTTACACTTGGCATAAGTGCAGCGATAGACGATAGTGTTTTATGAAAGGTAATATGCAGCGTCGTTGGGAACCGACGTCGATGCATAGGGAACCTGTTTGACATTTCCATCCTTTTAGCTATTTGGAACATCTGTTCTAAGTCCAAAGAACTACTAAGATGGTAATCTAATACGATATTCTGGTACCTTAATTACTCTATGTACCTATCGTATTTTAACAAATATGGTTTTAACCTGTACATCTTTCATGTACTGCTTGAATAATTCACGTTGAACATCTGAAATTCATTTTTAGGTAATTTGACAAAAAATGTATCACAAAATAAACCCGAATAACTATAGGTATACCCGCAATGGGGATGAGCCGTGAACAAACCAACGAATCTATACTCCTGATCGATAATATTCCCCCACTGTTTAAAGCTAGACGTGAACTGAAACTTGGTATTATCGACCAGTGATAGGAATTTTATATCCAGCACTGACGATATGCATTTGTTCGTTCCTTATACGAATGAATAAGTAAATATTTGAGACAATATTTGAAAATATAAGTTTCAGGTTCACTTATAAGAAATAAAATATAGATAAATTCTGATTTCATAACTGACCCTACGTCAGGTATGAAAACGGTAGTAGCTTGAGCAGCATTTTTTTTAAGACTTATTACATAATAAGTCATAATTTCGAAATAATAATATGAAATTCATAATAATTGGAAAAAGTGGGAACCGTTGAAGATAACAACTTTACACAAATAAACGGAAACATTAAAAAGATGTAAAAATGTACTTATTACATTTTGTATTTATTCTTTAAGTTAAAATTATTATTTTAGGCTGGATAAGCTTATTTAATAAGTTTTGAAATGCAGTAGAAAACATGTTTAGTATATTTATCTAAACTGTATCGATAACGGTAATTTCAGCAAGTTTTATATGTATTATATTGTCAATACCAGCAATAGTATTCTATTGTCACAACTTTTTAACATTTTAATTTCTCGTTCTTTTGTTGTGTGTTTACTTAAAAAAAACTACCTGTTTGGTTTATAGAGAAAAAAATTGCTGTAATTTTATATAGCCACGAAAGTATATCGCGGTTAATAAACTTTCAATTGTAAATAATTTAGTTCAAAATATACCAGAAGTTTAAAGCTAGACGAAAAAACTACCTGTTTGGTTTATAGAGAAAAAAATTGCTGTAATTTTATATAGCCACGAAAGTATATCGCGGTTAATAAACTTTCAATTGTAAATAATTTAGTTCAAAATATACCAGAAGTTTCACGTAAGCTATGACTTATAATAATTTTGTTTTTGCAAAATTCGCTGATGTTCACATTTTTCATTTTTAATTCATTCAACATATATTAATCTTTTTAATGTATATTTTGATTATAGGCGATCTTAAACAATGCCAATAAATAATTTTCACCATCCTCACAAGGACATCTCCAGTGTGCTGTGGAGGCATCAACAAAAATTTAGATTATGCAAAGTCAAAATTTTGATTATCCACCATCTAAGAATTCACAGATTTCACCCATCAAACATTGTAGTTTATTCTTATCTGGTGATTGCGGCAGCTTTATTAAGACTTAACCTGCATTAAACTTAAAAACAGGCACACCTATGAATCATTGTCATCTAGACTGAAGACATGGCTTCATAAGAAAAAATAACGTAGGTATATGTATTTATTATAATTAATACTTCCCAAAACGCTGTCATTGCAAGTTTCGTGTAAGTAGCAGAAGCTAGGTACAAAAAAGACAATTTTAAGTATAAGGTACAGAAAACCTTATTTTATAAAATACTTTTATTTTTCTTATTATAATTATTAACGATTACTTGTCAGTTATGGTAACTGTAAATCGAAAGGGTTTTGAATCGTATACCGAACTGGTTTCTATCAATTAATTATTTAAAGAATTAATGTGTACAATATTGTACATACAATTTAATTCGTTGATTTAAAATATATTTGGTGTTAAGTTTAACACCTCTCAATAAGATAATAATATAATGGTGATAACATCCTCAGATGGTTCCAAGTTTTGTGTTGGCGTGGAGTTTAAGTGTGGCGTAGTTCCCCAAACAATGGAGTATTTGACGTCGTGCCCTGCATGCCCAGATAACTGCAGGCAGGCAGATCTAATGAGTGCCACGGACAGTGCAATTCGCGTGGCTGAATTTTGGGCCGAGACTATTTAGGTTTGTTATCGACCGAAAAGAAGAATAACATAGAATAATATACTAAAAACAGATTGAAAAAACTCCTGAATCTGTTCATAAAGTTAATGAACACTATAGTGTTCATAGGACTATAGTCCTATAAAAGTTGAGCACAGGCTGACAGGTAAAACACAAGTACTTATATAGAAAAAAGTGTTTTAAGTAAGATAAAATCGTGCATGAGCACGAGGATATCGGCCTATTTTATTTATTGCTTTTACCATGTAACTGCCCTGGGCAACTATGTAGGTACGATAAAAAAGATTTCAAATTATCAATATTCAAAATTTGATTAACATTTTAAATCCAGTATAAATTAAACTTGTCTTCACTTTTATGGATTATAAAAATAATACTCGAAGCAAAGAGTTTTTCATAGGGTTGCTGCGTTAACTTTTACAATTTTGATCAAAAATATACCATATTTTGGCCACGACTTGTCCAGGGCCAATAAATTCATCTGGGGTAATGAGAGTCTTTATCTCAATATTTTGTGTAAAATGGTCTAGTTATACCAAACAATACCTTTTTAATGCATCCATAAAATATTTCCATCTACCCGCTACCTTAAAATGCGGCTGAGCTGCGGAGGGCGCGCTTCGCAGCGATCGGTCAGCGCGCCAGCGCGGGGCGGCAGCGCGTCGTCGGCGCGGCGGCGACGCGACGGGTTGCGTTTGGGCTGGCTGAGCGGCAGTGGCACATACATACATGCTTATCTCCCTGCTCGCTATCCGATGCAACTCAATTCTTTTAACTTTTTGTATATGCCCTTTGACATCTTCACAAAACCACCGAACACAACACCGAATAAATGTCTCCCTTTCGATTCCAGTGTATAAGTATCACAGAACACTATTACTCGCAGATTAGTATTTTATAATATGATGAAGAAATAAATAAAAGGCTGGTATATTACTTAATTAAACTGCACTGTGCACGGGGGTTTGCCGCGAAGATTGGCTATATTAGCTATTTTCGGGCGCCCCACAGTCAACAAGTCTACTAGGAGTCGAAGTGGTCGCCATGACTCATGACCGAAATCGGTCGGGTGTTTCATCATTCATTCAATCAGTTATATAAACTGAAATGACAGGATGTCTATTGTTTCAATAAATCAGGTTAGCGGTAGGTATTGGACATAAGCGTAAGGTTATGGTTAAGAAAAATAGCTATAATATCCCTATTTTTGGCTCCATCTTAGATTAATAGTTCAGCATCGCCTCAATTTCTGGAGTTATTGTCGGATGACAAACTCGAGAATTTATTTTTTATTTTTTAAATAGACCGTCCTTCTCGAGGTTGGTTTTGAAATAATAACACACGCGTTTGGAAACACTAGAAGGAATCTCAACTGCGGATAGTAGGCATCAGTATAAACGCACGATGGCGGTGGATATGTGCCGGAAGATTAAATAGACGTGATGGTGCTTATGGTACATATCACCTGTAGGCGGCGGCAGTTTTGGTGGCGGCGCCGGCAGCGGTTTTGGCGGACGGCGGTTACAGCAGCGCCGTTGGGGAGGTTTCGGGAGGCAATCCGTCCATCGTCGTTGTCGATTTTTCAGCATCGTTGTCAGCTGCATAAGCGGCGGTGGCTGTGGTGGCAGTGCAGTGATATGAGCCACGATGCTGCCAACGCTTCACCTGTGGCGGCGAGCGAGGGTTGATGGAGCAGCCGCATAAGCATTAGAAAGCTGGTGATTCCAGTTCATACGAAACAGGAATATTATAGTGTGGTTAATGTCTCGCATTAACTCTAAGTAGCTATTGGTCAATGTCTCGCATTGACTCGAAGCAAAACTGGCTATTGGTCAATGTCTCGCATTGACTCGAAGCAAAACTGGCTATTGGTCAATGTCCCGCATTGACTCGAAGCAAAAATAGCTATTGGTCAACGTCTCGCGTTGACTCGAAGCAAAATAAAATTATTTGATATTCTCCCATCATGTTTAAATAAAAATAACTTTCACTGCACTTGTTTTTTTTTTTTTAAAATGATTTTCGTATTTCCTTTCCACATAATCTCCTTATCTAAAAGTAACGTAAGGATTTATTTTCTTCTAAGCACATTTTTGCACACTTGTTAAATTCAAATAATTAACGAACTTTTTAAGAAATATTTTTTACTACGTGCGGTAGCCGTGCGCGCACGAAAACGAATGAGGCTTGGACCGTGCAATGGCGCCGAGGTGGGAGAGTACCTAGCTGTCTCTTTTTCTCTTATGGCGCTAAACTACGTGCGAGTGGGTCAAACGTAGACGAGGACTACTACATGTTAACCAATTAAATCTAGAAGACAAGGAAGGATAATTAATATTAAGTCACACTTGGCATAAATATTCACTCGCAGCAGGTCTTTGTCACCAGCTCCGGTATAGGCAGCAAACTCTCTCCCTTTTTAGGGTTCCGTAGCCAAATGGCAAAAAACGGAACCCTTATGGATTCGTCATGTCTGTCTGTCTGTCTGTCTCCGTATGTCACAGCCACTTTTTTCCGAAACTATAAGAACACTGTTGAAACTTGGTAAGTAGATGTATTCTGTGAACCGCACACAAAAATAAAAATAAAACAATAAATTTTGGGGGTTCCCCATACTTAGAACTGAAACTCAAACATTTTTTTTTCATCAAACCCATACGTGTGGGGTATCTATGGATAGGTCTTCAAAAATGATATTGAGGTTTCTAATATATTCGCGACAGACACTTCCAAAGTGATAAAATGTGTTCCCCCACCCCCCCTGTAACTTCTAAAATAAGAAAATGATAAAACTAAAAAAAATATATGAAGTACATTACCATGAAAACTTCCACCGAAAATTGGTTTAAACGAGATCTAGTAAGTAGTTTTTTTTAATACGTCATAAATCGTAAACCGCAATTTAAATACAACGAACTACAAGAACTTTTATATTATGTTACTTGCGGGTACGAAACCCTTCATGGGCGAGTCCGATTCGCACTTGGCCGCTTTTTTTAAAGATTTAAGAGCTTTGGATAGATGGCGCCGATCTTGTTTGTAACTCACGCGGCGACGCTTGTTACGCTGCATGGGTTTACAATACACGGGTCAACCTTATAAATCCAATTTAATTTAATTAGTCTTCCCTTTCTACGCTTTCCTTACATAGGGTTCACCTAGAAAAGTTGGAAAATATTACAGTGGCCTTCTGAACTATAAGCACAAGCAGTTTGCTTACTGAAGAGGTTCGTCACAAGGGAAAATATTACAGTGGCCTTCTGAACTATAAGCACAAGCAGTTTGCTTACTGAAGAGGTTCGTCACAAGGGAAAATATTACAGTGGCCTTCTGAACTATAAGCACAAGCAGTTTGCTTACTGAAGAGGTTCGTCACAAGGGAAAATATTACAGTGGCCTTCTGAACTATAAGCACAAGCAGTTTGCTTACTGAAGAGGTTCGTCACAAGGGAAAATATTACAGTGGCCTTCTGAACTATAAGCACAAGCAGTTTGCTTACTGAAGAGGTTCGTCACAAGGGAAAATATTACAGTGGCCTTCTGAACTATAAGCACAAGCAGTTTGCTTACTGAAGAGGTTCGTCACAAGGAGTTGCAGAAGTATATCCTCCTATTGGTATGGGTGTGTATTTATTTGTAGATATCTTTAGGGTTTACAAAGGCATGATGCTTACTCTGATTTGTTTTATGTCGGTCAATTTAGATATTATGTCTGATGTGTTTAACCGCCTCCGTAGCGTAGTGGATTGCCGCTCGCTTCACATCAGGAGGTCACGGGTTCGATTCCCGGCGGGGTTCAACTTTGTGGACTTGGTTTGGTTGGTGGTAGGGCATTTTCTGAGCCCGCCTGGCTAGCTACCACCATCTTATCTAAGTCTTGCCGCCAAACATCAATGTTAACAGCATTGATGTGTTCCAGCATGAAGATAAGATAGCCAGTTCCCCATTGCGTTGGGGAATCTTGGTAAGCCCGCTTCCATCTTCGGCATCATCATCACTTACCATCAGGTGAGATGATGCCAAGGGCTTACCAATTGAGGGTAAAAAAAAAGATTTTTTATTCCGAATGCACTCCACGCACATATTTAGAAGGCTAATATGCGTGGAGTCTTGTTAAAAGCATAGGTTGGCATCGGTATTGTAAAAGTAATTTATATATAATATTTGGCTCAAAGTTTTTTAAATAGAAATTAAATTAAATTTATTTGCAACAGAACTCTGTCCATTAATCCATTGAATAAACACAAGTTAGTTTTACTTGAAACTCAATGTCTGTCTAATTATGTTACTGATCTGTAGTCCCATAAAGCATCTAAAAAGGTATCCCTTTCATAAATCCCGACTAATAAAAGTAACTGTGTTCCTAGCGTTTTCTTTCCAACCCCGGGGCGCGGCTTTGTGAAGTTTTAGTAATGAATCTAATAATGTTCAATTATGTTTCCTTTCAGTTAGCGGCGGTACACAAGCCCGAGTTAACGTCGTACCGAAATAATTAGAACGCTAGAGAGCTGCAGCGAAATTGCTGCGTTACATTCCGGTAGTGAATTGTATATTGTAGGCGGCTGTTTTGTTCATAATCAGGTGTTTAATCCAATCGGTGAGAAAAACGAATTGTGAGTAAGATAAAAAGTTTTCAATTTTAGAGGATCCTATTAGGGGTTATCTGTGATTGTGTGTGTGGCTCTGGATATTTTTTAATTACGATAATTTTAGACTTTTTGCAGCACTTCGTAGTCTCAAGAACAATGATGGTGTAGCTTTCAACTTTAGAGTTATGTCTAGTTTGGATGTTACTCCGTAGAATAGCTGACATTTTCGCACACAATTCAATTCAATTCAATTCAATTCAATTCAATTCAATTGAAAGGGTAAATAAATATAAGAGGTAACTCCCAAAATCTGTTGTGTCTATGGCACTGAATATAAGTAAAATGACATCCGACGAAGCTGTGCTATACGTATTAATTCAATCCCGCTTTACATTATCCGAGATAATTGAAAATCTCTGTTCAGGAAAACGCGTGGAATACAGAGTAATTCTTGCGAACGTTTCATCTTTTACACGCACCGTCGCCGCGCCGATGCGTGTAGCGCATATCCACATAAATTTTTGCTAACGATTCAATCCCGACTCCCGAGTTACTTGGGACCGTAAAACTTGAATATAAAATTGCGCGAATATAACATATGACTCTTAATGAAAAGTATATTATCTCACATAAAAACATTTTACGCCCGTTTTTAACGGGGTTATTAAATTAAATCATAATTTACACACGCGCTGCTAAATCAGCCGTGGTCGGGCGAATAAAAATTATTATATTCTTACCTTCCAGTGGGAGCGTTAACGTCGTAATGGGTTCACGATTCTAAACGAGAGACTCGTAAACTCGTAGATTAAAAGCTATCATGAAAGATTTCTGATAACTTTTCGTATAATATTCAAATAATAATAATAATATCTGGGACAAATCACACACGGTCATCTGGCCCCAAACTAGGAATTCCTGTATCTTGGGAACCAGAGACTGATATACATACACATATACATTTAAATACATACATATATAGATATAATACACCCAGACTCAGAGCAAACAATTCTGCTCATCACAGAAAAGTTTGCCCTGTGTGGGGATCGAACCCACGACACTCGGATCAAAGGTCAGGATCGCTAACCACTTAGCCATCGAGTCAGTCGAATGTAACATATATTTGAATAGTGTTTAGACTTCTTTATTTCTTTTATTTATGTTACATGAACTTTTTTTGGAATCTGAAGTGACACAAAAAAAGGCAAACGTCGGCTCCCATCTGACCTCCACCAACTGAAGATATCTTGAGCATGATTCTGATGCTGAGGTTTCAGCGGCTTCCCACAAACTCCATAAGTTAACCGGCACACTTGTCCCTAAATATAGTTGTTCTAGAGAAAACTATTGTATTTTATCAACTGAAATACTAGAAAAGAAAATATGAAACGGTCCCAACGAGTTCTCAATAGTGCTGGGACGCATAAATATTTCATGCGACGTCGACATCGATAGTTGGTTATCATTCGTGTTTATAGCCCTCGTAAAATAGCAGGGCCCGTATAAAAAATGGCTTTATTTATAACTTTATGCAGATATATTTTTCATTCAGCGTTTATTTCTTTTATAAGGTTATTTCAATAGGCATAACATTTCTAGTTGAATTCAAGATCTTCCTGGGTTCGTAAAAAAGTACTCTCTTTTTTAAACGTGTTACCTTATTACTTTTTAGAAAACTTCAGAAACCCAGGTTTATTTTGTATTTATTTCAGTTTTTTCTTCTAACAGTCTTGTATTCATATTCTTTAATCAGAGGTACATTTATGATGGTAACAGTTGTTAAGGTTCAGCTGTGGTACCTCTTTATATGGTATTGCAAAAAGGAATGCGGGTACATTAGTATTTGGTAGACAGCAGAAGTTTAAACTAGAAAATATGAAAACCGTGGATGTTTAATTTATTTAGAATTGTAGCAGTAATCTTTATGTTTTTCCCGCCGAAGCGTATTATTGTTATTATTTGCCAGTTGCTAGACTTGTGCGCTAGCGACGGCACATCTATAAAACCGTGACGTAATAAAATAAAAACATTTACTGACCCGACCAATCTGCAAATTGATTCCTCTGAGCTCCTGAAATAACATCCATATCTCACTGGCCTATCTTTTACGGTACATTTTAATATTGCCAACAGATTTTTCTGTAGCTATCCTCGACAATGGTATTATGATACTCTCTTTGACCATGTAAACGTATTATTCCACGTCTTCAAAGAGCCGCGCCCACTGATCTAAATCAACCTTTCAAGTATATTTTACAGCAGATAAAAATGTTCCCCCCCCCCTCCCCGTATCTCCCCCATTCAAATGATCTATTGGAGGCATGTTTCAGTGCGCCCTTTATCTGATCGGAGGGAGATCCACAGTTTCTCTCGTGAGTAAAAGCAAATGTGTCTCGCCAAGAGCCAATATGGTGAATTGATTTTGCGGTCGTCCATCGAATGTTATGATACCTATCTGATTTCTATCGTAGCTTTAAAGTGTTATACCAGATTTTTGAGTTGCGTTTTTTTAGTTTTGTTAGTTATATTATGTGAGATGAAATATTTTCAGACTTCGAATGGGTATTAATGGAAGCACCCTGTGTAACGGTTTCTTTTTAGGGTGCCCCTATTCTCTACTAAATATTGAAAAACTGTTATATTTTGGGGCACTTCCTTTACATATACATGTAATGGGTGTACTAGTTATCCCTTGTGTGATATTTAAAATGTATTAGTGTTTTCTAAGAACTCTCTTTCGAGCAATATGACGAGGATGTATAGTTACTTACATATCTCTTTTATAATGTAAAATATCCATGTGTAACCTAGGTAATATGTAAGCTCTAAATTACCTTCATTATATCATCTCGGTAATTAAGTACCTATGCTTAGCGACGCCGCATTACAGGAGTGTCAACTTTATCCTCGTTCAGAGAACAACCGGCATCATTCTCCATTAAAGTGAAAAATTATTATTGAAACGAAAAGTGCGTTCTTTTCAACACAATCCGGCGGCCCTCTTCAAAATTCCCATCCGCCGTTGTTTCTTTGTTGTGAAAAATGTTATTTAATTTCGGGCAATTATTACACGCGCTCTGCAAAATTACTCCAAGGAATACGGAATAGGACCCCGCGAGTGTTGGTTTTATTTCACGGAATAAGGGGTTTTTTGCACAATGAAAGCGTTCTGCAAAGCGGGATTCCTGCTGTTAGCGTAATCTCGTTTTCATTGTATTATTATGCATTTCGCAAATAGGCACGGGTTACTCTAATTTGCTTTATTTACTCAGTTCGCAATGCGGCAATTAATTGCGATTTATCTATAAAAAATATACTATTTTTCTTTGAACTCTGGCTGTTATAGTCAAGATAACGAGAACAGCGATCCAATAAATAAATGTAAGTAATATTTCTTCTTTCACCTGAAAAACAAGCCTTATATTTTCAGGAGAAAATGATCTTTTTTTTTTCAATATAACTCGCATTTTCTTCTTTAGCCTTTCAGCAAACATAACTTTCATACTATTTGATAGATGTGCTCAGTGTTGCCAGGCAAAGATAGTGTTGTTCGGTCGGTAACGACTCGGCGTCGCCGTCAGTGCGTCCGCGTCCCGGTGATCGCACATACGTCATTTTTCACGAGGCAAGATTGATGTGGCTTGGCTTAATAAGTGTCGCGCACTGTCGTGTGACTGATGCGCTCGACAGCAGGTGTGACCGCGCCGCGAAATATTGCCGTGTGCCGCTGATGTACCGGCAGGACTACCGGTGCTCTGTGTGTGTATTGTTACCAAACGTGATGGAAGCTTTCATACTAGATTTAGTTCTGTTACACAAATAGTAGGTACTTGTTTATTCATACCTTGTACTTTGCATTTTATTATTTAACATACGCACTTTGTATGTGTTGTTTATGAAATTGTAGATTTAAATGATTGGACCCTAAATTCTTCTCAATGCGACAAAATACAACAAGTTAAATGTATCCCAGAAAGGTGTATTTGATGTAAAAATACACGGGCCTGTATTACAACTCGTAAATAAGTTATCCAGAATAGTTGTATTATGTAAAGGCTTTCTTCATGTACTCGAGCACTGGGAAATGTAAATTGATTATAGGTAATACTGAGAGCTGTGTAAAAACTCTTTCACTTTCTCTTGTTGTGTTTATTTTCGGAAAATGTGTTTCCCAAGTAACTGTGGTCTATTATGACTTGTGTTTACGTAAGAAATTAGGTTTTTACGTCTACTTACGCGACGAAAGCTCGAGTTTACTTCTACTTGCGTATTTTAAATAATACTGCAATTGTGGCTTTAGAATGTGAATAGGAGCTAAAAATAAGGTTCCTAGTATTCCTGTATACAAGAAACGACTGTGGGCGGTTGATCTTACATATAATAACGTCTTATTTAAACAAGTAAGCTTTATATTGATAAGCGAAATGTTTCGTAACCAAATTAATTCCTAAGTATTTCTAAAGTTCAATATATAGATACGTACTTTCCAATTTTATGCGTATCGTTGAGATTTTTTTAAGACAGCAAAACAAGTGGTGAAGGAGACAATTAAATATGCTTACTGTCAATAACATTATTTTACCGTTCACAAATAAAATAAGTTTACTTATGCGTTTTTTTATTTGACACATAACAGACAAAAGTTTGTTAGTACTAAGACTGGTAACGCGGGAAGGTAAGCAAGTTAATGACACTTTAAAATACCGTATGGTAATATCGTCGGGTATTGTTGTTTAAATAAAAGAAAAGGGTATTTGAAAAGCAACTTACTTAAAAGGCAAATATCGGCTGTAAAGTTTTGATGGCCTAAAATAAAGTCATATGTTTAAGTGACCTCAATTTACTTTGAAAGTACTTTTATTAATATTTTTATTGTCTTTTCTGTGTACTTTTTATTTTGGTCAACGTTAAAATGTTCAGTCACGCAAGACGACTATACACATCTACATTGCTCGTTGATTGTTAACAACCCATTACGTCCCCACTGCAGGGGCACGGGACTCTTCCCATACATCGGGAAGGTTAGGCCATACTCCACACACGGGGGCAAAGTTCGGATTGGTGGTGGTTGTGGGGTTAGTGGCCAACCCCAGTGTCAGAAGTTTTCAAGCCGCCTATAAGGCCTCCGACATGGCTTAACGACTGCCATTTAGCGACAGTAGCCGGCACCAACGGCTTATCGTGCTTTGCGAAGCACGGAAACGGTCGAGATAAATGCAGTAACAGTCAAACCCATCCAGGTTATGATCATGTCGTAGTCAGGCTACCTCTAGTCAGTTTACCTGCGTGATCGACGCGACTACGCAAGCTGCAGCTTGCGTAATTTTGTAATGCCACGACCGCTTTTTGATTACTTCCACGTAATATAAACAAATTCACCCTTCGTTTTTAAATCTCACCAAAATCAGACTAAGATTCTTCAGTACAATCACGTTTCATAAAGGTTTAATCTAATCTGTCCATTAGATTTCGAGAAATTGTAGACACACAAGCACATTACACATACGCGGCCGAAAACAGAGGCGCCCTTAAATATTCATTTGACTCGCATTGTATTACGTTGTCGTACAATTGTTTTTTTTAAAGACAAAAGAGATTACATTCAAAACAAACAAAAAGGTACTAGATTAGTATCATGTCTGTATCTCAGTTACTTGTGCGTTCGCCTTATTACGCGACGTGATTTATACCCCGCCCCGGTGCGTTTAACTGCTCGGCTCTACGTCATTTCACCGCCTCAAATTGAGATTGATCTCAGGGACGAAAGGCTTGACGTGCATGTACGTCATGTACGTTACTGCCGTGTCGTGGAATTGTTTCCTTTTTTGTTACATCAACATTATTCTTACCTATATTCGGAGGTATCGCGACATTGTCGGGGTCGGCAGGAGGAAAGGCACGGTTTTCTTGTTTCATTTGTTTGGAATTGTACTTGCTGTTGCTGGGTGATTAAGTTAAAGGGATAGTTGTAACGAGTGTATATTATTCTTATTATTATTATTATAGGTTAGCAGGCAGGCAGTTGGTACAACTGATAATGCCTGTATCCAGTTATTGTTTTTGGTCTTCACATGTTGATTTGTATTTATCCAATTTATTCTTGAATATGTTGACGTTAGGTGCTGAAACTGTTTCATCTGATAACTTATTCCACGCTCGTACTACTCTGTTGCTTAAGAAATGTCTGTGTGGTTGTTGTGCGAGAAGGAGATTTGCAGTTTCAGATGGTGTCCTCTTAAGTGAGAGTTTTTGCTGCGTTCGAACATCTCCTCAAATTCAGGCAAATGGTAATGTCCATATGTATAGGGTCCTTTTAAAATATATGAATATTTTACTGTGGCCTGTATTCATGAAGTTTGACAACTTCTTCCGAGTAACCAATACTCGATTGGCATTTCTTTTACTTGGATTATACTAATTAATACGTCAACAATGTATAAGAAGTCCAATATTTTTTGCGAATTATTTCTCTGGGGAAAGTTGTCATGATAAGAAGCAGTTAATATTTTTTCAGGTATTTCAGTAGACACTTATTTGACACTCCAAAATATGCTGCTAAGTCAAGTCTCGCATCAAATAGTACGTAATAATTATAAAGAGTTTGACACACACCTGTCTTGTTAAAGTGAGTTTCAAGTATTATGAAATCTCAATAGCACTGAATTTCAAAAGAATAACCAGCCATATGTACCCCCAAAAGGATTGTGATCTATCAAGGGAACAGACTGGCTCCGGTCTGACTCCCATTATACCTGAAACTTCTGCCCCTGACGGCACAAATCGCTGTTAACATTGCAACCCTGCGCTGGTGGAAAACGTCAGTTATCGTCCACAAACAAACTCATCACGCATCGCTTTATCCGCAATGTGCGGCCGTTTGCAGAGAAGTCATTGTAAAAGGACTTGTAAGCTGTTTTGAAAGTTCTTGTGGTTATTTTTTTTTATGTTAAAAATTGCTGAAGAAATCTATTGTACCAAATTATTACACGGTCATTTTATTTTAGGGAAGCCTAACTAACTGATCCATAAGTACTTGACCAGTAGGCGTTAACTTTACCGACCTACTTTTAACTTCTTAATATTTCATCGTTTATGCGATTTCATAAATACTTAGTAAGTGAAAGTTAGGTCCTATTTTTAGGACTTAGTTCTTTGCTTTGTTTTTAGTCTTATCAAATTGGTGGTGTAAAAAATGACATTGCGATAATAATTAGGCGATAAGACGTGGCTAGAGAAGCGTTATAGATTTTCCTTCAGTGATTTGAATTTCGTATTCTTTTGCTTAGACTATGTTTAATGTAAGTGAGCTTCAGTGAGCGAGTGAGTGAGTGAGTAACGCTGTGTGTCCGTTGTTGCAGAGAGGCTCGGACGAGCTTCTGTCGCAGAGTGGCGTCACCGTCATGGCGCCGGCCGCTCCGCACCACGCCGACAACAACAACCAGGACTCCGCCGCCAAGAAGGTAACAACAATATACATTAGTACTGTCAGTATGGACACTCCCTGCTCATCGCTAAAGGCGACTTTACCCTCCTCCATATCTTATCTATCTATCTATCAGCCGAAAGACGTCCACTGCTGGACAAAGGCCTCCCCCAAGGATTTCCACACCGACCGGTCCTGTGCGGCTCGCATCCAGCGGCTTCCTGCAACCTTTACCAAAAGTTACCGACATAGCTCTCAGAATCGCTAGACTTAAGTGGCAGTGGGCAGGGCACATAGCTCGTAGAACAGATGGCCGTTGGGGCAGTAAAGTTCTCCTCCATATCTTAACAGTTAAATTAATAAATTCTAAATCCTTTTCTGTGTATTCATTTAGTACAAAGTTCAAATAAAGAATTTGAATTTGAAAAAAAAAATGAAAAGTCTCCTAATATTCGGCAGTGCTATGAATACCGCAGTACAAAAGTATGGGACTATACAGGGTGTTAAAAAAGTTCGTTTGAAATTTTAAGGGGTTACTCAGAATCAAGTATAGAATCCAGGAAAAATATTGAAAAAATTCGCTCTTCAATTTTTTTTGCAGTTTTTCATACAAATTTTCGATTCACTATTTAGATTTAGTATGAGAATCTGAAAAAAAAAATTGAAGAGCGGATTTTTTCAATATTTTTCCTGGGTTCTGTACTTGATTCTGAGTAACCCCTTAAAATTTCAAACGCATTTTTTTTAACACTCTGTATTTGTTGCTAACGCGAAATGAAAATGTACGTATACTTTTATATGTATTTTATTTTTGAAAATCGAATGACGTGAATGAAGTAATACAGGTTTAATAGATTATTTATTTGTAAAATTACGCATATTTTCATGTAAGAAAAAACGGATAGTGATATCTTACCACGGCTTTTACACATAAACGCACTTTCATACTTTGCTACGGTATATTGTCGCCTACGCACTACGCATGCGCTACGTTCACCAGTGCGTAGCGTAATGCTACAGCGTCGTAGTCGGTTACTACAGTCTCTGCGCTGCGCAGGAGTGACTATGCGATTTTACCAGAGCAAGCAGAGGGTAATGGTTTTCGACTGTGTGTATGTATGTCCCTTTCAATGGCATATACCGCCTACATATAATACGGTTTAATAGATTTTGAAATGCGAGGTTTCATAGTTTAATCTTGATTCCGAGATTGATATAAGATATATTTTATGAAGCTTATAAATTTTTTAAATTTAAAATTGCCCTTATCCTAATATCTAAACCTAATACTCCAATTTTAATTATCCTGAAACGATAAATCAGGCGAATCGCGTAACCTAAATTAGTATTAAAATAAGGGCGTCATAAAAAGCCGACGTGCCATAAAGAGAAGTCCCTAGAGGCTTCGGGGGCGAATTTTTATTATTAATCTCTCACCCCTTCCGCGCTGAATGGCTCTCTTACGCATTGAATGATAAAATTTTATTAAATTGAATATTACGTATTTAGGAGCCTCCTGTATCTATACTTAAAAAACCTTTGATTTTACTATGAAATTAATGACAAGCTGATTTGAAAGAAATTTTTGTACAAGACATGACACACTTATCACCTCCTTTAAGCTAATGTATTACGTTAACAGCCCATATTGTTCCCACTGCTGGGCACTTATCGATTCCCACATTTTAGGAAGGTTGACCTGCAACAAAGTCTATACTCATGGACAAAAAAATCGACTCAAAGTTTCATGCACGACTCTTGGAAAAATAACTCAATCTAGCAAAATAAAACTAAACCAAAAGTTCAAAAACTGTTTACTGTTTATGATTTTAGTTTGATGGTTTTCTAGTTTTTTAACCGACTTCAAAAAAAGGAGGAG
The DNA here is from genome assembly GCA_958295455.1 of Coleophora deauratella. Classification (NCBI taxonomy): domain Eukaryota; kingdom Metazoa; phylum Arthropoda; class Insecta; order Lepidoptera; family Coleophoridae; genus Coleophora; species Coleophora deauratella. The sequence continues at coordinate 18,756,637 of OY282395.1, forward strand.
TTTCTCAATTCGTCGGAATCTTTTTTTTATGTATGTTCACCGATTACTCGAAGACGCCTGAACCGATTTGAATAATTCTTTTTTTGTTTTAAAGGGTATATTTCACAGGTGGTCCCATATAAATTTTATCGAAATCGATTCAGCGGTTTTTGAGAAAATCAACAAAAACATAGCAAAATTGGAGTTGTTGCGATTGAAGTCGGTTGTTTATAACGTATTCAGCGTGGTCAATTATTGCTTTTAGTGTTTAGCAGTTTTGTAGACTGAGCTATTTTTTCAAAAGTCGAGAAACAAATCTTGAGTCGATTTTTTAGTCCATCAGTGTAGATCAGAAGATGCTGCGAGGTTAGTGGTTAACCCCAGTGTCCTTAGTTTATAAGCCGCCTGTAAGGCCTTTCATATTGCTAAAGGACTGCCATCTTGTGATAGCAAACTACACCAAAACCCTAACGTGCCTTATGAACTGAAACGATCGAGAGAAATGCCAGTAACAGTGAAACCAATACAGGTTATGACTGTGTTTGTACTGGCTAGATCGCTTCTATCAATTTATTCTTTGATGTCAAATCAACATCATCGTCACTCTTTGGAGGTCGTCCACTGCTGGACATAGGCCATCACAAACCACGCTCCATTGGACGAAAGTGGCTTTTTATTCTTAAATTTCTTATTCCTTTAGGAATATCAGTTTTAATAATAATGCTCAGACACTAATTAGAATCGGTTATGTATGAGAAAACATAGAATTTTAAACTTTTTAAAAGATAACATAGCAATAATATGAATTGTGTTATAATTAAATTGGTAACTTGAGTATTTCGTAACATAGATAGAGAGCGTACACGTTTTTGTAATTAACTTTTAGCGTATCCAAGAAGTGTCTGCCGAAATTGATTTTAGGCAGAAATTATAATGTTTCAGTGACAAGAGATTGAAATTTCAATTAAATCGGGCATATGCATGAAAATGTATGTTTACGTGTACGAGTAGTTCGAGTCTTTATTGTTGATCGATATTAAGAAAAGGATGGAATTTAATCACGCATCAGAAAACTACTAGTTGCACATCTAATTTAATAAATTGCAAACCTAACATAACCTATTAGATGGTGAAACAGATATTTTTCTGTGCGATTCAGTATTTTTTGATGGACGATTAAATATTTCCCTTAAAAAAGGATGGTAGGTACAAACAGACATAATATCATTGGTCGCACTTTGCCCGAGTCATTTATTGAATTTTTTATAATCACAACCGTTTAAAATAAGTTCCTGGACATCTGAGCAAGCGTGACGAATCTAACGCCACTAAGAACTCTAAAGTTTATAATGTCGTTTTGGCTATAGGCTAGTCGCAGAAACAAATATACATGCGTTATCTTAACAACCTTTATTTTCTGCACTTTTGCACTGCAGGGGATACATATATATAGGGTGACTTTAAATTAGTTCTTGATACGAAAGTCTATGAATGTACTCATGATAACAAACAACTTTCCCTAAGAAACCCATATTCAAATCGCAAAAAAAATTTTGACTCTCCATACAAATCGATGAACTGACCGGCCAAATAAGTATGAAGAGTCCAAAATTTTTTTTGCGATTTTACTATGGGTTCTTAAGGGAAAGTTGTTCGTTATCATGAGCACATAGCCTTTCGTATCAAGAACTAATTTAAAGTCACCCTATATTATATTATACAATTACTTATAATAAATAAAATAAGTAAAAAATTCTGATGTTTTAGATTCATATAGATATAGTGTTAGTAAAACTTAACGTAGTGGGGTAGTAAAATACATACTACAACATACAAAAACTAGTTTCTACGATCACTTTTCTTTTACCATCCGCACTGGGCACTTCCACAGTGGCGAGGTGTATCGTGAGCTATGAAAAATGAAAATGAAAATTGTTTATTTAATCAACCACTTTACAGCTATAAACGGGTGCTACACGGTCGCCAACAAGCACCCCAACCAAGGTGACATGCGTTGTTTCCAACCTACTTGTGTTCTATATAAAAACTGAACACCTTTAGCCTAAAACCCATACAATCATAGCAAAAAATGTTTGAAAATATAAGTTCACCTTTGTACTTTATTTTTTTCTTTTGTATCTGTGTTTTTTAGTTCAATAAAGACTTTACAAACAAACATTAGTAATTATAATTTTAGTTAAGTTGTTGACTTCCTAAATTGCTTAGCTGTTAATAAAAAATGTATTAATTAATTATGAAACTAATCATGAAAAAAGTCGTAATTGAAAGACATCGTCGACTATTTTTTCCTGTGAAATTACAATATTTTTCTTAAGACAAAAGTCCCACAAAAAGTTGCGCTATCTTAATTTCATGTCCCCTATTTCTTTGTGAGCGGACATAATGCCGTCGGCTACCACTTAGCGGGCAGACAATTACCTAAACACTAAATAGGGCAAAGTAGGAACGAGAACTGATAACGATAAAGATACCTACTTAGAACTTGGTCTCTCTTTTATTATACGTAACCCAATGATCGCTACGCCGGAAACTTTTGTGATATTCGTTTAAATGAATAGGTAATTGAGATTAAATTAATTAATATTTTGGTCTAAAGTCTTCTGAAAATTTTATCTGACTTGCCTTGTTGTGTACATATTCTTAAGCGTACAGGCGCGCTCGCTACGTTCACGACTTTTTATATTAACGGTCCCCCCCCCCCCGAACGAAATCCTGGATCCGCGCCTGAAAGCGTAAGTATTTATAACGTATAACATATTTTTCGAAAATATGCACTTAATTTAAGGGCGGACAAGCTAGCGGTTGCTTGTTTGCCATTTGCCGACCAGTGTAATAAAACAATACTAGCGGTCGCCGGCCACTAAAGCTTGGGCTGCAGAGATAGTATTCCAAATAAATGGACATTTCTCCCCGATTAATCTCCCTCCAGATAAATATTTAATGCTGTTGGTCTATGTCCCACCTAAGTTCGGCGCCTTTTAGCGACCTTCCCAGCGAAACGAGGCCGCGGCGCTAGTTCCTTCGCCCTCCATTTACTCCCAGGTACACGTCTACAAACTGAAAAAAGTCCGCAGTAATCTTAATTACGTTGTGATCTCGTTACACTCCGCCCTTAATTCATAATTAAACGGGGACGTGTCTCTTTGTTTATTTGCTATTTTATGGGTTTGCGATTTTGCTGTTTCTTTTTTGTTTGCTCGCAGCGAGAATTCGGGCTGCGCCTTTTCCCCGAGTTTGAAACACCCCTTCTTCTTTGTCGCTCTGAATATTCATTTAAAACCCATCGGCGGAATGGCGACTCGTTTTTAAAAAGTATTTTTTACGTTTCTTTCCTTTGTTCGCGTACACCTCGTGCTGTGACAATATTGAAGGGAAACAGTAAAAGAGCTAGCTAGGTAGTATTTGCGAAAGAAAAATGTGTTTTCGGGCCCGGAGATGGGACGGCGAAAAAATAAAGTCTATAGGTGTTATTTCCACTGTGTTGTTACGTGAGGGCAAGGTCTAAGCTCTGTCGCCATCAATAAGAGTTATAGACCGGGAACCGGGACTTTTATTTTATGGTCGTACAGTCTTATTACATTATCTTTCGGTTAATTTGTGGATATCCTCATGTCCTGGCTGAAAATAGTTATTTTTTCTTAGTAGGTCGATTGTGTTGTTCGCTAAGAACATGGAAACATTTGGGTGATGTGTCATACGACTTTGTAGTTGGAGGTGACAACCGAATTTCGAGCTACAAAAACTCACCTTCCATACATACTTCTATATTCTTGATTTTCAGTTTAAAGTTTGTTTGCAAGGTTTACGAAAGGCCTTTGATATTGTACAAACTTTTTGATTTTCAAGTTAACATGTAACGACATTTTAAGGCCACTACTGGACAATATTGTTTTATCTAATATTAAAAAAGCCGTCTCCAAACTTAACTACCAATTCAGATATTCCTGTAACCAATCAAGCCCGGGAAAACACACTAATCAGCCCACGTCCAGGCCGGTCATTAATGTCTGAATAAAGTAATTAATTATGTTCCCCGTTTTTTCCCTCATTTTCCTGACGTGCCCCTTGTAAAAACAGTAAGAGGTGCCCCGAAGATCAATCAAATCAGGATGGTTAAGGACTCCGTTCGAGAGGCACGACTCCTAACGTTTTTTTTACTGTACGAAGTAATGATGTCTTTGAAAGACACAAGTTTATTGTTAGAGACATTACTGATTTCCATTTGAATTGCGTTTGAAAAGACTTCGGCATCTGATGATAAGCGACGATAGTGAAAGCATCCGCTAACAAGTTTTTTTTCGTTGTTCTTGGTACGTTAAATTGTATAGTTGTTGTTATGAAAAAGTTTCACCTTGTCTTATACAGCAGTTCGTGCAGTTTGAACAAAATGAGGTACCTATTTACTTATTTCTTTAACCGATCGTTCCGAAAGGAGTTATGTTGTTCCGCGTGTTTCAAATCCATTTGTTTGTGACTTCAAGAAGCAGGGGGGAATTAAAATAATAATATATAATCCTGTAAACTGAGCCAGTAATAATGTTTGCGGGTATATTTGTGTTTTGCTGAGCCTTTACCCTGAATGCCTTAATGAATTTTGGCCTACGAGGTGTGTCTTCATTTTCATTTTCATCCCCCAATTTCATAGACATGTCATAGAATTTATTAAAGCGGGTTTTTAATTAAAATGAATCTGATATTTTCATTTAGTTATGTTTTATACCGGCAAAATACGTTTAATTAAACATTTTATAGGAAAATTTTAAACCAAAAAACATGAAACGAAAATTTAACGAAACAGTACAGGTGTAACGTTCCTCTTTGTTTCCCAAAACATTCGGTAATCAATCGAATGATTCCATAAAGATATTCATTGGTGCCGGCACTTACTATTTTACTGCTAGTTTTAGGGGTACTAAAACCATTTGGCTATCTCGTTTTACGGTTCTCCACCGCGGCGGCGCGGCCCAACGACCTCTTCAAACAAAAACGTTATGAAACAAGCGATTTTGGACATTGTCTTTTATAGGACACTTGGCTTTTCCCGCCAGTACTGCTACTGATACGCAAAATTAGTTATGAGTACCTACTTCGCTCAGACCAGACGTGACATAAGGGCAAGCAAATATATTATTACGACATTTTGTTTATTTATTTATTGTCGCCTGCGGTATTTCCGATCCGATACTACATTTAAGCCTTCAAGAAAAGAGCGTACTCCCATATCAAAGGCCGGCAACGCACTTGTGACTCCTCTGGTGTTGCGGGTGTCTTTGGGCGGCGGTAATTGCTTACCACAGGTGATACGTCTGCTCGTTTGCCAGCTATGCCATAAAAAAAACGATAGTAACTAATCGACTGAGAGCGAAAGTTTACAGTCGTTGCATAATATTTTTTTACTTTTAATTTGCGTTTTATTTTAAAAATATCTGCGGCAGCTCGTCCGGAAACCTCCGCGTATCGAGCCCAATTAGTGTCAACAAATTTTGTTACCGTAAAAACTTGTTGAAGAATCGCGAGTACCTTGATTATTCAATCACAACTGTATCGATGATGGTTCAGACAACCGCCCGCCAATTAAAAGTTCCGGCGGATCGCTCCACAGCGATTGCCGGTTTAATAATCCCCTTCAAATTTTAACGGCCGATGCAGCTTGTGTTGTGGTTTAAAAGTTAGCGTTATTAGCTCATTAGGTTGCTACAAACTGCATAGGGCCACTAAAAGAGATGGTTTTCGAAACATTGTGCTGTGCATTGCTTCAACGCCATTTAAAATGTTTCTTCTACTTCTGAAACTGAGCCGCTTACTGCATGAAAATTTATGGGACAATTGCAAAAAAGCTCATCGGTCAAAGTGTGGATAGTCAGACATAATTGTACTACTATAGGGTCTTCTTTTCAGGTCTTTAAAACTGATTAGTTCGCTCATCAAATTGGATTAAATTACAAGTTCTATCGTATTATATTAAATATTAATTATTCTCTTTATTTAAATTTATATGTTGTTTGTTTCAAGTTATTTTTAAAAGTTTTCAACCGACTTCAAAAAAAGGAGGAGGTTCTCAATTCGTCGGAATCTTTTTTTTTATTTATTTTTTTATGTATGTTCACCGATTACTCGAAGACGCCTGAACCTATTTCGAAAATTCTTTTTTTGTTTAAAAGGGTATACTTCACAGGTGGTTCCATATAAATTTTATCGAAATCGATTCAGCGGTTTTTGAGAAAATCAACAAAAACATAGCAAAATTGGAGTTGTTGCGATTGAAGTCGGTTGTTTTTAACGTATTCAGCGTGGTCAATTATTTGTATATTATATTTATTTATGACTAGCTTCCGCCCGCGACTTCGTCTGCGTGGACTTTAGAATTGGATCTATAGGGAGAAAATATTAAGGTAGCGCCATCTATAAAAGTGGCGAAGCGAAATTTTTTAGTTTTTAAGCATTCCTCCGGGAACCCTTAAGTTTTCCAGGATAAAAAGTCCTATGTGTTAGCCGAGTGCTTTATCTATCTACCTACCAAATTTCATCCAAATCCGTTCAGTAGTTTCGGCGTGAAAGCGGAACAAACAAACAAACAAATAAAGTCACAAACAAATAAACAAACATCCATACTTTCGCATTTATAATAATATTATTATTATTATTAAGTGAGATTTACCTTTAGAGAAATAGAAACGCACATAACTACAGTTTTCGAACTAGAGTCCGCTGCAGCCCGCCGCACTTTCGCCAACTTCCCCCGATTCAGTATCGTATCGACGCTTGCCCGAGTCAATCCAGATTGTTATTAGTCCAATATGGCTTATTGGAGATTTAATCGCTCAATATTTGTTGCGTTATATCCCGGCCTTGTTTGTTCTTCCGTTCCAGGCATACTGTAAACTTTTCTATTGAGGATTTTCGAGATTGGAATACTTTTACTTGTGATTTGTTTAGGCGCGATGTTCTATACGGAAATTTGTTACGTATTTGATTATTTTACATACAAGTTATACTTGGTTAGAGCTTTATACTTGGTTGAGAGCTTTACACAATTGATATGTGTATTGTATAGGCATGGTGCTACGAAATCATTTATGGGTATTGTTAGTATCGGAAATTAAGAGAAATGTGGCTTCACTTTTGGAACCATACAATATTATTTGTATGCCTATAGCGTCTTTTTTTGTACAAATCAACAGCCAAAAAAATATACTCCCTCTCGTGACGAAACATAAGAAATCATGGAAACCAAACAATGCAAGAGACACATATGAACTACACAACCAGTGCACGTAGAACAAAGACAAACCATAGACAGGGGCATCCGTTTCGCGCGCCAGCCTGACTGCGGCGGCCGCAAGCGGCTTAGAGTCCCGTTCCCGGTTCCGCGGGATTCGGGACGCGTGTTTTGTCAACATCGCGCGCCCGACACTTAACGAGAATGTGGTTTGTGCGCGCCCCCGAAGATTTACACCTACTCACAGCTGATTATGTTTGGCTGTTGGGGGCCAGTGACAAAATGCTCTGTGAAATGGGAGTACGGGGTGTAATGTTATGGTATAGCTGGAGTAACTGTTTGGCTAAACTACTTAGAAGTAGGACCTATTTATTCAAAACAAAGTGTTCTCATAGAGAGAATTTGTTAGTATTCTGAGTGAAAGAAGCCTCGTGTTTATTCGGATCAAATTTATATACGTGTTTCCTGAAAGTTTCATAGGACACAAAGAATATAATGTTATAAGAACATTGTGAGGCAGGTTCATTAACACGAGGGCGGTGGCGACATAGTTAATGATGGCGCTCGGAGGCGGCCAACCGAGAAATAGTGTTTCAATAAACACGCCCGGCGCGATCACCGGGAAAATTGACCGATTCCGGGAAATCCTCCCAAGGAAAATGTCATACGATATCTCTTTTTTTCTATCCTGGCAACCGAGCAAAGATTTAATATTTATGGATGAAATGTGAAACGGAGCGGGTGATTCAAAGTGCCTGATGTGGAAATCGTTCCTCGCAGATTTTCTGACACAACGAAAGTAATGTCCTTTCTTTGCGTTTGTTTCTTTCCTTGAGAAAATACCGAAATGTACACTCGGTGGGCGCGCCCGCGCGGCCGGCGACCCGAAATATGCCCTCAAGGTGCCGCCGCCGCTGCCGACGCTGCTGTCGCGATTTATTTCTCCCTTACAGCTAGGAAAAATAATATTTTTTTATTTATTTATTTACGGAGATTTAGCTCGTTTGATGTCGATTGTAACAGACCACGGACTTTCGAAATGTCTTGTCAATGTACATTTTCTTTTAGTTAGCGGTTTATTAATCATAACATTTTCTGAAACGTCCTTTCGGCTGGCCGGCTCTGTGAACGACGCAAAACAAATAAATCCGCTTGAGGGCAGCAAAACGGTAGAAATACAGTTCTTTTATCTTTTACGAGGAAATTATCATTTACGAAACAACTTGACGCAAGTATCATTGTACTGAGTTTTAATTAAAACAACGGTTTGGTCTTTTGATGAACCAAAAGCCTCGGGGCACGCCGCGGACTTGTTTCCCTAACAGAAAAAAAACTAAGCATAATTCACCTAAAAATGTTTCAAGGGCAAAGACCTCACAAGTTCACCACGTTCAAAGTTAAAAGATGAAAAGACCGAGATAACATTAGTTCACGAACTGTTTCGTGCTCCCTCCGGAACAGCTGCACACTTTGTCTGAACTTAACAATGTCGAACTAATAGGCATTAGACTCATTCGTTACACCTCCACGCTTCGCCGCGTCGGGCCCGGGCAGAAATGGCGTAAGTATTCGACGAGTCGACGGATCCCGCCGAAACTTAGCCAACTCGGAAACTACGTAAGCTTTTGTCGTTTCGATACTTAATGATATTTCCTCTTTGATGGGACGCGATTTTTCTTGCTCTTTCATGCTTCGTAACGCGGATATATTTAGTTACGACTTACGAGACACAAAAGACTTAGCTTACTTTTAAAAGAAATACATTTATTTTGAAAGCTTTCTATGAAATCACCGAATTAGTGGCAGTACGTTGTTATTCTATAATTACTTATTGTTGTAACTACGGAACTGAGAGTGTCTAGGGACCCTAGTGTATTCCATCTCTGGCTTGTTCAGAGATGGCTTAACGCTCGAGCGATGACATAAACCCTCAATAGATGATATAAAAACTATTTACACGAACCTCAGACCACTTAAAATTGAGATCTTTGATTATATTCAAACTATTTTTTGTGCCCCGATGAAAAATGGAAAGTTTTGCAGCTGTGACTGTCTGTTGCGTACTAACAGACGGAAACACGCACATGACAGTCTTGTAATGGTTCTTAGTACTATTGATTACTGACACCCAAAAACTAAAGTGCATTTCCAAAAAGATCAAAAAATATATTTAAATTGCCCTTGCAATCAGAGAGAGACGGCTTTTCTCGCCGTTGAATTGCAAAAATTGCCACTCGCCCTTTTTACAATACTTGACTGAATGGCGAGTGAAGTGTCAAAGAGCGCTACAATATATTCGGGCCGCTTCGTCCCGGCGCCGGCGTCGCCGTAATCAAAAGCCTCTCCGGAACAATGGTGAATGGTGCCCACATCGGGTCGGCCCGATAAGCCCCGACAATTATACTACATCGACTTTTCAATTATCCGCCGGCTCCTCGCCAACAATACTAGCTTTATTTACGTATATTAATTAGAACGGTCATTTCGCGCCACCGTTTAAGCTGAGCACCATTTGCGGGGCGCGTCGTCGCCGCGGTTTTGCACTTTAAAACACTTAGCTCTGATGTGAGGGAGGTTGGTTTTGTTTTGTGTTTTGTATACAGATTTTTAGTACAGGTATTTTGGATACAGATTTTTAGGGTGTTGTTTTCGTTTGCAGTGAAATTCTTTTTCTCGGCTACATACTCGTAAATGCGTGTCGTGTCGTGTCGTTTAGAAAAAAAATGTATAAGGCCACATCGTCATTTATCTCAAATGTAATTACCAATTTTTGTGTCTACTCCTACGGTGAAATTGTCTGTATTTTCTACGACTCTAATGCATCATGGTCATTAATAGTCGAAAGGATAGATTACTACATCGAAACTTAAACGGTTATACGATAAGTTCACAGTGTTACCTAACAAAGCCTTCACAAATGAAGCCTCCACCCCACAGTTCGCGAATCAGTTCCAAATGTAACTGCAGTCAGAGCGAGCGTTCAGATTTTCCCCACCGCTGAACAAAGCGTGCGGCGCAGCGTTCTTTTACACGTGACCTTACAAAAGCCTGCCTTTGTCACCAGGTGAAGCTGGAACAGAATGTGGGCAAGCCGTCCCGCGTCATCCACATACGGAACATACCCAACGAGACCACAGAGGCGGAGATCATACAGCTTGGACTGCCCTTCGGAAGGGTCACCAATGTACTCGTCCTCAAAGGGAAGAATCAGGTGAGTGTCACCACACGTATATACACTTCCAGACACATCTATCGGCCCACCTTGCATTTTAAGTTTAAATAGCCTATAGCTAAAAATAAATGTTAGGTTAAGCAAAAATCTTTTATGCAGTTTTGTAAGCCATTCGTTCCAAATTCAAACTCAGGAATAGCCTATACCCTATGGTCTATAGCTAGGTTTTATTTATAGGCTATTGAAACTTTAAATCCAAGGTGGGCGGATAGATGTCCGGAAGTGTATTTATTATTAAGTACATAAATACACTTCCTAGTATATTCCTAGCTTAGAAAAGTAGAAACTTAGGGTAAATAAAACTTAGGCTTTATTTACATGTATGGGTTTATAGGGGACGAGTTGCTTTTGGCCCGAAGTTTCGTATAGGGTAACTCGTATAAGATAGATAAAAGATAATTTGTATGAGCTAACGAAACTTTTTGATAATAGATGACGTTACTCTAGGAACCATAACGCAATTGATAATTTAGATAATAAGTTTTGTTGCCGCACATGAAAAAACGTTTTTTTTTTTAATTTCTGTTTCCACATCGTCAGTGTCGCCGTTATTCAATAGGTTTAAACAGAATATGAGTTATCCATAGTGGGCCTAGGGAAATATGATAGAAAGGTTTGTTCTAACACTATACTTCATTAGTATCATAAGCTAACCCTACTATCCGAATTTCCATCCAAGCTATGTTGCCAGCCGAAATAAAGCTAGGGAGCATGGAATACATAAATAACCACATTTATAACAATCGAGTATTGTTTGAGCCTTTGTCATACTCTGTTGATATTTTAAACCATTTTTAAATGGATTCCAGCTCATACATTCGCCAATTACGTGAAAATGGTCGTTGACTTAAAAGGCTCTTTTCAATGGCATGCAAATTCGAGTACCTTCATAATATAAGCGGATATATTCAACGTTGTCTATTGATCGTGTCCAGATATACACATAAAGTTTAAAATAATTTTAATTAAAAAATACTCAAAGATTTTAAATACCATTACCAATTTCATTAAATTTTTGACGATACACATTGTTCACGCTTCACACTTTCCCCGTAAAACGCAATGAAGTTCTCACGACACGTGACCCCTGAAATAGGGTTTCGAATTCCAATCGCATACCAAACGGAATCCGTTCGAAAGAATTTGAAGGGAAAAAGTTTAATTCCTAACAACTTCATTAGATTATTATTATTATTTGGGGGTAAAGGGGTATAGGACCAAAGGAGGGCCCTATTGGATCACTGCGACCTGGGTAGATCTATTGTGATCACTGCCCCTGTTAAATTATATCCAAAGTAAAAGTCAAAGTCAAAATATTTTTTATTTAAGTAGATGCTGTACGCATACTTTTAAATCGTCTTTTTTTCTCTCCTCAAGGCCAATAGTTCTAATGAACTGTAGGATGCACTTGGGATCGAGTTCCCTAATGACCTCTGGAGTAACCATCGGTCCACCTAGAGATCGGCTTCATTAGATATCCGTTTCGGTATTTAACACTGTTTTATAGACTTAAATATGTAGATACCATAGCTACCGTTCCTATTAAATTCTTTCCATCTGATGACATGACTGTGGCGTATCCATGTCGCACAGATTAAAGCGGTAAATCGCCTTAACAGTGAGTATCGTGACAGTCTTTCGCTTTTTAAAACACGAGTAAGCAAAGCAATATAAGCAAAATACAAACAAATACCATACATTAAATACACGAACTCGGCCATATAACTCGTTCGGTGCTCCACTATGGGCCGATTCAGGAAACAACAAGTGGGTGGCGCAAATAGGTCGCCACCGCCATTGTGCTAGGCCTCAGTGCCTCCGTGCCTCCGAGCCTCCTACTTGTCTCCCTGTTTATTTTTGCCTTCAGATAGTGCACTGAAAGAGGTCGCTCTCCACCCTACTTCAGATAAAATTGTCGTTTAAACAGCCCGTAAACAAAATGATGAAAGTTGGAAATGTTGGTTCCGCCTGACTCTCGAATTCGTCCGATCGCTCTGGAGATCCACTCGCCCCGCTTATATTATGAAGGTACTCGAATTTGCATGCCATTGAAATGAGCCTTTTAAATCAACAACCATTTTCACGTAATTGGCGAACGTATGAGCTTGCAATTCATTTAAAAACAGAATAAAATATCAACATTTCAAAGTGGGAAATAACAAGATTTGCATTTTTTTTCTCATGTAAGTGGCTTATGTCTTTAATGAGAAATAAAGTTTCTTTAAACCTAAATTTTTCGCGAAAATTTGAGTTAAAAATGAAATATTGACAATTGACCCCAAGGAGATTGCATCAAGAATCACATTTAGCGGAAATTAAGGGAGGACGACGTCTAAAATAAATTTCAATTTGGGTCGAGAAGGGCTCAATGAATTATTTAGATGTAGATACGTATCTTTTTGGTCGGACTTCAACTGAAATTATATCTGAATCGAGTACAACCCAACCTTTTACTCTTTCACAGTTAACGAAGATCTTTATGTTCAAATCATTTACGGAAGAAGTATTTTGTCAATAAAATTTTGTGAGGTTACTTATACTGGTGTAGTTTACGGTGAGGAACAATTATTCGCTCGTTGGGAAGTTGTCCACGTCGCGTCGTGAAGACGAGTGCAGGGCTGCAAACGTAGCGCTGCAGCCGCCGCTCCAGTTTTAAGGCGACATTCGCCGTTTTACTGCGCACTTACGACCGCACGAGCAACCACGGCACGTGCAATGCGAAATTTATTGTATCCCGCTGACAAATTAAAAATGAGCTAGTTTACAGCCGAGAAATAAAATAATAAAAGGAAAATCCTATTACTGGGAAGCGAGGAGGCCGCCGCGACAATGTTATCCAGGCTAATAAATAGCCCGTATGACATCCGCCCCGTATATCGCGCCGCGGAGGAAAACAATCTCTCTTTACCGCGAGGTACAAGTCGAATCCCTTTTTATGAACGGTCACAGTCTCCGCTTTCTCTTTTTTACTCATAAAATATTCCACGAGACACTTTCATGACGCGACTGCGCTAAGGACACTGGAAAATGTTTCATAAGTTTTTACTTGCTCATGAGAGATTTAAATTGTCACAAAAATTCAACGCTTTTCTATGTTAAGCTTCAAAAATAAATGTACTTTTTAAAATGAAATTGGTTCAAAACACATTCGGGTTACACTAATAAATGCCCAAAACCATATATTTTTAAAGAAAATGTCTATCTTTCAAATTAATTTCACAAAACTTTACAACGATCTTGTACCACGATCGCACTCGACGTGATTAGATGGCCTCGTCAAGCTCGATGAAAACTATCCCCACCCGCGGATGCGGGCAGGGTCCAGTTTCAAAGGCGCCATCGTCGCTGAAGAGCCGCGCAAACACGCGTATGAGTGGCTACAAGCGACCCCACTCTGGGTGATGAAAACGAAAGAGGCGTTGACTGTTTTACGAGTGTTGCGGGATGCCCCGTCGTCGCATGGTCACATGGTACAAAGTACGCGGTACTCCACTCGACCTGCGTGTGTCGTACCTATCGATTAATTCTTACAGCCACGTCAACACATATTAGAGTGTTGTCAGGTATCGTTACAAAATTAACCTCATAATAAATTCAAATTATATTTTCTTAAAAAGAAAAAAAAAATATTTTCTCGTATGATTGTAGTCGCGCCTTTTTCTTGTGATTTTTATGTAAATGTTTTATAATACGGGTCCATTTGTCATTTAATTTTCCGAATTTTCCCCCTTACTTTGACATTAAACATAGGACGTAACTTTGAGACAAGCGCAAGCGTCTCCTAGTTGGGATACATTCTCTCCTTTCACCAGGGAGTCGTCGCGTGACTCGTGACATCGAACCGCTGGTAATTTGCCACACTTTTGAATGAAATGAATGGTCACGAGCGCGGCCGACCCATCCCGAGTGCAGCTGAGCACCGGAAATAATGCGTGAATTATGAAATCGACCTTTCAGTTTTGTACAGACTTACTGAGAGATCAGAAAATAGTAATTTTATTTTTTATATGATGCGGGGATTTTTTTATACATCATTTGAGTATAAAATGATAGGGTTACAATATCCTTTGATGTGACAAAAAACATCAAGTTTACTTTAATATCAAGGTAAATTCAATAATGAAGTCTACTTTTATGCGTAGGGAGAGGGCGCGATATTTATCCTCTTAACCGGATACTATTAGAGAGATATAGTCGCCACCGAGCTGTTTTGGGCCCATTTTCAGGGCATTCTTTCCGGTCCTGGATCTGGGCCGTTTACATGTCTACCCGTATCCGACGTTGATTTACTATTTACATATTAATATTTCCAACGATTGGTTAAGATATATGGTTTTTCTGTTGCGTTTTATTACATAAAATTAGGTACATTGTAACAATTTATTCATAAATAAAGAAGAAACTCTACTTTTAAAGCTTAAAAAATCAAATAAGAACGAACAAAATCATGTTTTTCACAATACATATTTACGTTATCGTTACTCAGAAATACTTCACAGTTACATTAACTGAAAGCATATCAAACACTCCGAGAGTTTGCGCGTCCCGTCTATTTAATTTCATCCCGACCGCGCGGCAAGCTAGTTCGTTTTTCATCACTAGTTTGTTTTTTAATTAGCACTGCATTGTATTTAATTTGCGGGGCGCCTGCGGCGGCGTGTGCCAGGTATTCGTGTTCAAATGCCAAAACCAGGCGCTGCGGTCTCTGTACCACATACAGCTTTGTTGCAACGGCCCGGAACTATTGTGTGGCGTTGGGCCGTATTTATTAGATTTTTGGCAATTTTATGTTAAATGTGCTAAAAACAAATGTGCAAATAAGTTCTTTTTTTATGTGTGTGTTAATTTTTGTGTTAATGTTAGTGTGCTTCGGCGCGATTGGGCTGGCTCGACCGGAGTGATACCACGGCCTCAAAGAAAACCAGCGTGCAGCAACGCTTGCGTTGTGTTTCGCCGAGTGAGTGAGGGTACCGGAGGCTCAACCTCCCCCTCCCCCATTCCCCCAATCCCCCATCCCATTTCAAAGGTCGGCAACGCACTTGTGACTCCTCTGGTGTTGCGGGTCTCTATGGGCGGCGGTAATCGCTTACCATCAGATGATCCGTCTGCTCGTTTACCACATAATTATCACATAAAAAAAATATTGTCTTTCATAGCTGCTGATTATTTGCTGTATAAGTTTTTTTGTGGTGCTGGTAGTAAACTGTGTCTGTAGTCATAATCATAAATGAGCAAAAATGTAAAATTTAAAATTGTTACGATCCAAGTAACCTACAAAGGAATCTTGTTACATTGTTTGTTTCCTAACTAGCGTTACCCCTAATAAAGAGTACCTAACAAAACATTGTTGTTGATGGTAAAACTTCTTTCGCAATAAACTAAAGTATAATACTCATAATTATATTTCAATTAACAATATAATTTTAGAACGCTTTAGAACAATTTTTTTACCTGGAACGGAATAAACCGTCACAGCACTGCCAGTGCTCACTAGACGCGCCGGAGTGCCGCAAAATTAGCTGCTCATTGAAATTATACAGCAGATACAGAGCTGTGGACGGGCTAGCTCTCGTTTGCCGGCTGGCGTAGGCTTGCGCGCTGTCGGCAACGGTGATATGTGCCCCACGTTGCGCTGTCTAAACCTCCTAACAGGCCTAGTTGAGGTTTACCTCGAACGTTTGCTCTGTTGTAGTGGGTTAGCGTGGGGTCAGTCATGTGTGTGCCGATGCCGGCTAAAGGGAGAATAGCTGTCTTTGACTAAATGAGTCGGTGAAGCGGTTAGCTCACTCTGAAGTGGATTAGCAGCTGAAAGTCAACTGTAAATCTGCGAGTATATAATTCAGTTGTACAACTGTGTTGAAGATTTCCAAGTATTTATTAGAGTTTATTGACATAAGCAGGAAATAGGCATTCTGTATCAGTATTTTTTAAACACAGCTTCCAATCTTGTTAGGTTGTAATCCGCTTCAGAGGCGATAGGTCGCGTAGTCCGCATATAACTTACCAGAATTTTCCGCTCGATTGCCAAAAAACATGTGACAGGGCAACTTGCAGTTATTTTATTGGGCTGTAAAATAGAACAACACGTTCCCCTCCCTCTTGCCTTACACGACTAGATTAATTGTGTCATCGCCTTGGGACAGGGAAGGTTGGACAATCTTAGGGTCAAACAGCACGACTGTATTCTAGTAGTTGAGGTAGGTCGGCTTGTGTAATTACGAGCTTCAAGCTTATTAGACATTCCATTTGGCACTCTCGCCTCGTCGTAATATACGACTGTCTCAGACTCTCAGAGTTGTAAACAGCCTGTTAAGGAGACATCTTCCTATTCTATCAATATAAGAGAACGCTCTTACTAAGAAAGACTTCGAAGCTCGGGCAAAACGGAGAAGTTTTATTCTAAAAACCCACTTGCGTAGGCTAGGCAGAATAAGATAGGCTAGGTACCTTGTGATACTACCGATAAATTCTGCCACAAGATAAAATAAATAGAGGGAGAAGAAGAATAAGTTGATATCCTGTTCTCTAATTAACAACATTTTCGTTTAACAGGCTTTCCTCGAAATGGCGGAGGAAATATCGGCAGTCGCCATGGTGGCGTACTTCGGCGGCTGCGTGGCGCAGCTGCGCGGGCGCGCCGTCTACGTCCAGTTCTCAAACCACAAGGAGCTCAAGACAGACCAGACCCATAGCAATGCGGTGAGTGTCACAGCCGTCATAAGCTTAGCTTTTCATTTGAAAGAACACTAGCTACCTTCGTTGACCTCAGCGTGATAGTGTATTGTATATGCAATATGCATATGCGGCCTTCTGCGTGCTTCTTTTTAGAGACTAATCCGCTTGGTATGCGGCCTTCCAATACTACCTAGGCCTTCATATTCGCAGTCACTGCTTGATAAATATTTCAAGCCGTCTCTTCGCTTATGGTAACAGATTTAAGTCCTACGTGTTTTGGTGCAATACACGGTCGAAAATGATAACTAATTCGACTTTTTGTTAACAACTGAAATGATCCCATGTACTGACACTAAAAAAGAAAGAATATGGAAATAATTGGAATCATTGTCGCTGACATTTAGATGAAACGATTGATTATTTGGCATATCGTATCGCTAATGCGAGTCGAACATTGCATTAGTAAATTATTCATTCTGTTTATGCAAAATGTTAACAATTCACTCTATTCGGTGAATCGAAAATGGCAATAGCATATCTATTTTTGGGACAAACCGCAAACCTAGTCATTCATTGCGATGCGCTCATCAGACATTCCCACTAATAATGTAACGATACTCCCATTAGCCCTATTACAAAATACAAGCGGATTATCGCATACGGCACGCGATCAGCGTCAGGGCGGTTGACAATTGGAATACGTAACGGGCGACCTGAAACGACCTGCTAATTTAATCTTTGTTAGGAGCATCAAGGACCCACAATTCAGATAACAGTGTTCAATAAACCCGCATGGTGAGGCAAGTAACCGCCCGTGCAGATTTGATTGAGTTACCAAACTATGGCTGCAGGATCTGATAGACGTGGCTGGCAGGGGCACGTGCCGCTGGGGTGAACGTCTGTGACATAAAATTGGTACAGAAGGATCATTCCATGTATGGGTTAACAGGTTAACAGTCGCACGTACAAACGGGTGGTATGCACGCTATCTCAGATTTCAGTGGCGAATTCGAACAATGTTTTTTGTACTCGCAGACGAGTGTGACGCAAACGCAATTTAACAGCGTTATTATTATAAAGGTACATAACATAAATAACATACTTATACTTCGCTAGCTCAGCGACCCAAAGAGGATCTTGGCATTCGAAACCAATATTATACCTATTTTTTTATTGTAAGGATGTTATGTTAGAGCAACTAGTTAAAAATGTTAAAACTCAGGGCGAGCTTAAAATTATATAAAATCTTAAGGTAGAACGACGTTACTACGATAGCGTAGCTGCTTGCTTGCTGGCTCAATATGAGGTATATATACGGGTAGTTTTCAAGTGAAAATATTAAAAATTCTCCCAAGAATCTTAATCTTTTTTCAGTCTTTGTGTATGTTCTGCTATAAAAATCCTTAAAAATGTAACATTTGCTGTTAAATTAACTTATTTTTCGCTTAGTGCAGCGTTAATTTACACTACGCGAACCTAATCAGAGCTCGTACAAAATTAACCTGCTTTGCAGCGAGCCTTTCCTGCAATAAAACGCTTATGTTACTTAGTTTTAGTTACTTTGGTGGCAGCCTTTGACACTGATATATAGAATTCGCTTTTTATAAGATAGTTCACCTGTATTAACAAACCTACTTACCATTTATATTTCTTTTAAATTTTGCTTCTATTTATTTGCTTTCTTTTAATGTGCCTCTGTTCCGTCATTGCTGGCCGCTTCGCACGCGCATACGATTGGGCACCGCTGAAAATCAGCGCTGTGGCACTAGTCACAGCACATGCTGAGTCGGGGTCCATTTTTCTGGCACCACAGCACTCCAACGATTATTTATGTTTAAGCTTAGTTTTTCTTTTTGTAATTTTTGTTTTATTTTTTGGTATCTTATTGTTTTATTTTTCGAAAAAACTTGTATCTTTTATTTTTAATGTGGTGTCGAAAATAAATGTTGTCTATGTCTATGTCTATTTGAAATTAGTTTGGTTGCCTCAGTTATTGTGCTTTATAATAATAAAGGGCAAGTGAGGCGCAAATCTTAAAACCAATCATCCCATTATTGAGTTTTAAGTATGAGGGCTTATCTCGCAGGAACACAGTTGAAACGTATACTGAAAATCAAATATCTACTCGTATGATAAATATTGTATCGGAAGCATGACTTACCACATGGATCTGATGCCTCCCACTGCAAAAATTTATCGTATTTGATTTTCATTATTCATTCAACTATGTATTTCCAAGTACTGGCGAAACCTTGGGAACCACCACCTTTATTTTAGTACGGTAATAGTAACTTTTAAGTGGTGCTTGTAATATTTTGTGACAAATAATTTTGGCAATTTACCTTTCTTCAAGCCACAGGAGAAAATAGGTAAGGAAATCAATATTCCCCGTAACAAAACCTCCATTGGGAAGGATTAATTAAAACGGTTAATTAGTTTCGTTTATCCAAGAGGTCTATCAAAACCAAACTCCTGAGTCGACCATTTTGGTTGCTGTTAACATCGAGTGAGGGGAAGTTACTGCCAGCGAATTGCTTATCTGTAAAAGCAGGAGACTCGGCCTTTAGTCTTAAATCTATGACGTTAGTCAGTAATATTTATGGGTGGAAAAATGCTGGCAGTCACTGATTTCCTTCTTAGGCATCATTGATGAAAATTCAGTGTAGAACGTTTAGTCTTCTTTTTAGGGTTCCGTAGCCAAATGGAACCCTTATGGATTCTTCATGTCTGTCTGACTGTCTGTCTGTCCGTCTGTCCGTCCGTCCGTATGTTACAGCCACTTTTTTCCGAAACTATAAGAACTATACTGTTGAAACTTGGTAAGTATATTATATATTCTGTGAACCGCAATAAGATTTTCACACAAAAATAGAAAAACACTGAAACTCAATTTTTTTTTTTAATCAAAGTGTGTGGTATCCATGGAAAGGTCTTCAAAAATGATATTGAGGTTTCTAATATCATTTTTTTTTTAAACTGAATAGTTTGCGCGAAAGACACTTCCAAAGTGGTAAAATGTGTCCCCCCCTGTAACTTCTAAAATAAGAGAATGATAAAACTAAAAAAATATATGATTTTAAATAATTCTGTGTATATACTTGATAAAGTAGGGTTTAGTGGAACTTTGTATTAAGGCCAATATATCTGCTAATGTAATACCTAAATCCATGCACAATAAACATATTTCATTTCATTTCAACGTTTATATTATGTTACTTGCTGCTACGGAACCCTTCACGGGCGAGTCCGATTCGCACTTGGCTGATTTTTATTGTGTGTGTGGGTAGATAGGTATAAACCGTTAAATGCACGAATACAGTACGACATACATGTGTAAATGTGGGCGCAAGGAAAAAAGTGATATCGTGTTAGAATACTTATATCTATTAAGAGGATGAGAAATTCAAAGGAAGTTTTGATTTCTTAAAATTGGCTTAAATTTTTTTATGTATTACCCGTATTTAATAGAAATCTCTTTTGTCATGCTTATATTACCTATAATAAAGAAATAAGACGAAGGTTTCTTATAAATAATGGGTGCCAAGAAATTAAATGAGACACTCTCTAGTAATAAAAACCTTTAGGCTTCTTAGTTTGTCAGGATAACACTCCCATTATCATGTAAGGTGCTACTTTATTAGTGCCCGATATTTTAGTCAGTGCTTCTTCTCCTGATCAACTTCTGATCAACTTTCCCCAAGGAACCCATAGTCATATCAGAATCAGGAGTAGAAACACTGACTAAAATATCGAGCACTAATAAAGTAGCACCTTATATACATCCGTTTAGTTTCACTATCCTCATAATCAATTAATGGCCTATACGTCTATTGCAGACGATTCAGTCAGTGTCAGTGACGGAGGCAACTTTTTTGGTGGCTGAATAACCCGATGCGAGAGCGGCACACTCTCCCGCAGGCCTGGCAGGGAAAGTTTGCGGCTGATGTGCTAGTGCCGCCCTGGTGGCGATTTCCCTCCTCTCGGCTAATGCTCTAAACCAGGTCTCATCGCATAATTTTCGACCCTCTGCATCACACTTACGCCACTCGGACCGCTTTTCTGCGATCCTCTCCCAGTCCAGATGATCTATTTTAAAGGCAGCCATGTCAGTCTTTAAAGCGAAGCAGTGGCCTACCAACGTCTCTTTTTGCATTCGCTACTTCGCCCAGCAGGACACGGCGTGGTAGTCGAGAAGGCTCCATTCTGTGCACATGCCCTAGCCAACGCAGGCGCCTCTGTTTGAGAAGCGCGGTTAGACTAGGCAGCTGCGCTATTTCAAGAACCCTTTCGTTATAATACAGTATATCTATATTGATTTCATTTGCTAACAAGTCCCCTGAAGTCGCAACGTAATGTTGTTTATTAATTAACGATGTAATATGTTTACAATTGTTAACAGACAAATAGATATCTAAGCCTACAGCGGCTCAATAAGGTTCTGTAGACAACTAGCGGTTCACTCGCTTTCCATTACCGTTAAAATTGTTTTCCTCTCCAATGAGCGCAGAACGAGGTTTATTCAAATTTTTGCCTTGAGTGTCGCAAATACACTTAACAGTGGGAGAACCATGCTTCGGCACGAAAGGGCCGGCTCGACCGGAGTGATATCACGGCCTCACAGAAAACCGGCGTGTAGCAACGCTTGCGTCACACTTGTGACTCCTCTGGTGTGGTGGGTGTCTATGGGCGGCAGTAATCGCTTACCATCAGGTGATCCGTCTGCTCGTTTGCCACCTATCACATAAAAAAAAACTTTAAATGTGTCTAAATTAAACTCTCATTTTTACGTCGTGGATAATTTTATATTTACACGAGATGGTTCTAATACTGCATAGCGGCAGAGCAAGAATAAAATAATGCCAAATTGATTGAAGAAAGAAAAGCAAAATCAGTCTTCTTAACACATCAGTATTCTCGATTGCGGTAAGCTGATCCCATCTCGCAGCATCATCATCACTTCTCATCATGTGAGATGATGCCAATGGTTAATCAGTCGTGGATAAAAGAAATACTTTGCTAATGTGTGCAGTGTGTGATTCGGAATATTAATAACTAGCTTCCGCTCCCGACTTTGTCTGCGTGGATTTCAGAATTGGGTGCAGAGTGAAATGAAATGCTAAGGCAGCGCCAGCTAGTGACACAGTAAAAAAATATTCGTTTTTGGTCATTCCTCCTGGAACGAGTTTTCCGGGATAAAAATCCTATATGTTAGCCGAGTGCTTTATCTATCTATCTACCAAAGAAATTCCATCCAGTAGTTTCAGCGTGAAAGTGGAACAAACAAACAAACATCCATACTTGCGCATTTATATTATTAGTAAGATAAGATCATTCAAATTGGTGTTAGGAAAAGTGACCTTTTGGTGTTTCAAGTTTTAGTTTAAACATACAATTAACGTTTATAAAACGCGGCAGCCCAACCGCTATGTGTGCACAGAGCCTGTTAGCTAATCAGTCGGATGGTAGTACTCAAAACTGAGCTTAACTATTTAACGTACGCAAATATACCATTGTCTGAGTGTTTGCGATCGGCAATGTTCGGTCTGTTTGAACTGATTAATATTGTGTTTGGAATCTGTAAATTGTATCGGTAATTGGATAAAGAGGATTAGTCAATTAGGATTTGTTTCGTAGGTATTGGATACAATTTTTTATCTCACATGACAGTAAATCTATAAAATTTGGTAAAAATCTTGAAAATTCATGAGAAAATTTTCATTATTCATGAAAGATAACAGGAAAAGTGATTTTACTATAACACACTAAATTGATATGTTATAGAGACCAGCTGTCGTATATATAAGACATTGAGAAATCCCTAGTTTTCCACGATTTTTTTTTTCTTATTTTTCTCGGTAACTTTTTTGGGCTTTGTTTCTTTTAATACAAGTTACACTAAACATTTCGAAAATGAAAAGTTCTGGGCCCCAGGAGGTTAAAGAATTTATTTTAATGTATTAGCTTTTTAGGGTTCCGTAGCCAAATGGCAAAAAACGGAACCCTTATAATCCATAAAGAAGAATCCCTTCATGTCTGTCTGTCCGTCCGTCCGTATGTCACAGCCACTTTTTTCCGAAACTATAAGAACTATACTGTTGAAACTTGGTAAGTAGATGTATTCTATGAACCGCATTAAGATTTTCACACAAAAATAGAAAAAAAAAACAATAAATTTTGGGGGTTCCCCATACTTGGAACTGAAACTCAAAAATTTTTTTTTCATCAAACCTATACGTGTGGGGTATCTATGGATAGGTCTTCAAAAATGATATTGAGGTTTCTAATATCATTTTTTTCTATACCGAATAGTTTGCGCGAGAGACACTTCCAAAGTGGTAAAATGTGTCCCGTCCCCCCGTAACTTCTAAAATAAGAGAACGATAAAACTAGAAAAAATATATGATGTACATTACCATACAACCTTCCACCGAAAATTGGTTTGATCTAGATCACGAGATCTAGTAAGTAGTTTTTTTTTAAAACGTCATAAATCGTAAACCGCAAATTACCTTTCATTTAATCAACTCAAATATAAGAAATATAGAGTTCAAGACATGTGTGATTATGAATTTATACGGAACCCTCGGTGCGCGAGTCCGACTCGCACTTGGCCGCTTTTTTCATACTTCACATGTTTGAATTGAACCTCTAAATCGCTATAAATAGGTATGAAGAAATCATCTACCACATTTATTTCCATCGCAAGAGCTTTAACATTTTAGCTTTTATAAAACTAAATCTTTGAAACTTTTCATCTTTTAAAAGTTCAGTACCCCATCTCATCCATTCTTCGAATAACTTTCGTGCAAAGTTGGAGTTTGTAGAATCGAAGACTTTGAAGGATTAATACTGACTTTCCTCTCCAGTCAAGTGTGAGTAGCTTTACTGAGTTCCAGAAAAAGAATCATTAAATATACCTATTTCCTTTTTATGTCCGTTTTCCAGGTTCCGCATTTCTTAATGATTGGCAAGAAAACTCCTTGCACAAAACAAAGAAGATGAATCTCGAGATAGTTATTAGTTATCTACCGATGCTCATGTGTATAGGAACACACGCCGCAATCATGTTCTACAAGCTCAAATTATAGTGTTGTATGACCTTAATACAGGAACGGATGGATCCTACGCAGACAACCTTGCAATTTAGTGGAATATTCTCGTGATAATTTGTCGCTTCACACTACAATAGATAGAATACGTATACTGTAGCGATTGTACCCAAATTCAGGTTTGTTGTTCGGCAAATTGGTGAGCCAGACCTCGCCTCTACGCAGGGTACACCTTCGCTACCCGCCGAATTTCATTATAACAAACCTCCCTATCCAAAGGAGATTATATTTAATTACTATGGGGTAGATATCAACCCATATTTTGAGATTTCGGTAGCCGCATGCGCATAACGAGCTCTGTTTGTTTGTAAAGTGATATCTTCCAGCTTCGGTGTGCACACGTTGACCTTGTCTAGTTTAATATGATTCATATTAATCATTTATATATTACCATATTAAGGAACGTTCTAAAATACGTAAACTGAAAAAACACTAACCGCGATTTATGTATACTCATAAAACTAAACAAGTTCCAGTGGATCGACGATACGCGAAGGACCAACTACCACTTCTTATTTAAAGAAATTCGACATCTTTCCACTATAATAGTATAACAGCAAAAGCAAATCTACTGCGAAAAGAAAAACTCCACGTGTTATTTATTTTCATAGTGCATATAGAGGTACTTTGGCGTGGCTCTGTCACCCCATCCCTTACTGCGCTCGCCGGCTCTTGATAATGATGTGAGCCGCCCTGTAGGGAGCCGGTCGTTACTATTATCAAAGATTGCTAGTCGACAGCCTTTCGATTGCAGGCGTTTTCTTAACGATTTGATGACGACGAAGTTCCCTGTTGATAATCTGGTTATTGTGAGGCCTTCCTGCAACTCGTGTCTCGAAAAGTTATTTATTTACTATGGCTCTCGGTTATCTCCAAAGTTATCAAGCCGAAAAAACGCACTTAAAAATATTTTGCCTATATATTTAAAATGGAACAACGTTCCACGCCAGACGTTTTTAAAATAAACCATCAACTTTTAAGAAAGCGAGCCTTTTTCTCATGTTCCAAAAATTAATAAATAACTTTTAATCTAAAATCGCTAAATTAATTTAATTTTGATTACAACTGTGCCGAAAAGCAAAATACAAAGACGTCTACATAGCTTTCTTCTGAATGCGGATAGACTTTTCTCAAATATATTTTTACATGCTATATAAATATATAAAACATTTATATAAAAAACGACACAACATATTAAGGTCACAGTAACAAAAAAACAAGCACAGTAGAACAGTAATCCCAAACAAACGAAATAAACTTAATTCTAAACAGGAAGAACATAACACTGAAGTAGTAAACAAAAGAGTAAGTTTCTAAAATGCCATGCAATGAGCTGAGCCAATAAGGTCGACAGCTCATATTCTATCGACTTTATTTCTTTCGCTAGCTGCGCATTTGTCATTTCGCTCAATGATAACTTTGATGTTTGAGCCCTAAAAGAAGCGCAAAATCGAAGCGGTTGTCTTGAATTCATATTTCGGCAGCTCTGAATCGCACCGTACACTATTAAAACTTATAATGAGGGACGCACGAACAGACAGCACGACTGAGCATTGTTATGGAGATCCACTTGAAGTGATACGTATTATCGTAGGTATAACTTGAATACGAGTAGGTCTGTTTCGACAAATCTCAAAATTCCTTTGTATTTTTCTTAAATAATAGCTCCGAGGCTCTTTTGTACAACTGAATCGTTTGAAGAATAAGTATCGTAGGACAAACTATCATTGTATCAACGAAGGTATGGTTTTCTAAGAATTGTTTTCTTTCTTGCGGTGTTTTTTGTGTGTTCTTACCATGTTTTGGTACAAGTAAATAAAATCAGAATTTTCAAGACTGGAATAAACTTCAGTTATCATAGCGGGTTTAACAAAATCGATATTTTCGTGTAAGTTTTCAAAGAAATTTACTCATACAATGAAGTCCTTTTAAAAATAATTTTACGAAAAACGTTCGGACGAACGGATGAGGTTGCATTTGAGGACTCGCTGGATGCAAGACTTTGATCAATCATGCGACTCGAAAGGTTTTTGTGGGAGCTGAATGGAGGTACCCTATGGACTTTGGTCGGAGTTATTTTGTCGTGGGGACGTTGGTGTCTTCGGAATGGATTTGTCTGTGATCGCTATGCTCCAAAAGCGTTTAAATTAAGATAACTTTATTTGCGAAGAAAACATATTACAATGTAAATTTTATAAGCTAATTCATTGAAAAATAATGTGTATAAGATAACTTCATTTTAAAAGTGTGTCGTTTCGATTAGCGAATAAATTAGTTACATCCACACTGCATTACGTACGCGTTTATGCTACAGAGCGAAAGAACTCCGCTACCTTCGCACTCGCTGCATTCGTACTACGCGACTGGAAGGCTACGACGGGAAAAGTTTACATTACGTATAAAAAATAGTATTTAATCCATGTTTGCCGATGGTTCTGGAGTTTTTCGACAAAATTATCATTGAGGCGCAGTGGATTGGAGCGGGGTGGAACAACCCATCGCGACGTCGAGTGACCGCGGTGAGAGATTGCGCGCCACGCGAATAGCTCTTAAATAACTTTCAATTCTTCGAGTTGGCACCGAACTGGCTGTCGAAATAGATGAAATAGCGATCCTGCATTCCACCGAGTGGTCTTCCCGAGAAAACGTTTTCCGTCATTGATTGTTTGGTGCCATTTATTTTCCTTATTTCATAACGTATTTTATCGGTCCAGAGAAGCGATATAGATTTAGTTTTCATTCAAACGTAATGGACGGGCAAGCTAACCAATATCGTAATACATCGACAGCCCACAAAAGATTCACTTTTCGTTGTAAAGATAGTTGTTTTGTTAATGGAAAACAAATTTACGGCACAATAAAATATTTAGGGAACCATAAAACAACCGTAAAGGTATCGGTCCCTACTTCACTTATATCAGTTGCGAGCGACAAGGCAAGAGGTGTAAAGAGTTGGGGCGAGTCAATTCGAATTTATAGGAAGCCTTTGCTGTCAGCGGCAGGCTTACCGTGCCACGTGAAAGCCTTATTTTTGCGCAGCCTGCCCGCTTGTCAGCCCGTCGTCGGGCACAAAGCCACGCGAAAATACAGGATCAGCATCCTGTATACGATGCCTTTCCCGTCACCCTGTGTTTCACCTGTTCCCGCTGCGCTGTTTGTACACGTCAACGCTCTTTTTTACGGCTCATAAAACACGCGACCAATTTTTTAATTTCCTTATAAAAGGTGTCCCAAAAAAGTCACAGTTACAAGGTAGCGAGATGTTACATGTTGCCTACACGAAACAAAGTTTATGATCGTCCTTTGTGATGTGGTCAGTGGTATCGCGCAGTTCTTGGGCACACTCCGCGCGGCGGCGGCGGCGGGTCGCGTCCGCCAGATAACTCTGCCCCTCCTGTATTACGTTTTATTGTTGGGAGTTATGTGAGATTAGTGGACATGTTTATTTTCCTTACGTGACCGTAAATGGGCGTTTATTTTCCCGCAATCGCTAAATGTAACGCCATTGTGGTAAATACTGAGATACGAATTCAGTCTACTAATTGTGTGCTTTTGTTAACATGAAATATTAAGTGTTGAACCTCGTATTCGCTTGTTACGTAATGCCTTGGTTAAGCAGTTATATTGCTCGCTTACGTGTTAGTATCACTTTTTTAGGTTTTTTTTTATATCTGTAAAACGTATAGACAGGATTTTCTCTGATCATGTCGCTTGAAATAGCGTTTTTGATATGCCATATTCATCCTACATTACAGTATTCTTCTTCTTAAAACGAGTAGCAAAATCAACCGTAGTTCCTCAAAAGATATACGATAATAGCCGTAGTTGCAGTAACCGTCACCCGCGGTCACATGTACTTAGTGCATTTAGATTTACAGTACACCAACTGACGTGTGCAACTAGACCTTTGTATACTATTAGTATCATTTTGTGTTTTTTTTTTATTCGAAGGCCTTCTTAGTTTTTCCGGTTCAGTGTGACTTCAAGTCTCAAGTAACAATTTCACTGTCCAAAAGAGACCTATTTCAACTCATTAAAAAACCACAAATATTATAACAGTTTTGAATATTAAAAAGATGAACACTCTCTTCAGTCTTGTCTGAAATCTTTACCTATTTGTCGTAGGTCACAAAATCAATATTAATATATGAAAACTAATATATGGTCTTGAATAAAGTTTCATACAAATTAATCGGATTTTCGGTAAATCTGTGGAGTTCAAATTATTTCACTACAGTCGTAGAACAAGAGATGTACAGTATGATGAGTAGATGCTGTAGTTATAGAGTCCTACGCCTATTTTGTTATGTTACCCCCACTAATCCGGACTTGGCTCCCATGTGGGGAGTATGGAATATCCTTTCCGAGATGTAGGAAGAAACCCGTGCCCCTGCAGTGGGGACTATACGGGTTGTTAACGAAGTAATACGAATTTACTTTTCCTTCTACTTGTGAAACTCGTATTCCCGCCGTTTTGGGAAGTCCAATCGAATCGCCTTGTATTCGGCATTCTATAGTATAATTAGTTGTCGCTGTGTTCGCAGTCTGCGTCGGCGCAGGCGGCGCTGCAGGCCGCGCAAGCCATCTCCAACAGCGCGGGCGCGGCGCTCGTCGCGGGCGGCGCGGCCGCGCTGCAGCCCGCCAACGGGGGCACCGAGATACAGGTAATTTATTTTGTTACTGGACTATTCACAGACTAATCATTTAGTACATAACGTATTTATAGGTAGAGATAGCACAACCCGTCGATGGGGGCACGGGGCACGGTTTTGTTATTGGACTATTCACAGACAAATCATTCAGTATTTAACTTATAAGTTGTGACATGCTAATGACTGTGCGTCGATGTAACTCCACCAATCCAAATTGAGTCCCCGTTTATAGAGTGTTGTTTAAGGTCGTTACCACGTACACATCAGCTGTCTATAATCATTAGTAACAATGCCGATGGAAACAGACTCTACCGTCGCTTTTATTGTCATGCGGATGTCGGCCGTGCCCGCTTGCGTGCCGCCCGCAACCTATCGTTTCAGTACATTTTTGGGGTCCTTTTATTGTCATGCGTGTCACACGCACGTGGGTCGCTTTGGAAGAGCCGCTTGCCTGCAGGCACGGGCCGCATGCGGGCAGAAACCCGCATGACAATAAAAGCGTCCTACAGTAGCAGAAAATATACTATGGGCTATTAAAAATCGATGTAATTGAGCCTAGAAATAAGACCGATCCTTTGAGCGAATAACATTTACTGTGTTATTATTGTATTCG
The DNA here is from genome assembly GCA_958295455.1 of Coleophora deauratella. Taxonomy (NCBI): domain Eukaryota; kingdom Metazoa; phylum Arthropoda; class Insecta; order Lepidoptera; family Coleophoridae; genus Coleophora; species Coleophora deauratella. The sequence continues at coordinate 18,786,137 of OY282395.1, forward strand.
CTATTCGTGTATATACTAGTATCGTTGATGTAGATCTGTACATGTGAATACCTACATATCCGTACATACGAGTACATACATAGTATTCTGTGGCCGGAACTGCAAGGTGACGTAACCTACCCTGGCGGCGACAAGCGGTCGTCGTAACCGCTTAAAGATCATCCTATTCGAACAATAGCTTCAAATTTTCGTCGTACCTCCTTGAAACAACTAGCTTCTGGAAAAACTCTTCATCAGACCAATCAAGTACCAAATATCTGTTATATAGTAGTTAAAACTAATGGTAAAATCAATGACTGTGAAACGGAAAATAATCCACTTGATAACTGGCAAATAAGATTTAATACGTACAATCCGTCTTAGGTCGTTTTTGGGAAAGCTTTCGCGGACTGTGGGTTTCAAACCTAAATTCATTTTTCATTTAGACTTCATTCGCCTACCAGACCAGATTAATTAACCAGGTCTATAGTAACAATTTAATTATAGTTTCCTTACGTATTAATACTTAATACTGGAAACACAGGAACCACTAAGCTTAGCTTAAAGTAAGGCAAAGCTGATTACAAAGGCACCTTAAATATTACAAACTGTACTCGGGAGCAGATTGCCAACCCCCTGTGGGTTAGGTGGGGTGCGGCCACACAGCCAGCGGGCAGGAGGCAGCGGGTAGAGCAGCGTCGCGGTGACTTGACACGACTCAATAAAAAAGAGCTAAATTCTGACGCTCTTGTTAGTGGTATAACTGAAGTAAAGTGGCTATTGTCACATATGCCTTTGAACCAATAGAAGTTTTAGAATTAAATGGAACGCCTGCATTCATGCACGGGCTCTGTCTTCTCATTAACTGGAACGAAACACAAAAATACTTATTATTACGTGTGAAGAATAACTAGCATTATGAAATACTCACATGTGCACAGAACGTCATCGTCTGCTTGGTGACATTTGTGGGGCAGTGGCATTGCAAGAACTGACGAGGGCGGTATCTTATAAACACAGTTTGACGAAATGTTGCAAACACATTGATGTCTCTGATGGACTTGTGTCCCGCTGTCCACTGTCTTTAGGCTGCGGAATTGAAGTTTAGGTTATAGAGGATCTACTCGGCTGGGCTAAGGCGGGACGGTACTGGACTAAGTAGGGGCCAACGGCAGTCAGTTGGACGCTGCGCTCGGTGCATACAAAGATGAGACTGCCTGTGACAAGAGTCGCTGGGTTTGGGAATGCATCTCGTTACACTGCAATCCGCTTTGGTAAGAAAAAGTCAGGGTCATTAAAAAGTAGTTTAAATTCTAGTAATTTAGACCTTTTAATGAAAAGTATGAAATGATTAAGATAATGTAGTTGGAATATTAGAATTACATATCTGTGACAATGTGTTATGATTATTTGTCAAAACTGAGAAATTGATTTCGTGAGATGGTCTGGTAATAATAGTGTAAGTAATTTTCCCTATTAACAAAGCATATAATATTTAAAATATAACAATTCCATAGGTAGATAAAATATAGAAACAATTTAGAGTGTCCAATTATATTTCTTATACGAATACGTCGGCAACTGTACGCATTCCAAGACGGACGCTCGCGGGCGTGCGGCGACCGCCAATACAGGCAAATCGCAAAGATAAGCGCCACTCGGGACCTTCCCAGCTTGTATCGTAACAATTGTGGCCTTACTTCGCGTCCATACTAGAGCTGACATGTTACCTATTCGAAGATTTTATAAAACCGTAAATAGCAAAGGGAAAATGACGTAACACATATTTTTTTACTTCTATTTCAAAAAAACTTTAACAAAAAAATTTCCTCCACAGTTCGAAACTAAGTTTAAAAGTAGCGTCGCTGCCTCGATGCTTGCAACGTCATAGCATCCTGGAAATAATCGCTGCTAGGCTTGACTGCCCATTCAAAATATCGGACTGTTGGTTTTTTTTATTTTTATTTTTTTAAAACACGGGACAAAAAAATTAATTACTTACCTACTTATTTAGTAGACAGTTAGTTGTTCTAACAATCAACTGCTAACTGAGAAAATTAGTGAAAAAAATTACTGACTAACTATTATAATATTCTATATTTAAAAAAAAAAAGATGGATTGATTTATTTTATATTGTATTTTTTTTTAATCCACAGGGTGGTCCGAACACGGTGCTGCGCGTGATAATCGAGCACATGCTCTACCCCATAGTACTCGACGTGCTGTACTCGATCTTCCAGCGGTACGGGAAAGTGCTCAAGATCGTCACATTCACCAAGAACAGTGAGTTTCTACTTTACATTTATTTATTTTGTGCTTAAATTGGCATAGACTGGTCCACGTAGCTTGCGGAACTGACAGCCGAAGGGTAAGATTCTCTAGTGGGGACCGCGGGTCGGATGGCGTAGTTTTGTTTCACACAGGGTGAAATTAAAATCCCTGACCAAGTATTAACTGTGCAGGACTCGAAGTCACAGTTAAAATTTGGTCCGCTATTTAAATTTTACTCTGTATAAGGGGCATTAGATCAGGTGGACTAGTGATTACTAACTTTACAGAAAAGTAGGATATCAATGGAGAGACCAATTTTCTACTCTACAGTAGAATTTTGCGGCCGAGGTCTTGTAGTTGTAGGTGGTAACATTTTGGTTCTACAACGAAATTACCTTACTTCGGAATTCGGAACTCAAAGGGTTCAATTATTCGTGGATGAACTTTTGTAAGTTTTTTTCATTCATCAAGAACATGTTATTCAATAAGTATTCTTGTTCAGTTAGAAGATCCAGTAAGTTTGTTTGTTTGATACTTGTAAGAAAAAAATTGAAAATAGCCAAGCACTTTGTCGGCCTTATTATTATTTTGAGGTAAAATCTGTCAACAGAAAATTTATTTTCAATTTGTCCCCACGAGAGTGCCAATTAATTTCGTGTTATTAAACGGCCAAATATTTGTTTGATAAGCCTTTTATCGCGACCGCGTCGTGTTGTGTGTACTGTAAGCCCGCGAGATTACAGTGAGCGAAGCAAGTATTAATAATCGAATACGGGCTAGCTTTAAAATTAAATTTGGTCGTTGCGGCCGGCGGTGGCGGCGGGTTTATCATTTTGATAGATTTGCAGAACATAGGTACAAGGTTTACGTTTTGCCCTAAGTCTAACCAGAATAGTTTGTGTCGGCGGTCGAGGTTCATTTCAAGACGTTGGTTGATTGTATAGTACTACACCCAACAAACTAGTCGGGCTCCTCCTGATCATACCTTCTGTTTACTATTCTGATACTCGTATTATGGTATACTTGAGTCGAAATCTGCGATTTAATCGTCTCGAAATTTAACTTTATTTCATTCACTGTTGGACGCGCTTGACCGGAATGACCAATTTCTTATGTCACATAATGAAAAACCAAATATTACGTCCGTACCATGGACTGACGCAGGCCTAGTGCAGAGCTCAACAGAGCGCCAAAATCCAAGGGCGCAATCCGTTTAAAATTTGAATCGCACCCTCATGCATATCCTAAATAAATCCGGCGGCAGGTGGGTGGTAGCTACATATTTGATAAGCCCCACCGCGCGGGTCTATGTACCCTCTACGTACTCCACTAATTACAAGCGCTGAGTGCCGGGTATCAAAATCTTGAAACAACTCTCCAGCGCGGGTAGCATGGGGCGTAGACAAAGCTGTTTGTCGCGCCAAACGCGAAAACACAGCTCAGCTGTTTTTTTCATTATCTTAGCGTTAGAACGGAACAAATGCTTTTAAAACTCGCGTCGCCCGCGATGTATGTCGCCATGCTACTAGGGCAGGAGCGCAGTTTTTAGCAATATCCCGGAACCTGCTGTGGGTGTGTAACTGTATGTAGGTGCCAATTGCTAGGAAACGTCACCCGGCTAGCGCAGCACTATGACAAAGAGGACTTCTTTTAATTATCTAAGTTAAGCTTCTCAACAAATAAAGATATGAAACTCTTTTGCAATCCTAAGGGTAAAAGCCTTTTAAAAGCAGCGGAGAATTGAAGCTTCTGTAAACTGATACTCTCACGGAGATCAGTGGAACAGCTAACACCGCACTGGGGTCGCCAAAGATAGTAAAAGATGGATTATGTTCTGTGTAATTTTTCAGCGATATTACTATAGTCGGTAGCAGCTATCAAAAGTACTCTAAAGATAGTCTTAGTAATAAACGTACCGAAATACGTCTTAACTAATGCAAATGTGCGGTACAACCTCGCTCTCTCGGCAACATGTATCAATAAATCCTAACTGCATCTTCGTCTCAATCTTCGTCCCAAGTGCAAACCCGTGTACACTCGGCGAAATAAATCGACCTATCACATTTAGGTACATGCAAACATAGGTACAGTCACAGCGGAGGTGCTCAGTGCTCACAGTCATAACTTGTCGGTATCACGGCCCCGCACGCTAATGCAGCGTTCTCAATTTCCGAGTTCGCTACCGGTTAACTTGAATATCGAACATGTGTCAGGAAGTACTTATTGGATAAATATGTGTATTCAGGGTAGTGGGTGCTATCCTGAACTAACTTGGCGTTAAAGTTCTGAATAAAATGGTACCTGTGGTACCTTTAAAAGAAATAAAGTATATTTTTTTTCGGAAAATTCGCAGTTAAAATGTATAAGCTGATCAGAAAATTCACGAGAATTAATTAAGAATGACTGAATACCAATTTCGTGTCACCTAAATTTTGACTAGGTAAGTTGAAATTGAAACCCGATCTTTAACTAGCGATAGATACATTAAAATACGACAGTATACTGACGACGTCCCTTTTCATTGCCCAAAGCAGCTATCCTTCCCAACTCGGCCAACTGTCTCCACGTTATAAATCTAAAATATAAAAAATGGCTGCTCCTCCATATTTCCTTATAAACATTTCTTCACTCGAAACACAAAAGCAGGACCCATTTAAAACAACTGTCACAGTTTTGATACCTCTTTAAACGTTAGTTCATTTATCAACGGTGCCGCCGCGGTCCGCCGGCGCGCCGTGCATCCGTCATTGTCCAATGGCAGAATAGTTTTTTGTCCAACAAAAGAGCATTTCCAGCCACCCAGTTTCGTTATTTACATACGGAAAGCGAACTGATAACAGTAATTATGATTGCTTATTTTTTACCGGCGTTACGAATGGAATGTTTGTAAAAAAAAAACTTAACATGACTGAAGTTACTTCTGATGTAATTTATTATGTTGTCTAATTAATCGGCAAATTTTAATTTGTATACTACTATAAACTACTTTTGCTGTGCGACTTGGCTGAAATGGCGAAAAAATACATTTTTTTCCAACTTTGTAAGGGACTTCACCCTTACGAAAATTTTAATTTTTTTTTTGTGATTTCAGCCAACAATACCGGTCAGTGTACGGTTTTTACACCTATTTATTTGGAGTACCTGTTTTAATTTATCAGATGCCTTGAAAATGTTACTTAAAAACAGAATCTCTTTTATATACGTATTGTGACGAAACAATAGAAGAAATGATAAGAAATAAATGATTCCATTTCCGGTGTAGTTGTAGGTGGTATCTTCAGAATTACGAGAGCACTAAAATGTAAAATCCAGTTTGGCTGCAAATCTGCCGTACTCCGGGTTATTGCTACCAGCTCGACCCAGAGCGCAGGTACCCGGCGGCACCAAGTAGATCGCGTATCCGAAACGTATAAATCCTTACTTCAATTATCTTGTCTCGTGGGGAGCAAATAAACCTCCCATCTCACTTTCGGAAACCCGGAATTTAATGTACCTTCCCAAAGTTAACCAATATTATTGGGTTTCTCTAACGTTCATTTGGCGAAAACTTCTATTCTTTGTATTTTTTTTTGTTTTGTTTCACCGTATTTTATGTATTGTTATTGTTATCTGTAGCGCTGTTACCTCGAGGCAATTGGACGAATATACACGTAGGTCTTTGCCTATTGTTCAAAACGAGATCGCAGTGCTGAAGTGAATTCCGAGAACATTGCTCAATTTATGAGATAGAAAAACATTTTATATGCCCTTTATACAGACTGTAACAAAAGAAGTGTACTGATATTTTAGGCTGAGCTGCTACTCGTTGAAATGAAAACTTTTGATCTACCACTTTGCTAAAACGACGCAAAATGAAATCCTCACGCAAAAAGTTCAGCATAATCCGCTCTGTATCGCGAGCTGCTAAAGTGATAACGAACCTTTTTGTTACATACCTGCACTCGTGCCTCTTGAACCGTTACCAATCGACACTGTAAATAAGCACGAGGCTTTCACGATTTGCGCCGGATTTAATATTCAATATTTAACCCTTATTTATATTTACGCACCCACCGTCACGTATACAAAATTTCGAGTCACATCTTTCGGCAACGTCTTTACGTAGTCTAAACAAATATTCGGCGTTTCCGTGCGGGTGGTTTTGCCGAGTTCCGATTTGCAAAATTAATAAGTTAGTAATAGGGGGTAAAGTGAAACGGAACGATGATGGGAGATAATTTTCCTTTCTCGCAGCTCTGGCCGCGGCCGACTGACGGGAGGTTACCATCAAACGCCTTCCTAATCCCGAAACAAATCTCAATGAAGAGCGTGGAGTCACCTTAATCCTACCCCCTTCCCCCGCCTCCCCGACCCCTTGCCCTCCCGATTGGCTTTATTAAGGTGTAGCAGACCGCTACGATTATTATGCGTCCTCTGTTTGCGGTCGGTGACGTGTCTATATCGCTTGGATTCACGTAATTAAGGATTTGATTCCTGTGGTATCATCTTTGTCTTCTTGTTTTGGGTGGTCAAATGTAGTTAGCGACAGATGTTGGTTTTTCTTTGTAGAAAGTTACAGCAGCTTTTATAAAATTTGAGGAATGTCGCAGTCGGTTGAAAGATCGCATAAATAAATAAATAAATAAATTGTAAACAGCGTTTGCTACTGACCATAACAAAGTACAGTTAATACTCTAATTTAACATCACAGCGATTCATTTTAATGAGCTCTTTGAAAACTTGTAGCCCTACTTTTCTTTTATTATTGTATTTCGATAGCTAAAAGGGAAGAAAATAAAATTTTAGCACATGAACGATTTTCAGAGACTTAAGAGAAAGTTGAGCAAACGCACAGTAGCTGGAACTGTGCAAATAAGAAAAGACCGCATAACTTTCGCTGTAATCACAGTCTCATTTAATCCGGGGCCTAGACTGTACAAGTCGAGGTTTAAGATATCAAATTATACAGTAATCGTTGGGCAGACCCCTTGCTTAATATTAACATAGCGGAAGCAACCTCTGTGCTGGGGAGGAACGAACGCGGATTACGGAATTTTAATTTGAAGCCACAACTTGCTGTTTACAGACATTGACATTTAAATATTCCATAAAGTAATTGCGCGTTCCGGTTGAATTTTTAATGAAGCATTATGAAGCTGAGTCTGGCCGGCCGGGATTGATTGGGAACATTTGAATTTCTTGCGCGCAATCGGTGCGCCCGAACTTATTGAATTAGATGGAATATTTCGACTCATGTCGCTGCAGGTGCACTTTGTCCTAATTGCAAATTGACATAATGACAATAATTTATTCATTTGTAAAAAGATTATTGGAATGATTTCCAAAGTGTGGTAACTACGAACAACAAATCTGGAATGATTCGAAAATAACGTGAAAGTAAATTAGATCTGATAAATAAATGAAGTTATTTTTTTAAAGTAAAATCTGATGAATAAATGAAATCATTTTTCTCGCAACATAATGGAAACAGAGCCAACATGGGAAATATTTATTTTCTAAATCCACAGCATATTAGCAAGCCCTTGGCATCGTCCTATCGTCCTTTTTAGTATGTTTTACAGGCAACATTGTCTGCCAATTTTTACTTTCTGTCAAAGCTCTTTAGGATAATCCGATGAAGAATTTTGCATCTGTATGACATTGTGCGTAAATGACAAAATGCGACTTAGCCGACATGTTGACTTATGTAAATAAATCATCACCCCAAGACAGGAGAATAGCTTTGCAAACGTCGCATTGCTGTTTATATTTTGATTACCCAGTTCATCAGTTTGAATATTACAATAACGAAAAATAGTGCGAAAAATATTTAACCGCCTCCGTAGTCTAGTGTCTAGTCAGCTTGCTTCACATCAGATGGCCGCGAGTTCGGTTCCCAGCGGGGTCCAGCTTTGTAGAACTCGGTTAGGTTGGTGGTAAGGCATTTCCAGAATCCGCCTGACTAGCTACCACCGTCTTATCTAAGTCTCGCCGCCCAACATCAATGTTAATAGCATTGATTTGTTCCAGCATGAAGATAGCCTGTTCTCCATTGAGTTGAGGAGTCTTTGTAAGCCCACTTCCATCTTCGGCATTATCATCACTTACCACCAAGTGAGATAATGCCAAGGCTTACCAGCAGTGGATATACAAAAATAATAATGTAGTATACTTACAATGTTTACGGCTGAAACTAATTTTCATTCGAGCCAAGTAACTAATGCTATCAACTGACCTTTCTCAACATGACAGGGTTGAAGCTAATTACTTAAGTACGCAGGAGAATACAGTGAGACGACTAAACTTGTTTGTCAACTTCAGGCCCTCCATCACGTCATTTCTTTGGTTCATAGATGCATATATTTGTTACAACAATATAGATAGATTTAGGTTCGGTTTTTGCTGAGATAACACGTGCCAGTGCAACATTTTTATATCAGTGAGGTTCTATCCACGATGGTTGCAAACAGACTGAATATTCTGTTTACAAAATAGAATCAGTTTTCATTACCTTTGGAATTGCTTTTTAAACACTGATTGACACTGTACACCGTAAATTTATTTTCATAAACAAACAAACAGCTCGAAAAAATCAATTCTGCGGAAGAAGCAAACCTCCCAAACAAACATATGCGGGTTCGATGCAAAAGCCTTTCCCGGGATGGTAGCATTGCTTGAAAAGCTTTTATATCCTTGAAAGGAATAGGGAAGAGGCTGTTTATCCCGGGGGCATAAACTTTCGTGTTGTATTCTCATAGTGAACAAATACCGTCTATGCAGGCCTCTGAGGTGATACATTGATATGTTGCAGTGAAAGTGTGAACATCGCTGGTCGCTGGGCTTTTAGATTTACTAAAAAAATATGTGTACATACGGTCCCTAAGAAATAGTGAGAAGGTTCGAGATGTATACGCAATGTAGCATTGTGTTACCAGTTATTTCATCCATTTCGTATTCCTGCTTATCAGCAAATTTAATAGATGATTTACAATAATATGAAAAAACAAACTTTAAAGATCAACGCACTAGCGAAGTGCAATTTTTTTTTTATTTTATCCACGCTGCTAGGTTAACCGATGTTCTTTATACAGTGTGGCAGGAAACAGAGGTCATGTTGTTACCCTATTCCACAGAAAGGTGACACAGAGGTGACATAATGATGATGAGCCTGATGTATACGTTTCTGTCGCACGGTTACAGCTACCACAGTCTTTTGTTTTCACTACTCGAGGATCCTGATATTTAAAGTAGGAGTGCGTGCTTCAAAGGTTTCTGATTTATCTTTAGAATAGCCTGTAGTCCATTTGTCCGTTTATTACTTATCTATGTCTATAGATATCGTGTTTGAAATGAATAGGATTACAGTTGGATTTACTTATATTACTCTAGTAGAGCACTTTCCCTTGAGGTGCAAACAGCCTTCTTTACAGCGTTTCAAAACTTTTTGGCAACTGTTAGCTACAAGCCTAGAAAGAAAAGCTTAGCATCCCTAATGAAGCACAGTGTCTCTAGGATTTATTAAAATTTATTAGGATTTGTGATTTAACTACGACAGATACACGAAAACGAGGCATCGCTCCGTCGTCGCCGCTCCCAGCTATGGAGGCCTAATACGGCTGAGGCCTAAAACAGGCCGCGCGCTCGCAAATTCGCAAACAAGGGAATGCTTGTCGAAAAAGCTGGTTTAAGCCCAGCTTAAAGGGTTGTTTGGTAATCTTTTTGTATTAACAAGAAAATAATGCAGTGTTGCTCGTATTTTTTCTAATATTTATTCAATTTATAAGATATTTTTTACCAACAGATCTTATTAGTATTGCTTAAAGTCTAAACATTCAGATTAAACTTGAACTATACTTAGTACATAGCTCTAAAACTTTTCATTTTAGGATTTTTTATTAAAATACGTTCGTTATTCGCGCACCTATATCTCGTCAGAGCTTTGTAATGCAATAGTTTCTTCGTATTTTTCGCTCCCAGAAGATTCACTTTTCCCCTTCACTCCATCTCGCCGCCATAAAACACTTTTCGCTTACTTATTCACGATGTAATTACATAAAAACTCCAATTTGTGGGTAAGCCTTTTATGCATTCCATTTTAACGTTCCCAAATGGCCGGCCCAAAGAAAATATGGGGTCTTAAAGAGCATTTTAACTATGTATGAAGAAGACAGCGCGTTACTTTTAATTTGCGCCGACGCGACGCTACGGGGGTATTTCTATACTTTATAGGTAGCTAGGAGACTTGTTCGTGCGACTTGAGATAAATAGCCACTTAGCGACTAGCACCTACTGTTTGGATGATAATGTACCTGTTGGAGTAGGCTTTTAGATGGTTCGCTCGTTACGCTTAACAGATGAAAGCACTTGTAAAATATTTTTGTATCGAAAAATTTAAATAAATTTTCAGACTGCCTAATCTTTCGCTTTGAATTATCTTGTGTTCTTCTGATCTTCAAAATATATTTATATTGCTCCTATTACGAAAGAACTTACGGTCTAACAAAATAATAATATGCTGAAACTGTTCAAATTGAACTAAACGACTTTCGCCAAAAATATTTCAATATACAATTTTTCTTAAAATCATTTTAGAACTTATATATAACTTTATATATGCTGTTATGCAATAGCAGTTGCTTATAAATATTATAATAGCAAACTGCGCAGGTGTAGTTCCTACCCCCCACGAAGAAGTTTCTCTAAAAATCTTATTTTACGCGTTCGCCGCTGGCAAGTAATGATGGTAGACTCATGCCCTAAATTAGGGGTTTAACGTTTATCCTCTCGCCGTAAATAGACTTGACGACGAACTATATTATTTCGGGGGCGAGCACCGCGGCGCGGGCGGACTTACCCCTCGCTACCTCACTTGTTTATAGTGGCTGGGCCGCCTTGATGCGGTTTTTGACAGCCACTTCTTATCCCTTTATGATGACCATTACGTATCGGGGACAGGATTTGATCTCATAAGACGTTTAGGGGATGATAGAGGGTGGCCGCGACTCTGTAGTGCGTAGTTACCTGCAGACTACTTTTTGAACGTTTAACTTCACCTGTCTCCTGAAAGATAGAGACAAAAATTTGAAAATATATAAAACTAAATTACGCACATTACGCCTTCTAGTCACTTCTTGACGTTTACAGACATTCAAAGTTTATACAGTTTAATTATTAACTGAATAGCCCACGGAAGAATATAGCCTCGGCTTTGAAGGTTGCAGATCTCCATTACTGTTCAAATTATGAATCAAATATTCATCTAAATCAAAACTCAAGATAAGGCCGACATTGTAACTGGCGGCAGTAGTAAAAGCGAAACTTGGAAGCTATAAGTTTAAAATCGGGTCCATCAAAAGTTGCGTCGCGACAGACTCCGAGCTCGGCGACTGAGCAAAGCAATAAATCCCTCAAGTTTACAGAGAAAGTAAAATAGGCATGAAACCTCCATGAAATCGTTTACTCGCATATCCGCTAAAGTGTTGTGGATGATAAAATGCTTGCGGTGCACCTGAGTCGCTGCTAACTCCTGAGCTGAGTGGCGTGGCGTCGGCGGGCCCGCGTTGGGCGCCAATTTCACCTTGTTCAGCGCTCTCGTGAACAAGATATTAGCTGTCAAGACTCTGTCATCTAACACTCGAGCACTTTCGAGGCTCGTCAGTCGCGTTCATTACTTCACATTAAATTGTTATATGACAACGTTTAGTGGCGCAATGTTAATACATGAAAAATTCTTATGTTTTACTACCCTTATATAATTGTCTTACGATAAACGTACAATAAACTCACACAGGTTAGGGTGGTTGACAAAAATGACTTTTTTATCATTTGATAACCTTCTTGGTTGAGTTCAGAAAGATATTTTTTACATTTTTGTCACTACTAGATACATCAAAATTTACTACTTTCACTGAAGCTTTTGTGGGCACTGGAAAAACAGCTTACTAGGTTTCGAATTTCTGGGGATAGCTTCTTGATTTTTGTCTTGTCCTGACATTGTTTAAGCCTGAATAAAATGTGTAATACAAAGTTTGTTTTGTTTGCAGATTCATTCCAGGCCCTCATCCAGTACCCGGACACGGTGTCGGCGCAGACGGCGAAAACGGTGAGTGCCACGCAAAGTTTTGCCTTCATGACTTACTCTACTGCGCTCCTTTTTGAGGCCCAACTCGGACAGAGATAAAATTATTTTAATATCACTTAGATATTTTGAATTTATTTCTCGTTTCTCGTCTTACATCACGTGTTGTGCAGAATTAATGTTTATATTCATTGATTTAAAAAAAAAGTGATTTCGCAACCGATGAAATTCGCGAGACGTAGTGGAATAACTAGTCTGTTTTTATTGTATTTAACCGTTTCCGAAGTTAAGTCATAAAACAAAGTTGTTACTGCCGCACGTCTCATTCGCTTTAATGACTGGCGGGAACTACCCGAGATGAAGCCGTCTTATCCGGGAGTTCGATTGCATTCTCACAACTTTTACAATGATATTTACGAACTATACACCTGCGGACTTCCAAGAACGCGTGTTTATGATGTATTTGTTTACCGAGTGGCGGCCGCCAGCAACTTCGTACGAATATACGACAAAGACCGCGAAAGATGCAGCAAAGACCGCTTTCAAAACTTTTGACTTCTCATATCTTCTGAGTGAGTAAGCTGATTGAGGTGGTAAAAAAATTATCGTAAAAAGAAAACTGATTCATGGAGGTGTAACAAATGATTTCATATGAACAAAAACCTTGTATTTAGCGAGTTAATTTGAATTTTTCTCCCCAACAATATAATCACGTCACGTCAACAATAAATGTTTACGAAAACTACATCCTTCTATTATATTGCCAGTTGTATCTCCGAAACGATTCACTTACACGACTGACTCGGTGGCTAAGTGGTTAGCGATCCTGAGCTCTGATCCGAGAGTCGTGGGTTCGATCCCCACACAGGGCAAACTTTTCTGTGATGAGCAGAATTGTTTGCTCTGAGTCTGGGTGTATTATATCTATATATGTATGTATTTAAAAAAAGTATATGTGTATGTATATCAGTCTCTGGTTCCCAAGATACAGGGAATCCTAGTTTGGGGCCAGATGACCGTGTGTGATTTGTCCCAGATATTATTATTACTTAAAATACAAAACTGTTCAGAAGAAATGATCTCGCAAAAAAAACTTTACTTTCATTCTTTCTTTCATCAATAGATGCAGCAAAGAGCCGACGCAAATAACAGCGCTACTATCTTGCGAACATTTAATTTGAATTAGGAGTGCTAACAAAAATCTTTAAATGAGACCCGTAATCTACTTAGTGAGAACAAATAAGTACTATCTTGGCAGTATCTTGATGAAACTGTACCTTGAATCAAACGGCAACATTAGCCGCTTTGAACGAAAGTTACTGCCATTTTCAGTAATCGTAATGTTATTGCGTTGCGAGATTATTCCCTTGTGTTGTGTAACTGCGAGTGCGAGGAACAGTAAAACAACATCGGGCAAATGAGGTCTGTTTGTGTAATTTACTGAGAGGAACATTGCACGAAATCTTCCATTTTAATTTTAATCATAGCGCAAGGATATTTAATAACGAAAGTTTAATATTAACGAGGTAAATGAGTCGGCGGTAGAACATACTTCAGGAACAACTAAAACAATGTGACTCAGTGCACTATACGTGTTACATTCAGTTTTGTATAGCTAAATAGAGCGCTTTTATATAGGGTTCTTCCAAAATACTTGAAATAAAATACTGTGGTTTCTACTCACGAAACTAAACAACTTTCCCTAAGGAACCTATACTCATTTCGCAAAAAAATTTTTGGAGTCCTCATACTAATTGATCAACGGAACCGTCAATTTTCTATGGGAAGTCCAAATTTTTTTGAGAATTGAGTATAGGTTCCTTGGGGAAAGTTGTTCAGTTTTATGAGTAGAAGCCGTGGTTAAATTTTTTTCAGGTATTTCATAAAGACATACACTTAGCAGCGCCATAGTGTGTCCCTTAAGTTTACGTAATTTGTAAGAAACGTTTTATTTAATCTTACTGGCTATCGAAATCTACTAATTTTATTTAGAACCATAAACGTTTGCTATCGTTTTTTTTGCCCAGTTTTGGTTAGTGCCAACCCTTGAGATTAAATAATAGGAATAGATATACAAATGTTTTCCGTCACATAAGGAAAATATCTATTTGCACACTTGCCTGTGATGTCTTCCTGCTTAAATTATAAAAAGATGATGGTCAAGCATACTGTACTATTGTTGATAATCCATGTAGGTTGAGTATCCACTCTTTTATTAGAAGACAAATACAAATGGCGGGTGAAACAGCAGGCTTCTCAGCGGAGTGGAGTGGGACATCATTTTTCTCGGCCCAACTTTTCCCATTCGCTATTCATTTGCGTTAGAAGTTGTCCGTGGCCGCACTGCAGCGACTGTTTTAACTTTATTTCTGATGCAGCGTTCAGGCAAATTAAATTTCGTTTTGCGGCTTCCGCAAACTCGCTTCACGAGTATAATTATTGAGTTGTTGTTTTTTCCCACTTTTTACGTTTTCGACGCCACTGTTCACTGTTCTGCTATGAATCGCGACGGTAACTTTGTTTGCGGCCACTGGGAATCAAATATTTTGCTCTTTTCGATAAGCTCGTTAAAATTATAATATGACTGTTCACTTAATTTTATTCGAAACTAAAATTAATATAAAATACAGTAGGAAGTGGAATTGCGCACAACTTTCGACACTCCTCACTCTATTCATTTGGCAGATTTGCTTTTAATACCCCTGTCGTGGGTACAATTCGCTAATGAATTCTACAATAGAGAGTCGACTATCCGCCCTAATTAGTTGCTCTTTACGCTCGATTCCTGCGCGCCCGCCGCGCCGCGCCGACAGCGACCAACTTCAGCGTAATATGGAAATTATTCCCAAGTCGAATTAGCTCTCGAATTTGAAATTAGAACGGAATTGGATTACGTTCTAAATTGAAAAACGTCGGAAGTGAATTTCTTTCGTTTTGAGGGTAGGCAGGTATAGGCAGGTCGCAACCTTGCGCGGGATTACTGCACGGCGGCCAGGGAAGCCTTCCAGTCAAATTGAGATATCTCTGCCGCGTCGGAGCAAAGCTGCGCGGCGAGTGGTGAAAACTTAGTAACGCTAAGCCCTATCAACTCCCTGATTGCAGTTTAGTTAAGCATAAAGGCTGGCAATGCGAATGAGAACTATTTAGAAACCTAACCAATGCTCTAGCAAGAAATGAAAGCAGAATTACTTCAAATAAAATCATAGAAATTAACAGTCATAATAATTTAATTAGCAGACGTCCAATTAGTAAAGTATTAAGTGGCAACTAAGCGTTTAATAGTGGTGGAGATGTTTTTGTTTTCTGCGAATTACCTTAATGGATTAAATTGAATTTTGACAGCCTAATTTGTAGCATATTAAAGCCTTGTATGGGCGGTGTATTTAATGAAGAATATTTTAGTTATATTTCATTCGGTGACTGACTCGGTGGCTCAGTGGTTAGCGATCCTTACCTCTGATCCGAGAGTCGTGGGTTCGATCCCCACACAGGGCAAACTTTTCTGTGATGAGCAGAATTGTTTGCTCTGAGTCTGGGTGTATAATATCTATATATGTATGTATTTAAATGTATATGTGTATGTATATCAGTCTCTGGTTCCCAAGATACAGGGAATCCTAGTTTGGGGCCAGATGACTGTGTGTGATTTGTCCCGGATATTATTATTATTATTATTATTCGTATTTAGGAACCAAATGTGTTCATTTGTGAAATTGCTGATGTCGCATTATAAAATGCACCTTCTGAGAAATACACTACTACTATTCGACTCTACGGTTTTTACTCTATATCTTTGTTAGTTTGTTAAACTATAATCTGGACACCAAAACTTGTGAAAGAGATCTATTTAAAAAAAATATGGCGAAGTTACTACGATTTTTATCAAATAATGAATCATAAAAAATACATTAATTACGATACGAAAGCCTCACAAAAAGCGCGTATTTTGAAAATATCATCTATAATCGGTTAGTCCCAATATCTAGATAACCGGCAGACCTCGGCCAACATCCAATATGTAAACAGACAGACACCCGAAAAAAAAATATCAGGCATTCAGGCGCAGACAAGATACAGGTGAAAAGTATTGTTCTCGTTGAGGGGTAGTCGTGTAAAGAAGAAAGAAAAAAAGAAAATCCATTTATTTGACGGTAAAAATATTAACAAAATCATTTTACAATCTCAGGTAAATTTCCGTTTTTCAGTAGTCCTAAAATACAATATAGATGTGGCAAAAGGTATGTTTATCTACGCATATTCTACAATATTTAAACCTTTTGAATATTGTGCGGCGCCATCTATAATAAACTTTTGTCATGCATAGTTATTGTTAACTTTTGTTTATTTTATACACGAATACACAGCCGTAAAGTAAATTTTCCTTTTCTAGGTAGGGCCTTAAAATAGAGCGTAGTTATTTGATTGTCGTTGAATTTTGGATATTTTAGGAAACTGATGATATGGGATTTGGATATTTCAAGAAACAGATATTATGGGATTTGGATATTTTAGGAAACGGATGTTATAGGATTTGGATATTTTAGGAAATTGATATTATGGGCCCAAAGGTACTGATAATCAATATAAATGGTGAATAATTCAAAATGCAGCACCATCTGTTACGTTTTAAAGTAAACAGGCATGTTCATTGGTCCGGTTTTAATGAAATATTTGTCGAGTAATCAATACCTCCCTAACCATAATATTGCATAGTAAAAGCGTTATAAAAGTAGCAGTTTTATGGACAAATGAAACCGCAATCCCCTATATGATGATCATGTGCGGTAAAACTATTGATGGCGTAATAACATGGCGTTCCTACTGTCACGTGTAGTCACGGCGGCGAAGCCTACCACTCGTTAGTGGATTTTACACGAGCACATCTCGGTTGTTAAAGGGACTTGTCGTTCAATCCTGTCATAAAGTATTTTTGGCTCTGCCAATATCGGTACGAAGCGCTTGTCCGGAGACTGTCGCAGACTCAATTTTAAATAAATGATATTATGTTGCTTTGATAAAGTTATAGTTTTTTCTAGTCTTTGTAACAAAGAAAAGACTAATACAATTTTTTAATAAATATTAGTTACTTCTAAAACTTTTTCAGTAAGAAGCAAAGCTAGGGCAAAATTTGATTAAGGTCACGTTTTAGATTCAGTCATTAATTTTACACGCATTTAATTCTCTATAGAGTTCTCTATGTAAAGTGTTAAGCCGCTGTTAGGTTTACCTTAACAAGGATCTACCGTTGTAGCTGCGCGCATGTGTAGCCAGCTGTAGTGCTAACGAACTCCACCGCTGTGTTGTGCACAGTCTCCTTCTTACTATGCTGTTTATTGTCGAACCCTTACATACGCTTAGGAGTAGTCTCTGGATAGAACCATATTATATTTGTCTACAGTTGATCACAAAAAGAAAACATAATTCATATTTTTTGTCATTAAAAAAGGTTTATAAAGGTGCACAACCGCTGTTATTTTTTACACTCTAAGGGTGGTTAACCTTTCCACAATACAGGAATACACTTTACTTACTTACTTACTTACTTTACTTTATACTTTTCCTTTACACAATTTGGCACATAATTTGACATTACCGCGGCGGTTTTCTCGAAATTAAATTAAAAGCCGGATAAGTGGCAGCAACAATGCGGCACAAAGTGGAGTGAGCTTGATAGTGCTCAGCCACAAAGGACGCAGCGGAGCCCACCCGCGGGGCCCTTGACACGAATCCCTCACCTGCGCCATCAAGTGTAAGGTTTGATGCGGACTCCAGTGTGATGTTGCTGCCATTAAAATCCTGCAATGTAACCTGTAAGGACGTACATCGCTACGTCAAGAGGCTGTTTCGCTATAGGCGTAGGACCCGGTTAGATGGATCTCCTATTCCGCGCACCGATTGAGTCTTGTTCTGTGAGTTTGCTGAAATTGCATAGTTATTTTGAACTCCCACCATTTATGTATTTTGAATTTTTGGAACACAAAAGTTTTCCGTATGACGAGTAAAAGCCGCTAACAGGAAATTTACGAGTGTAGTTTTCAGAAACCTTTTTCTTCTACGTAACATTATCCCGACCCCTTTTCAAGTTAATTATCTTCACGGTGACTTCAAGTCTGCACCCTCCTTCGTGAGATCTCTCTGACGTTTTAAAAAATAAAGAGAGGCTGTGGCGAGGCGCTGCCGTATATTTCCGTAGAGCATTTTTTTCGTTACGCTTTAATCAGTATATCTTAGATAATTTTGAGTTATATGTATGTATCGAAGTAGGCTTTAATCACAACAAAAGAAGACATCTTAGGAAATAAATTTTAAAAATAATAATAATTCAATTTATGGAGTCGTCAAACTTACTTATCTAAAAGCCCGCCCAAAGTCGCACCCGGTGGGAACGTACCCATTACGCTGGCCGCGTTTCCACGCTGGATGGCCAGTGCGATGCGTTGCACCAGGTACGACTCGGCGCGGGGGTCTCCCGTATGTATTGTATTATAAAAGTTTTATTTTATACAAATCAGACAGGAAAACTGGCCAGCTTTGTCCATTTTATACTACGAAGTAACATTCAGTATTTTTCAAATGATACTTAACTGCCAATTTACATGATTTATTGTTTACTCTTTGTAGTTTGTAAATGTTAGTGATACAAAAAAACATATCTAAATCTATTTCAAGTACCAGTTTAAAACAATAAAGTGCGATGCACTCGTGACTTTACAGGTGCACAAAATGTATTCACAAGCATAAATGTATTTGCAACCTGCGAATTCTCGTATTGAAAGCTTCTGTTTGAAAGGACCACTCATTAATGGCTTCATAAGTATTTTAATACTGAAATACTGCTACGAAATACAAGATTAGTATGTTCACTATGAATTTGAAAGCATGCATGCAGTTACATCCGACGTAGGCTTTCAGTGCATTCGGGTGGTAATGAGCGTATCGTGGCGATATTGGTAGTGTTGATCAGCGCGCGCGCTCCATCAATAAGTTGTGATATATTATTATGGGAGCGCCGCTTCAGCCGGCCCATCCATAACCAGGCCGTGTCGCGGAGCGCGGCTCTGGAACCACTGGAGTGCCCAGTAATATCTGTGCTGCACTGAATCTGTCACTGTTATTAGGAAGGGTTCTTGTGACAGTTTCACCTGTTATGTAAACCTCCAAGCTGAGTTTACTAAGGCAATACCATTCGTTTATGATGAATCTTGTTTTAATAAGTAAATATCTTTTAATTTTTTTTGTTTACTAGCTCGAGTCTGTAATTGTCAGTTAAATTCTTATGGTTATAAAAGGACTGCTTTAACCAAATGTATTGCGAAAGTCATGAGGCCATACGCGTAACTTAAAACTTAATATACCCAAAAGAAACACAACATAAAATAGTGAATATAACAGCGTGACTCCATAAATCTCGTAGAAGCAGCTGAGCTTTGTCTCGCTCGCGGATCACATAATTTCATAAAGAGACCGCGTCTCGTACGTAAAGCTCCTCGTTTACATTTTGTATGTAAACGGAGTGAAAACTACAAGATTATTCTTCGTCTCCGAGGTTCAATAAGGCGAAATCCGAGATAGAGTTTATGGACTCAAGGTACGGTCTTTGTTTACACTTTAAAATTGCACTTTGCACCGCAGCGCCCGCGCCGCTCCTCGCTCTGTCAACACGCGGCGGCGCGGCGGGCGCGCAAACATTGTAACAGTCAAAAATATGACATCTCGACCCCGAGGTTGCGGAGGCGACATTTTATTTTCAATCTCGTCTTGTTACTGCTGCACTGTAGGTTGTAGGTGGGAGATTTGTTTTAGAGTGACATTGTGGCTGCCGATAAGGATGGTTGATTGGGGGTTTTAGTTTCGTAATAAAATTTCGAACCACGTAAAAAAATGGAAAATAAGTTATGATAAAAATAATAATTGTAAAATATAAATAATTCTTGTAAAATAACATTGAATTTGATATTTAATAATTAAAATAATATTGAATATTTGATTGATTGATTGAATAATTATAATTTAATTTTAATTTTGTATAATAAGTGACATGTAATTAATAATAATTATGAATAAATTTTGAATTTAATTGAATTGATATTACTAGTCCTTTATTCCACGACTGACCCGTTGGTATGAAAAGTTTTTGTTTTTCTTACCAGAAGGCTTACATTGAATAGACGGAAATAACGTCCGATGGATGGACACACGCTTTACATTATATCGGCCAAACTCTATTTAACTGTCAAACAGTGGGGTACGGCAGGGTAAGAGCGACCTGCGAGCTCGGAGTCCGTTTAAAATTGCATGCGCCATCGCTCCCGGGTTAGAGCGGAGGCATCTAGCACTGTCAACAGCGTTGCACCGCTTCGTCTCAAACATTGTTTATGTTGTTCTGTTTGTGCTCTGTGGTGGGCACACTCTGTAATCACCGGGACGACAACAATCAAGCTTTTGGTAAAGTTTTAACGCACCTGCCGCCCGCCGTGTGAGCGGTTTAAAGCGCACTGTGTACTTTGGCAAGACACTTTAACAATGTAATCGTGGACGTGTGGACGAGCGGACGTGTGCGGCTTTGTTTTGTGTTTTAAATGTCTGTTTACGAGGACTTGTAGGATTGAAGACTAAGGGGTTCTTTCAAAGTAGTCTGTTCACAGAATTGAATTGAAAGATCCTGTACAAGTCCTGTGAAAAGTCCTAAATAAAAGTGTGATGTTGAAGTTTTGTAATAAATAAATAAACATATCGGTTGAGGGAGAAATCTTCATTATAGCGCCTTAAACATTCAACGAAGTATCGTATCGTATCAAGTTGTCATCTTTTCGTTCTTCTATTCATGAAACCGAGCTCATAACATCGTCGGAACAAAACATTTTCGTACTTCTCACACAAATTGATCAAATTGACAACGGGGTTTTTCACAATTTTTTGAAAAGTATCTCAAATTGATCATTAGGTGGGAAAAAGTCAAAAATATTTTTTTTTTTTTGAAACCTATAAGTACCCCAAAAATACATTTTAAATTACCATTTCCAATTAGCGCGCGAAAACGCTAGCCGCCATGATGTTTAGGTCGTGACGTCATTTCAGGAGTAAACAAAACAGCTCTGTACTAAAATTTTGACACATATTGCGAACAAAATGTCATTGTTTACCACTATTGTGACGTCACATGACAACCAGCATGGCGGCTGTCGTTTCAGATATTTGAATAACAGATAAAAAAACGAGATTTTTGTAAATCAAATATAAAATGATTTTTCTCATTGTATTATATAGAAATCATATTAATTCGATTACTTATTACAAATACCACTGTAAATAAGCAGTTTTAGATTTTTTCTTGTATAGAGTAAAATACACTATTGACACTTTATGTACGGGGAGTGGAAACATTGGTTTGTCCTTGTCCTTCATCGATGGGGAAAGGAGAAGCCACAGTTAACGGGAATGGAATGAATACAATTTCAGCGTTCATAAATAAATAAGTTTGAAATGCAATCCATTTCCCCCACACAAGCACTCGAAAGGCGCAACGTCAACGGCAAAGTTGATCCCCTCTTTTGGCGCACACATCAAATACGATTAGATGTAAGACAACGCCATTATGTTTCAACAATAATATTGTTCAGCACAATAACAATTGAGGCTTTTCAGTGCTCGTATGTAACAGAAGTCGTGTTCATTATTCACAATGGCGCCCTGTAGCTTGTAGGTATCGCGTGGCGCGCGCTCCGCAGTTTTGTTGTTTGTCAATACTGTATGTGTTGGCATACGCGGATGCTTTGAGGTATTAGAGTGGAAAATGAATGAGATAAAAAAGGAAGTAACATTTAATTTCATTAAAATATGTATGTTGCTTCAACATGGGAAGAAAGAGAACGCCGCCATTAGATTGTCGACGAAGTACTACCGCAAATAATAAGTTTAGTAATTTGTTTTTCTTTAACTAAAGATTGTTTAAAGTATATTTCTAATTACCCGAGTGCCCGCACAACTCTATCATGATCGCGGTTAGAGATTTACAGTGCCAATCGCACGTTATCGTGTCCTAAGTAAAAGCGATAGGGTGCGGTTTTTGAACGATCGCTTCAGCTTTCAACCGTCACTACACTAACCGTCGCCCACAATTAGGGTAACCCCGGGTATTAATTACATTGTCTAATGGAGCGAGCGCGTTTGCGTCGTATTGCCATCCGTGTGTACACACCCTAATTTTGATGGTGTACCTTGGTTTCACAATCTCGGTGTTTTACCGGACTCTTCAATAGACATTCAGAGTGTTTTTTTTATAGTCATATTGTTTTTTGTATTCTCTCTGTAGTTTTTTTGTCATGCTTTTGCACGATGGAATATTTAATAAAGCGTTTTAAAAATACTTTTAACAAATGAATCCGACGAATCAATTTTCCCTCGATCGGAAATCGAAAGGATTAAAAGAGCAATCACCAAATTGTTTGGTCTTTTTTTCGTTATTGGTTAAAAGCTTGTCTCTTAGCGGTGTCTGTTTAAAGTGCAGCGGTGCTTCGGATAAGTGATCTTTTAGCCGTGACTAATGGAACGGGTGGCCCCCCTCTCTTCCCCACCCCTTTTCCCCTCAAACTGTCCAAACAACAAGGTTGCACACGGCACTGATCAGTTAAACTCTGTTTTCTAACGTCTCCGCTTAGATAAATGACCGCACACTTGCTTTGAACACGAAGATAAATACACGAACGCCACTCAAAAACAGCAATAAAAACCAAACGAAAAACGAACGAAGGGAAAATGCAACCGAAACATTTTAATGAAAAGAAACGTGCACCATAAAACTGTAACCTGCACACAAAATATTTTCATTTCAATCTCAGGGAAACTGTACAGAGTCTCCGTAATCCATGCACCCACAACAGAGGCTGTCTCTTATAAATATTAAACGTCCGACGAAACGTTTATCTGGTAGAAAAACCTTACGAATTAGCGGTGGGGGGTGGCTTAAGGCGGGCCGCACTTAATCCTTCACTAAGACGGCTTTGGTTAAACGAGTTCTAACGAGCTGGAGATAAAACAATTACCGCCGTGATTAAGAGATACGGGGGACACTTGTTACGTCTTACTGTGGATGTCCCGCGAAGCCTTTGCTTTGCGCTCGGAAACATCTACAAAAGCGGCCCTGGCACCGATGATAATACAAAGTAAATTATAAATATTATGCCGTCCCCACTGGCGGGCCACGGGTCTGTACCAATATATTGTAAATCTTAGTTAATACCCCATACATGGGGACCAAGTCCGGGTTTTTAGAGTTTGTCGAGTAGGCGGGGCGCGCAAGCTTCTAGCGCGAAGTAACATTTCTGTGCAGTTATTATTTCAACTCCTTTTTAGTTTATTGTAAACCAATCTTACAAGTTTCAAGATTTCGTCCACCCAATGGTTATGTGGACTAGATCGCTTTTACCAATTACACAGCCTACCTATATAATTTTATTTTCTATGGGTAATAATTTGTTGTGTCTGGTATTGGTGTTAATTGTTAATTGCTGTATTGTATGTTTAGATTTAAAGATATTCTACTTTATTGTCATTAAAGACATACGCCGCTTACATGAGAAAAATTATATACAAGGTAATCAGTTGTCATTCCAGTAATTAAATTAGCCTAAGACGTGAGTAAACTGCCTTTCTAAGAATATGTTGCACTAAATGGTAACAAAATTTAGCCTAATTCTGAATTCGATTTACATAGAGAGTAGGTATGTATGTATTAATCATCACTTTGTTGTGCTCATTCATATTCTATCAATATATTAAATTGCCAGCACCCTTCCTTTCGCCATTTCAATAAGTCCACAGGCGTTTCAGTCGCATCAACGATCCCAATATCAAATCGGCCGTGGCGCTTGTCATTTTATCACCTTGTCACTCTCCTAATATATTTTTTACCTCAATTACGAGTTCCTTCGCGAACGGTTTCGGAAGATTAAAATGAATTTCCGGGAATGCTGTGAGAGATGGTACTCTTGGGTGTGCTAACAAATAAGCTGTAAGAAGTAGGGGTTCTGTATGGGAGGTTGTATAGAAAATAAGTTAAAACGAAAGTTTAATTAAAATTAGGATTTTTTTAACATTGAATGCTGTCAAGCTACCAGTTTTTTAATACACATTTTCGTGTCATAATATAAAAAATGTTAAAGGTTCATATAATGTTGATTTGACCAAATAATAAGTTTAATTAGGCAGAAAACGTTCTTCTAAGGGTTAAAACATCGCGCGTCGTGTAGCTACGCTCACGCTGCTACGCCCCAACACTTTCGTAGCCAGCGCAGGCGTGGCGAAGTGGGACTTCGAGCGAGTGTCAAAATGTCGGAACTTCGTATTAAGTATGAAAAAATACTTTCAAAAATGTTACAATGATACCTAATTCGAACAGTTTCTACGAGTATTTTTAATATGACATATTTTTGTAACATTTTGTATTTTAAATTGCTAAAAATAAATTTTGTTTATTTCAGTCCAAAGCAAGGTTCTTATATCCATATACGAAATTACACAGCACTCTAAAACATTAATATTCCAGGGCAAATAACACAGACACAAATAAAATTTCACGAAAATTAATAACAGTTGAACAAGTAAGTAACTCTCTGTCATATTATAAAGTGGTATTGATGACATGTTTAAAAACGGCACCTGAGAAATTTAAGTTGAAGAGAACTTTCGTTAGGTTTTCTTAAAATGTAAACATTAGCTAGATATTTTACTAAAAAGCATTTTAAGACCTTCTTCAAACATTAAGTATCTTAAAACAGAATGACTTATTCAAAGTGGTTTCGAAAAAAGCTAGTAGAAGAAAGAAATTAATCTGCAATTCAAACAAAGTTCTTCTTTCCTTTATTTTTATTACTTAGAAAAAATGTGGAAATTCTTACATCAGAGTTAAGCGCTAAACCTTGGTAGGTCAACGTGCGAACTTTGTGAGGATTAAGTTCAAATCAATCTTCATTTGAAAGACTAAATAAAACAATAAGAATCTTCGCAAAGAAAAACTGGACGACAAAAATGTACGTCAACCATTACTTATTCATTTGGTAGGACAAAACAATTCTTTTAATCCGATATTTAGTCGAAATTATTCAATCTTGAGTATTATTTATCATTTGAATTTTAATATTTGTTTTAACGAACTCTTGATTACTTTGCTACGTATTTAAGAAATAGGAATTTGAATTGTAAATTAATTACGCGTTACGTGCGGTTGGCGTACGTTTGGGGGATTGGCAGGGTTGCCAGCGTGCGCGAACGCTGCCTAAAACTAATTACGTATCGAACGGATCTTCCGCGCTTTCTTACGTGCCTTTCGCATTTCCATATAAGTTGAGCTTTAAACGAGCCAATCTATTCACGTCTACACATCAGGGGCCGCATTTGCATATAGAACAGAAATTTATTAAATCTACAGCCAATATCCAGCGATCCGACATCGAACTCTTGCTTTTCGCCTGTGTGTTTTTTATTGGATTGCAAAAGAGGTATTCACCGAGGTAACCGCGCGCCAAATTAGAAGGGCGTGATTTATTTTCACTCAATTTACATCCCTTAGTGCGCGCTTAGCTCGCTTTTAAATAGTGAGGCGTGCTGTGCCCCCCTCCTCTCTCCGCATAATGCCCCGGTAGTAAAACTCGCTCCACCTACTTTATGAAAACGCTAAAAACCCGACCGTTTTATTTGGCTAATGGGCTCCGTCGTCGTCGTTAAAGACGCTGTAACTCATTTGACAGATGACGCTTTTGAACTCTGATTTACTTTTGTGATCTAATTATTTTATTTTTTATCGCGAAGTACTTAAAAATTCAAAGTAATAACTGGAGCAGTATATATTCCGCTGTATTCTGATACAAATACTGCAGTATTTCCTTACAAATTAATCAATTCCACCCTCTAGCAAGAAGTCTAAATTCGGACAAATCGTTTAATATGATTCAGAGAGCCCTTTGATTCCTTTAAAATACTTTCATTGTTCTTGAAAACAGTGTTGTTAATTGGTTGAATTAATAATTTCGATTTAGAGGGTGCCGCGGGCGAAGTTGGGCATTCTAATGAAACGGTTTGAGTTCGGTCGCCGGTCGCAGCGCCCGCGGTGCGAAACTTGCGCCGTTTGAATAACTACGGTCTGTGCTCGGGAAGACAGTTTGCCGCTCTCTGTGCCTAGCCCAAAACGTCATAACCCCCACCCACCTCGGATACAACCTCCGTTTATTAATATTTAGCCGCTTCACAGACTACTTCATTCCCTTTACTTTTGAGTTGGCTACACGCGTCATGATATCTACATACCCCTACCTATGATTACGAAGTAGCAATGTTTAACATGGAACGTTAATAAAATTGCAAGTACATACTTTTAATAATGTTTCAGAGCGTACTCGTTTAATCTATGTTTATTTACTTAGACCTAAATAAGTGTAATTTTACAGAGAGCTACGGAGATCCTTTCATATCTGACTGTTTTCTTTCGTGCAAAAAGAAGTAAAATGTTTCGCCGCGGTTTCATTATAAAAATAGCGTAACCCGCAGGAGCATAAAGCGAATTGTGTCGAGTAGTGTTGTATTTTAATTAATTATCTTTTCTATCGCGGCGCGGCGCTATCGGCGGACCGCAGGCGCAGTGCCGCCGCGCCGGCGGCGGGGAGCGAGCAAACACATTCCCGTTAACGGTTTGACACGACCCCCTCAAGCGGTTTTTTAGCCATGTGATATTGTTACCGATTGGTTACACTGACTAATTTCTTCGGCATCCTTAACGCAAATAGACGGAGAGGCAAACAAGTAAATTGGTTTCGGAAACGGTTTATAAAAGCACTAGTCTTTGACCGATTTGTCAATGTGGTGCAACGAGAAAAACAAAAGAGATTACATCCCTCGGAACGTGAACATTTCGTTGTGATCGGTCGAAAGACGTCCCCTGTTTTAAAAAAAGCCCTTCCATATGGAAGGTCATAGACTTCTACAGACACGGTTTCGAGCCACATACAGCTGCTTTTTGCAAGCCTGACTTGATCATTGGTTCACCTGGCGAGAAAGCCATCCAATATTACATCTTCCATTTTGTCTCAATTATTTTTACTTTGACGAAAATGTAAAAAAACTATTCTAAAACCCTGTTTCTATTGTCCACAGGCCCTCGATGGACAGAACATCTACAACGGGTGTTGCACACTACGCATCGACTACTCTAAGATGACGTGCCTCAACGTGAAGTACAACAACGACAAGTCACGTGACTACACCAACCCCACGCTGCCATCTGGCGACGGCGACGCGCACCAGCTCCTCACCAGTGAGTTGACCTCGCTGGCCCTCGCTTCCCGGATGAGTTAGTCAAACATAATGCGCACATCGCACAAGGAAGCTTTACACCGCTCTCCTTCGTAGATTAGACTCTTGGCTGGACTCTTCCATAGTGGCTGGATTTAGTAATGCATACTCGTTTTGAAACACCCTCTGTAGGTCTGTTTTACCAACTGTAAACAAGTGAGAAGTAAGTTGATGCCACGTGATCGCCGCCTGGTTCACGGTTTGGTTTTGTCTTTTCGGTAAGGAGGAATCTTACGCCCATAATCTAAAAAAAGCCCAAAGCAAAAGAAGCCCTATAAAAATATATATGGCAATAGATACCTCAATACTGACCAAGTTTTTTTAGATGCTTAGAGAAGATGTCTCATTTATAAATGGATCGCGCTACTATTATCACGCATACGTACAAATAGAATTTCTGGATAATTTCTTCAATGCACAACTACTTCTTGAAGCAACATATAACTAAGAAAGCTTTAACGCCACAACACTTGCGCAACCAACCCCCTTGCACTTGTAGGTAGATTAGACCCAGTGCACTTGGATCCTGTTATGTTCCGGAAGCTAGCGATAAGCGCAAAGTTCTAACATCGTGACCATTAGAACTTCGGCTGAATCTTATCCGACGTGTAATCTGGTCAAACTCGGAACTATTGGAACTATTCCCGACTTAAAACCACATTCAATAACTTTATAGTTATGACAGTTATTTTCGGTAAGCGGGTCACAATGTTGCAATTTGTCGCAGTTTGTTGCAATTTCTACATGTGAACTATTCTCTGATGTGAACTAAAAATACATAACAAAGAAGAAGGTTTGATTTAAAAACTCGAGCTCGTCCAGTCGACTACTTTATAGACATGACGCTTTTCAGTCGTTTTTGATATCATTGTAGGGCGATTATAAAATACGTTTCAAAAAGCTCGTAAAATTATTCCACAAATAAAGCAGTGTGAAATAACCTAACCATATCATATTAAAAAGAAATGAAATCCGACTGCATTAAAATGTATCCTATGTCATTCTCAGGATCAAGACGAATGTAACGACCCTCTCAAGCTTAAATCCATCAAGCCGTTTAGGCTACAGAGCGTGCCAAATAAATATTATACATACATACATACACTCGAAAACCTCTTCTTCTGGCACAGTCGGGTAAACATCTACATCGTGACGATAATGTGAAAACAATTCGTTTCCTTGTATTAAGAAAAACTCTTACGTGGTATGACAGGATGCGCAGGATCTTCCGCAACACGTGATCATCTCGTAGAAAGGTGGTGATAATTTTATACATGAAGCCTCCGTACTCCATGCAGAATTGATAATGGCAAGAGGAGGGCAACAGGCGAGGGCGTATATTCAGCAGACACCTTTTGCGATAGAAATGACGATAACAATGAAATTGTGATATTTATATAATGAAAAGTGTAGGAAGCTACATTAATTACATTATTAAGCTTGCTTTATTTAGCATACAATGTTGTTAGCCACGCCGCCGGCGCACCTGTAAACTTAAAACGAAATATTATTACATAAATCACCGCACGAAATCACAAGAGCAACATTTCTCAATTACATTTACTATTCTCTAGCTCTTTTCTTGTTTGCCATCCATATTTCAACGCTAAATATTCCCGTAGTGACTAATAGATTCTCGTTAATTTGTATTGCACCGTAGAGGGTTGTATAATATTGTTAATGTGCGGGACCATTCCAGTTTTGCGTTTATTATATTTCCAGCTTTAGTATTGTGATAACTACTGATACAACCAAGGCGTCATGTAGGTATTTGTGAGCCTTGAAGTATTGAATATATCGAAGTTGCAACTATTTTAACATGGATGAAACAAAAATACTCGTTTTATACTATATGATACTACTATTGATATTTTGTCAGTGCTCACCGGCCACTCAACGGGGTCTATATTATATAATGCTGTCAAATATTCAGCTCTGAAGTGTCAAAATTACTGAATACGAAAATGTTGAAATGAACGGAAAACTTCGATCTCACCGCTATTTCAGCGACGCGGATTTTTAATGAATAGCCTTCCAGCTCTTGCAGGATATAAGAACTCCCCTTCAACTCGTTGTAGGTGGTGGTGTGCTGGCGCCCCCGTTCCTGGGGCTGGGCTCGGGGCTGGCCTCCCCCTACGGCGTGGGCGTGGGCGGCGTGGGGCTGCCGGCCTTCGGC
Organism: Coleophora deauratella; assembly: GCA_958295455.1. Classification (NCBI taxonomy): domain Eukaryota; kingdom Metazoa; phylum Arthropoda; class Insecta; order Lepidoptera; family Coleophoridae; genus Coleophora; species Coleophora deauratella. The sequence continues at coordinate 18,815,963 of OY282395.1, forward strand.
GCGCTCACGCTGACGCCCGCGTCGCCCGCGCTGCGCGCCCTGGCCGCGCCGCCGCTGCCGCTCGCCACCGTGCTGCTCGTCTCCAATCTCAACGAAGAGGTGAGTACCGAGGAGACGATGTACTCACAGTTGAAGAACTCCTTTCTTTCTTCACTTGTTTTTGTCCGTGTGTGATACTGTTCCACCGATATTTCACGAGAAACTCCACGATTCCACGACCCTGTCATGTGAAGACATATTGTGACTTGCAATTTTTTTGTACGTGTTACCCGTAAAATAAAGATATGATATTTTAAATGTCAAGCGATAAATAAAAAGCTTAATTAATGAACATAGAGATATTCTTGCTTTATTAATTGAATGACTGAATATGAAATATAAATGAACACAGCCGCAAATGAACAACAATGAGTTCATTTCATCTTAAGAAACTTCAAACAATGAAATTCGAGTAATCGCAATGCGAGTTAAAATTTCAATCAAAACTTTTACAATTGTACTGGAGTCGGTAGCATATTTATTGGCAGGTTGATTCATTACGCTAACATAATAGCCGGTAACGTCCCCTCCCAGGCCACTCGCGATGGGTTCGCGAGACGTCAGACCACTAATGCATCCACTAATACGAGGGGCGTTACAGGCTATCACATACGTACTCTACTCAAACTCCTTAAAAATAAGTTGCTAATTTATTTATAGATACGATGATGTCGATCTTTTACGACTTTTTATAATACTGTCTCTTTCTCTTTCCTATTGTTTTAGATGGTCACGCCTGACGCTCTCTTTACCCTTTTCGGTACGTGTGCACATATTCCGTATTTTATATTAAAACATTAATACGCTCCTGTCGCCTGAAGGACAAATTGTCATCTAACATTCTCGTTTTCTGTTCTGGTAACCGCACCTGTCGACTGAGGCTTGCTTCATAACGCTCTCGTGCTTCTAACTTACGTGACAATTTGTGTTTCAGACGCTAGTCGTAGCTAAGTTAGCTCCGGTGTTGAGAGCGCAGCGGAGTCGAGAAGAGTCGAATTTATAACGCTATTCTATTGGTTATAGATGACGAGATTTCTTTTGACAGCCAATCAAATTCCGCTATTTAAGCAGCTCGACTTCGCTGTGCTTCTGCTCTGGGCCTTAGTGTCTAGCCTACCCAGTGTTGTCTATGTTTTCGTTTGTTTTTGTTTTCCCATCTGTACGAGCTATCATATCGATATCGTTTGATGCTACGGCAAACGTATAAGTTACATTGTTCTTTAACAAATTTATATTTACAAATTAATCATAGATGTTCAATTTTCAATTAATATTTAAAACATTTTTTTGTTAATTTTCTATTTGCCTATTTGTATTATTTACAAAAATTGATTTGTTTGTAGTAACTGTCGCTTGGACCCGGACGAGCCGTCCGCTCGTGTAACCGCTAAAGCATTAATCGAGGCTTAACGTGACCAAATTAGAGCTTTGAGTTGTTTGTTTCCTTCCTGTACCGTTTCCATCTGTCCAGTTTCACGAGATGTTATTGTTATTGTACTCATAAATCATAATCATACCTAATTCAAACAGACATTACTACTAAATACTGTTTACGTATTACTATCCAAGCTTCATGTACCTAATGTTTATAATATTTTAGTTTAGATTTAGATTTTTAGAATTCTCTATTTATATTTAAATATATTTTTAATCAGCTATCTCAAATTTGCTCTCAGTTTGTAAATCTTCAAAATTTTTCCGATAGTCGATGTCTTTTTTCTGGAAACAAAATTAAGGTCCCGATAAAAAAAAGTTGTCAGATCAGAATATGGATGGTAATTTTGAGATTGGAAATCCTGATGTCAGTCAGAGTAGAGTATAAAGTGCCCAATAACTAGACTATTCACTAGGATTGCCCGTCAGTATTGTTCAGACCAGGCCTTTGTGAAGACTATAACAATGGTCCACTGTATCTTAAACTTTTAGCTAATAACGGGGGAACGGTAAAACTAAAACGGTATTGCGGAATCTACATATCTATCATAGATATGAAGATTCTACATATCGATCATGTCAAGGTTTCGGACCCTATATCTTATTTATTTTTAACTTTTTGGGCTTTTATAACAACGATACACTGAATATCTAACAAATGTGGACCGAAATTCAATTCGTTTCAAACTTCGGTGCACTAAGTGGTTAAACAAGTCGGTATTGTGATTCAATTTTTATGTGAAATTCACAAAAGTTAATTAGGGAAATTTAGAAGAAGCAGGGTTGAAGAGGTTTTTTAGTATCCGACAACCATCTACGTTCTGATTTTGACCAATACTTTTAGAGAAGCAAAATTGGGACAACACACTTTTTTTTACAATATTTCTTTATTTTTTTAGACTCTTTTACAAGTAAGTAATACAACTTTCGTTATCTAGGCGTATACGGCGATGTGCAGCGGGTGAAGATCCTGTACAACAAGAAGGACTCTGCGCTCATCCAGATGGCTGAACCCCACCAGGCCCACCTGGGTACGTACTTCAGCGTGGTTATAGATAGATACGGCACTCGATAGTACTCGAGAACTAATCAATCATACCACGGTCGCGGTACTAGGTATAAAGCTAATTAGGGGAAATATGCGTAGAAGGGTTGAGATAACGGAAAAGATAGATTACTTCTAATCACTTCAATGTAACAGTGTATAGAGTTCTTTTTGGATTGCGTTGGTATACAGCTCCTATAAATTAAATTCGAATTAGGCAAATTCAAGCCATGAAAATGTAAGTTACAGATTCCATTAATTCCTTCATGAAATACTGTGAACCTCTTTGATAGGGAACAAAAATAAAAGGACATTCTTTATACCTAGGGAGCATAGGTTAGAGTGAAAAGAATGTATTCAACATTCAGTCACTATATACAAAAAACATTGTAATCATTAGCTGACAGTGAGCGCCACGGACAGTGCGATTTGCGTGGCTGAATTTTGGGACTATTTAGGTTTGTTATCGACACGAAAAGTCATGAACTAACAGTTTCTGGTGTGTGTTCTTTTTTTCGTGTATATTGTTTATATTTTCCTGTTTATGTTGTGCAATAAAGTGTTTTCATTCATTCATTCGATGCAATGTGCGGTGCTGTTGCAGCGATGACGCACATGGACAAGCTGCGCGTGTTCGGCAAGGCGATGCGCGTGATGCTGAGCAAGCACCAGACGGTGCAGCTGCCCAAGGAGGGCCAGCCGGACGCCGGCCTCACTAGGTAACACTCACACCACCCTCTCATCATCAGCCCATAAACTCCTCACCAAGTAACCATCTCACTGCACTGTCATCATCTGCCCGTAAGCTCCTCACCAGGTAACCCTCACGCCACCCTCTCATCATCAGCCCATAAACTCCTCACCAAGTAACCATCTCACTACACTGTCATCATCTGCCCGTAAGCTCCTCACCAGGTAATCCTCACGCCACCCTCTCATCATCAGCCCATAAACTCCTCACCAAGTAACCATCTCACTACACTGTCATCATCTGCCCGTTAGCTCCTCACCAGGTAACCCTCACGCCACCCTCTCATCATCAGCCCATAAACTCCTCACCAAGTAACCATCTCACTACACTGTCATCATCTGCCCGTTAGCTCCTCACCAGGTAACCCTCACGCCACCCTCTCATCATCAGCCCGTAAAGTCCTCACCAATCTTACTACACTGTCATCATCTGCCCGTAAGCTCCTCACCACGTAACCCTCACGCCACCCTCTCATATCTGCCCCGGGCAGACTGCCCGTAAGCTAACCGCACTGATTGTGCCCTTTGTCCTTTCTTACCTGTGCTATTACACAGTCTTACTACCAGTAGTAACACGGTACCTAATTTTTTTTCGTGTTACTACTAGCTGCCTTCAATTCCCATGTTACTTCCTGTAACTTTGGATTTGCTTTCGATTCATCCCACACTATAGATACCGCATGCGTGACAGAGCTAGCCATATGCTTCATTGATTGGTCAACTTTAAGAGTTTGTTTCTAATCACAACTTCAATACTAACCTAGTTTAATACATAACAATGCCGATTTATACTTTGCTCGCCGCAACCTGTGACCTCCAGACTTGGTGGTTATTTACTTATTGATAGTAAGTAATATGTAGCCCTTAAAATTCAACTCTCTGCAACAACTACGAAGATCATATCCACCTTCGTGGAGGTTCTGTTTAATAATTAAAGGTATCAAAGTATAGGTACCTAGCAAAGACAAACCAAGATTGCCGTGTTCCACTGTCTCCGTCAATACTGTGCAGATATTAGCTACATTTAGGTAAACGAAGGTTTTGAAATCAACTTTGATGATCAGAGTATCGTATACAGAGAATGAGAATGACATACTGGAGCAATAACAATTGTCACTGTTGCTAGTATAATGCGCTCTTTACCAGCTTTACATGAAGCAGAGGGAATTGATGAGGTTGCTTTACATTTCAGGGACTACTCTCAAAGCCCGCTGCACAGATTTAAGAAGCCCGGCAGCAAAAACTACCAGAATATCTACCCACCGAGCGCCACTCTACACTTGTCTAACATTCCGTAAGTGTCTCTTTTAGTATGTCTCTATAGTTTCAGCTATCTTAGAAATCATATTGTTCAAAAAAGTTTTGATAACAATCTGGAAAAAGTATTTAAGATCGAGCAATGGTTTATAATGTTTGTTTGTGGTCCACAGAGCCACCGTGTCTGAGGATGATATCAAGGAGGCTTTCACAAAGCGAGGATTCACAATCAAAGCGTTCAAGTTCTTCCCGTGAGTATTTATTTACAAATTGTTAATTTAATCTTTGATGCTATAGCTAGCTAAGTGATACGATAACTCTTTGATGTTTATGTATATGTCTTAGTCATAGATGGATATTCTAACCACAGGCAAGGTTATATGAAAACTTGAAAGTGGTTAACGAAGTAATCAAATTACTGTAACTTGGCATTAGAAGAAATTATCTGAAATGTGTATATTTTGTTATGTGTCTCATTTACATATGTGTATTTTGTTATCGAGTTGATAATAGCCAGCGCAATTACCGGCATAAGAGGCATTCTATCTTAGCCCTCACAAGTATTGGCAAGGCACTGATAACCCTTGCTGGTTATAGACGCTCATGGGCAGCGGCCACAACCTTCACCAATCCGGACTTGGCCCCCGTGTGTGTAGTTATGGCCTTACCTTCTCGAGTCATGGGAACAGATCCGTGTCCCTGCAGTGGAGACGATATAGGTTGTTAACAGGCGGCGGATGCCACTTTCCATCGGGTGGGCCGTCAGCCTTTTGCCATCTTACCCAGTAAAAAAAGATAGAACACGAGAGTGTACCACGTGATCGTTTCCCGGTTGCAGCAAGGACCGCAAGATGGCGCTGGTGCAGCTGCCGAGCATCGACGACGCGGTGGCGGCGCTCATCAAAATGCACAACCACCAGCTGTCGGAGTCCAACCACCTGCGGGTGTCCTTCTCCAAGTCCAGCATCTAAGCCGCGCCGCCCGGATATCACACAAGCCAGTCCAGTCCAGTCCGACGCATGTCGCATCCACTCTGCGTATACGAGTCGAAACCGCACCGGTACCTTTTGCGATCGTTCGATGCGCGTTGTCTAGTGAGTAAATTTAATTATCGAAGGTAACAAATACGCGTTTCGAGGAACAGAGTTGAATATAATGTTTAGTACTCGACTGTCAAAATATACCTCTCAACAAATCGAGAATTTCGCTCGACTGAAAATTGTTTAAGTATAATCTGTATTACGCTTACTCGGATCAGTGTAGAGATTAAGTGCTACTCTATTTTCTTAATGAATACGTACATTTTACTATACTTACTTGTAAATCATAATCTAAGTCATCTTCACTCATGGCAGCTGTCGCTTCGTTTCCCGTTTGTTTCTCTACGAAACCATTAACTTTTAACTTCGGTCCCGAAACTGCAGAGAGGATACATATTTTGTGTGATATTCATTCCATATATTTTAATACATAATTATTATTATATTTTATTTTTATATTCAAGAGAATTTTAATTAAAATTTCCAGTGAATTTATATTTATTTTATAAAATATAAAGGGCTTAAGATTTTTGCAATTAGATTGCGCTAGTTTTGTTAATATCGGGCAATCGTTGAGCGGGCGCAGTGTGTGACATTGCGTCGTTATCCTGCGCGATGTCGATGGTCGGTGGGAGATGCACGCTGCTTGAACATGTATGTGTGACATCCGACTTACTGTCACACGGTTGAGGAGTAACGTTTTCATTGTCACAATATAATTTTCAGTTATTACTTATAACATTGTATTTTATAAATATATTTTATGCTCCATTTTAATATGCACAATTTACTATAATTGCATTTCTTTATAAGTATAGTTTTGTACGCATACACATTGTCTTTACTAATTATACTAATCAACTGGAATGTTATCGACAGGAATGTGTATGTGTGTGCAATATTAGTTGTAGAGATAATTTTAATAATATATTTTAGATTTAATCTGTGTTTGTGGCCGCAGGCCGCGAGTCGGCCGCGGGCGAGCCTTCGCGTACTTCCATACTCGTTTCGATGTTCTTGATATTTTATTGTTTACTTCGTTTCATAGTTCATTCTCGGTTAGTTAGTGTAATCACGACTTTGCTAAGCGTCTAGTTGATATAATATTATTTCTATAGAAAATGTTATGTTATGTACGTGACATAATAGTGACATGATGCATTTATTTCGATGTTAATTTATATTAATGGTAGCTCCAACATACAATAAATGCTCGTGCAGTAAGCAGTTAAGCTTCTTTAAGCGGTTAATTTTAGACAATTATTTATTGCGTTGCGCCGCGCGGTGTGGCCATACGTGACAACGTATTTTTTAGAATAATTTTGAGTGTTTTACTGAGTGTGGCCACACTGCAGCCGTTGGTGCGGCGCGGCGCTGTAGCAAGTATTATCCAGATCTGAGTATCGTTTGCACTATATAACCATATTTTATTCACAGTATTTACACTAGGTCACAATGACTTCACTATTTGAAAGTATTTTAGTTAGTAATCTATCGCTCGTACTATTTCGTACAATAAGTACGCTAAACCTCCTCACTGATTCTTCAGACTTTGCCAAACGCTGAATTGGTTTTCACACATCTTTTGCCTTCTTTATAAAATTAATTAAAAATGCGTCTAGTCCAATGCAAAAGAGATTAAGTAGGTTTTATTCGATAACGACGAAATCTAAGAAGGTCACAACTCTGGTAAGAAATGCTTTTTGTAGGGCGAAGTGTATTTGTGTCGATTGTTAATAGAGCACAGTAAAGCTACGCTCTAAATTTTAGGACCAGTTTTAAGTGTTCAGTTACACGTCCAGTTTATATTATACGGTTAGACAGAGCATGCGTGGGTCGGCGCTAACCGGATACGCGAATTACACACAGCTACCCAGAACAGAGAACAATGCAGTATGTCGGGAAGAAACTGTTGCATATCTCGACTAATGTCGTATATCAAAGAACAGTGGCTTAGCATCCATATCGTAATGTCTAAAACACACTGACGTCAGGAACTAAGGCATAATGCCCGAGTAATTTTATCATTCAACTACATATCCCGTCGAAAATCAATTTATAAAACTTTTAATTTTAAAACACGCATTGCGCAATCATAAAAATCACATATTTACACTATTATAAAAATGTATAATGTACATCACGTATCGTAAATAGGAAATAAAAAATAGAGCTTAGTAAGATGATTAAAAAAACTGAAAAAAAGTTAGATTGTCATTACGATGTAAGTTTAAATAAATAAATAGAAAGAGTAATCATACAAATTGTATTAATCAACCTATTTACGATAAGAGCGTAAAGGTAGTTATTTGGTTTAGGTAATGTTAGGTGACAGGGTGTGGTGATATTTTGCACGTTTTTGAACATGTTTTTCTATTGGGTGCAGGATTCTGTGCCTGGATATTGAGATAATGAGGAAAATACAATGGCACGCGAGCGGCGGTGGTCTAAGCGGTGATCGCATTTGTAATTTTTAAACTGTATTATTAATACATAATACTTATTTAATTGAATTTAAAAATATCACAAAGAGGAGTTTACATATCTAATTTATATATATCAGCGTAGAACGCTACACACATCTCTACTAGTAAATTACAGGCAAATCATGAATCATATAAGTGCATAATAGTTTCGATGCTGTCAGTGTTCTGCATTAAACCGGCTCCGTGTCGTACCAGGATGTACTGACAACTAAAGTAGCAGTTAGCGATCAGTATCAATATGTGTGTAGCGTTTTCAGGCCTAAATTTTTCTCAGTAACATCGGTATTAACTAATAGTTTAATTATAGGGATTTATGTGTTTAGAGAAGTATTTAAAATATTTAGATAACATTATAATATGATTATTATTATTATAACAAATATTGAATAGATCAGTGTTTAGAACGAGATGCCAAATTTAAAGTCAATACACATTATTTTAGGTAAATTGTAATTGAAGTAATCTTATTATTGAAGAGTTGATGAAAATGTTACAGTTGAATTATATTTGAGAGTTTTATTGAGCGCAATGTATGCAGTTTTATTCATTGTAAGTGGAACATTGTTTCAATTTGTTAGTTAAAGTTATGCGTTGACAAGCGATTGTTTTGATCGGCTCGGTCGCCGGACTGAGCGCTCGTCGTTCGTTCAGCTCTATGTTCGTGTGTCTCACTTTTCTCACAAAAATACTGTTCTTATCCTTTATTTATGCGATTATTTTATTGCGCTTTATAATTTATCTCTTATTATTATATTACATTAGCTGTACTCGTATTTAGTGTTTCATATTGATAATGTAATATTACGAATAAAGGCCAACATATCAATAAATAGAAAAAATGGCTAAGGCGCATGTATTATAACTACCCACTCGACTCCAAAATAAGTTCACCCTTACTTATGTTTTATTTTCTGTGTAATTTTTAAGGTGTCGTTTCTACTTTCTTATTTTAATGTTAAGCCTTTTGTGTGGTTAGTTTCATTCTTATTTTTAATTTCATAATTAAACTATTATTATCATTAAACGCTTTTTGTTCTTTTTATCTCCTTCCTTTCCCTTTCTTTTTCCTATCAGTCTTGATTCTTGGTTATAACGCAGACGGCAGACATGTTACTAGACAATTAGCAGAAGCGAAAAGCATGCAAGACAGTTTGTCATGTTTTACCTACGCGAACTACGCAGTAGGGTTAAGGACAACAAACGAGGTTTAACGCTCTCCGATTGTCAAACTAAGTCCGCCGTCTGCGTCTGACCTTATTGTCTAAAGTACAAGAACGGCGCGATGATTTGTAAAGAGTTTTTTTATATGTAATTATTCTTTACCCACGTCTAAAAATTTACTCCTAATTTCTATTCCATTACCTAAAAATATCATTAAGTTTAAAAATATTTTAAAACACAAAGAGATAAACATATTTGTAAATAAAATATAAATTTAAAGGGGATCAATATAATGAGAAGATGTACGTTAGTACACGATTGGTACTCTAGACATATTCGTACTTATAATTAATTCTTACTGTCTTGTCTTCACGACCTGTATGCCTACTCGACTATTTATACAATGTATTATATTTATGCATCTCCATACAATACTTTGTGAATAACTTGACTATCTACTTACTTAAAATTCTTTAAAAGGAGTTTACTGACGCGCGAATTTAGGCAAATAACAAAAATTTAGTAAAATTTGTAAATGGAGTAAGGGACTTAAAATGTTGCCATTGATATGTTATTTAATATAATCAAGTGGAATTTATTTTGCACAGGGTACAATGTGAATAAATTTTATCGCCGCCTCGACAGTCGGACGACAGTCGCGTCGTGTCGACGCGGTGTCGCGTCCGTGCCACGTCCCTTATTCCTGCTGCTGTATTGAAAGAACTGAGTCATTCCATATTTGAAAAAGTTGAATTTAGCGAAAATTTTGACGTCTAACTGCCAATTAATAGGCTTCTGTCAACCATATCGTTTAACTCATTATAACAATCGGGAGTGTTATTTATACAAAGTTAATGACCTACTAACAATTATCAAATCGGCTGAAAGGTATCTCCCCTAAAAACCTATAATATGGCAGTTATTCTTGTGTTAAAGTTATCTTCGGATGTAAATATTATACACAACTATGTTAATAATTAACAAATAAATTATTAAGATCTAAGAGTAAATTAACATAATCATTACTCTAAGATTAACTAGTTTAATAATATCCTATCCTAATTTTAGTAGTTGCTCTAGTTAGGTGAACTATCTTTGTCGATCGAGATTGGAGACATAACTTCTTAGAATTTTAATCTTCATTAGTTCCGACACAGTTTACTTACCTATAGTACCATAGTACCGTTTTAATTTTTCCAAAATTTTAATAATGGTGTGCAAATTAAAGGGTTGTGTGTAAATTTATAATAGTTAAATAGATGTAAACAGTGATCGTTTGTCTAATAATTATCTGTTCCAGCGTTACAGCGTTATAGGGTTGAACTCCACTTGGCCGTGTGAAATATGTTTCTCTCTCTGTAATTAATAAAGTCTATAACATGGATTTAGGAAACCAAGGGAGAGTGCTTAGAAGGGACAAACGGTCCAAGGCAGACGAAAAGCCGTTCTTATTTCTACTAAAGTGCCAGATTTGATCTATAAGTGATGTGTTACCTATAGTAACTGCTTTGTCTAGGATAAAGTGTAAAGCCTAGAGAAAACCGGTCGAAGCGTTCGGTCTCACTCTTATCCTCCGCCTGCAGTTAACATGTCAATTATTGTATTTTCGCTCAACCGAGTTGACTTTCAAAAACGACAGAAAGGAAAGGAGCATCATAAAAAATGATGCGCGCGAACAAGTGGAATTCAACCCTTTGCACATCTTCGTTTAATCGTAGGACTACGCAGAAACATGTCAATATTTTAGTCATAACTGATCTACTCTAATATCAATATGCCAAAGACCAATCATTGGGATAAAGTAACAGGGATCTTAATATTTTTCCTTTCGACTTCAATGTACCTATCGCATACCATGATAAAGAAGAGCTTTAAAAGGGCATATTTGAAAAGAAAAAAAATATTTTGGTGATGGTTTGTGAAGTTTTAAGCGAATACCCCCAAAATCTAAGGGTGAATTATCTACAGACATTCTGATGTGGTGACTTAATAAAATACATATTACTATACATAAACCTATACATACAGTGACTACGCTATGAACTCTAGATTTATTCTTTGTCATTTTATAATAAAATATAGTTGAAAATCGCATTTTTGTTTTAGTTTTCTTAACTACAAAAGTATGAATGAACTAGAATTACCAACCTACCTACACTTACGATACCTAATCTAATAGTTCAAGCTCACTGAACTGAATGTCCACAAAAAAACTTCATACGAGGATGGCATTAATGGTGGTGATGGTCATAAAAGGGCAAAAGTGTCTGGTTACTTCCCCTAGGACATTAAAGTAAGTCTACGGAATCGGTGAAATATTTTCTAAGGTTGTAAGGCTATACAACTATCGAGATCCAAAAGTAAGTATTATATTCGTGAACAATTTAAAATATATCGGGAAGTTCAGTCCACACACGAGGCCACTCCCTAATCGGTGGACGTCGAGGGCTAGTGGCCAATCCAGTATCAAAAGTCTACAAGCCGCCTATTAAGCCACTGACATGGCTAAGGACTGATAACTAGTGATATCAATTAACTTAATGTGGCTTAGTTTAACGTGACTTGCGAAGTACGAAAATGATAGAGATCAACGGTCAAACCGATGCTGGTGGCTATGTCTATTCCCACATAACCACGCAAACCCAATTGACTGAGCTACGACGCTTTAAGCCGCCTCCCTGATCTATTTGGCTGACTAGCCAAGCATTTGCTTCACATCAGGTCGCGGGTTCGATTCCCAGAGGGGTCCAACTTTGTTCGACTTGGTGTGGTTTGTGGTAGGGCATTTTCGGAGCCCGCCTGCCTAGCTACCACCATCTTATCTTACTCTTGCCGCCAAACGACAATGTAAATAGTATTGATTTGTTCTAGCATGGAGCTAAGATAGCCAATTTCCATAGCGTTGGGGAATCTTGGTGTTGAGACTTGATCTCAACAACGGTATCATATCCTTAATTAAGTAACGCCGTCTACCTTTCTATTATAATATTGGTATAAGGTAGTGGCGACATATCTAAGAACTTATTGTAAACACGACCGACGGCACCTCACAGCAGTCTATCTTTATGGATCCATAAAGTTTCCTTGGAACCAGCACGGAACCCCGCACTCTTGCTAAGCCCGCTTCTATCTTCGGCATCGTCAATACTTACCACCAGGTAAGATGGGCTTATCAATTGTGGATAAATTTGTAAGCAAATTTGTTACTTAATATAAGGATACAACCTTTTTTATTACTGTCTGTTATATTTTTTTGTATGTACTTGTAGTGTCTTGGACCGGTGTGAAGTTAGCAGCCAAAGTTAGCAGCCGTTATAACCCGACCAAATAAAAGAGTCATCATAACCTCAAAACAAAGGGCATTAAAAATCATAAATTAACAGTAATAATGAATCAATAGATCTAGACTTTACGATTTTCTAGACATCTAGGCACAAGGACGAAATTATTTTTTTCCAACAAAAATATTCATTGACAAATCCCGAATTGTTCCAAGGAGCGTAAGTCCAAATTACCTAAAATACTAGTTAGGTAATGTCTTTGGATATATAGAGCATTACTGAGATCTAGACTTTTCGATTTTCTAGACATCTAGGCGTAAGGTCAAAATTTTGTTGAAAAAAATATTCATGATAAAATCTAAATATGACCCAAAGGGCGTAAATCCATGGGACCTAATGCATTTGTTAGGCAATAGCTCTAGCTAACTAGGACATTTATCAGATCTAGACTTTTCGATTTTCTAGACACCTAGGCATAAGGTCGAAATTTTGTTGAAAAAAAATATTCATGACCCAATCTGAAACTGTTCCAAGGAGCGCAAGTCCATGTGACCTATTGTATTTGTTAGGCAATACCTCTAGCCAACTAGGACATTCATCAGATCTAGACTTTTCGATTTTCTAGACACCTAGACGAAAGCTTAAAATTTCACCGGCAAAAAATGCCATGTCCACATTTAACTAAAGAAATGTCCTTGTTCCTGGTGACGTAGGTCGACCAAAACACATACAAAATCTAGGTAATAGCCCAGGCTAGCATATTTAGCTATCACAGGTAGACTGTTCTTCCTAGATAATCTCTCAAAAGATAGCAGCCATTTTCAACCAAACTCGGATTTCGAAAATGAGAGTCAAAAATTAGACCAGTTCCAGGGAGCGCAAGTCATTTTCGCTTACAGAGTTGCTAGATATGGTCCGTAGGTATCCTATGCTACTGTCAAATCTAGACTTTTCGATTTTCTAGACACCTAGGCATAAGGTCGAAATTTTGTTGAAAAAAAATATTCATGACCAAATCTGAAACTGTTCCAAGGAGCGCAAGTCCATGTGACCTATTGTATTTGTTAGGCAATACCTCTAGCCAACTAGGACATTCATCAGATCTAGACTTTTCGATTTTCTAGACACCTAGACGAAAGCTTAAAATTTCACCGGCAAAAAATGCCACGTCCACATTTAACTAAAGAAATGTCCTTGTTCCTGGTGACGTAGGTCGACCAAAACCCATACAAAATCTAGGTAATAGCCCAGGCTAGCATATTCAGCTATCACAGGTAGACTGTTCTTCCTAGATAATCTCTCAAAAGATAGCAGCCATTTTCATACAAACTCGGATTTCGAAAATTAAAGTCAAAAATTAGACCAGTTCCAGGGAGCGCAAGTCATTTTCGCTTACAGAGTTGCTAGATATGGTCCGTAGGTATCCTATGCTACTGTCAAATCTAGACTTTTCGATTTTCTAGACACCTAGGCATAAGGTCGAAATTTTGTTGAAAAAAAATATTCATGACCAAATCTGAAACTGTTCCAAGGAGCGCAAGTCCATGTGACCTATTGTATTTGTTAGGCAATACCTCTAGCCAACTAGGACATTCATCAGATCTAGACTTTTCGATTTTCTAGACACCTAGACGAAAGCTTAAAATTTCACCGGCAAAAAATGCTTGGAACAGTTTCAGATTTGGTCATGAATATTTTTTTTCAACAAAATTTCGTCCGTATGCCTAGGTGTCTAGAAAATCGAAAAGTCTAGATTTGACAGTAGCATAGGATACCTACGGACCATATCTAGCAACTCTGTAAGCGAAAATGACTTGCGCTCCCTGGAACTGGTCTAATTTTTGACTTTAATTTTCGAAATCCGAGTTTGTATGAAAATGGCTGCTATCTTTTGAGAGATTATCTAGGAAGAACAGTCTACCTGTGATAGCTGAATATGCTAGCCTGGGCTATTACCTAGATTTTGTATGGGTTTTGGTCGACCTACGTCACCAGGAACAAGGACATTTCTTTAGTTAAATGTGGACATGGCATTTTTTGCCGGTGAAATTTTAAGCTTTCGTCTAGGTGTCTAGAAAATCGAAAAGTCTAGATCTGATGAATGTCCTAGTTGGCTAGAGGTATTGCCTAACAAATACAATAGGTCACATGGACTTGCGCTCCTTGGAGCAGTTTCAGATTTGGTCATGAATATTTTTTTTCAACAAAATTTCGACCTTATGCCTAGGTGTCTAGAAAATCGAAAAGTCTAGATTTGACAGTAGCATAGGATACCTACGGACCATATCTAGCAACTCTGTAAGCGAAAATGACTTGCGCTCCCTGGAACTGGTCTAATTTTTGACTCTCATTTTCGAAATCCGAGTTTGGTTGAAAATGGCTGCTATCTTTTGAGAGATTATCTAGGAAGAACAGTCTACCTGTGATAGCTGAATATGCTAGCCTGGGCTATTACCTAGATTTTGTGTCGGTTTTGGTCGACCTACGTCACCAGGAACAAGGACATTTCTTTAGTTAAATGTGGACATGGCATTTTTTGCCGGTGAAATTTTAAGCTTTCGTCTAGGTGTCTAGAAAATCGAAAAGTCTAGATCTGATGAATGTCCTAGTTGGCTAGAGGTATTGCCTAACAAATACAATAGGTCACATGGACTTGCGCTCCTTGGAACAGTTTCAGATTTGGTCATGAATATTTTTTTTCAACAAAATTTCGACCTTATGCCTAGGTGTCTAGAAAATCGAAAAGTCTAGATTTGACAGTAGCATAGGATACCTACGGACCATATCTAGCAACTCTGTAAGCGAAAATGACTTGCGCTCCCTGGAACTGGTCTAATTTTTGACTCTCATTTTCGAAATCCGAGTTTGGTTGAAAATGGCTGCTATCTTTTGAGAGATTATCTAGGAAGAACAGTCTACCTGTGATAGCTGAATATGCTAGCCTGGGCTATTACCTAGATTTTGTATGGGTTTTGGTCGACCTACGTCACCAGGAACAAGGACATTTCTTTAGTTAAATGTGGACATGGCATTTTTTGCCGGTGAAATTTTAAGCTTTCGTCTAGGTGTCTAGAAAATCGAAAAGTCTAGATCTGATGAATGTCCTAGTTGGCTAGAGGTATTGCCTAACAAATACAATAGGTCACATGGACTTGCGCTCCTTGGAACAGTTTCAGATTTGGTCATGAATATTTTTTTTCAACAAAATTTCGACCTTATGCCTAGGTGTCTAGAAAATCGAAAAGTCTAGATTTGACAGTAGCATAGGATACCTACGGACCATATCTAGCAACTCTGTATGCGAAAATGACTTGCGCTCCCTGGAACTGGTCTAATTTTTGACTCTCATTTTCGAAATCCGAGTTTGGTTGAAAATGGCTGCTATCTTTTGAGAGATTATCTAGGAAGAACAGTCTACCTGTGATAGCTGAATATGCTAGCCTGGGCTATTACCTAGATTTTGTGTGGGTTTTGGTCGACCTACGTCACCAGGAACAAGGACATTTCTTTAGTTAAATGTGGACATGGCATTTTTTGCCGGTGAAATTTTAAGCTTTCGTCTAGGTGTCTAGAAAATCGAAAAGTCTAGATCTGATGAATGTCCTAGTTGGCTAGAGGTATTGCCTAACAAATACAATAGGTCACATGGACTTGCGCTCCTTGGAACAGTTTCAGATTTGGTCATGAATATTTTTTTTCAACAAAATTTCGACCTTATGCCTAGGTGTCTAGAAAATCGAAAAGTCTAGATTTGACAGTAGCATAGGATACCTACGGACCATATCTAGCAACTCTGTAAGCGAAAATGACTTGCGCTCCCTGGAACTGGTCTAATTTTTTACTTTAATTTTCGAAATCCGAGTTTGTATGAAAATGGCTGCTATCTTTTGAGAGATTATCTAGGAAGAACAGTCTACCTGTGATAGCTGAATATGCTAGCCTGGGCTATTACCTAGATTTTGTATGGGTTTTGGTCGACCTACGTCACCAGGAACAAAGACATTTCTTTAGTTAAATGTGGACGTGGCATTTTTTGCCGGTGAAATTTTAAGCTTTCGTCTAGGTGTCTAGAAAATCGAAAAGTCTAGATCTGATGAATATCCTAGTTGGCTAGAGGTATTGCCTAACAAATGCAATAGGTCACATGGACTTGCGCTCCTTGGAACAGTTTCAGATTTGGTCATGAATATTTTTTTTCAACAAAATTTCGACCTTATGCCTAGGTGTCTAGAAAATCGAAAAGTCTAGATTTGACAGTAGCATAGGATACCTACGGACCATATCTAGCAACTCTGTAAGCGAAAATGACTTGCGCTCCCTGGAACTGGTCTAATTTTTGACTCTCATTTTCGAAATCCGAGTTTGGTTGAAAATGGCTGCTATCTTTTGAGAGATTATCTAGGAAGAACAGTCTACCTGTGATAGCTGAATATGCTAGCCTGGGCTATTACCTAGATTTTGTATGGGTTTTGGTCGACCTACGTCACCTGGAACAAGGACATTTCTTTAGTTAAATGTGGACGTGGCATTTTTTGCCGGTGAAATTTTAAGCTTTCGTCTAGGTGTCTAGAAAATCGAAAAGTCTAGATCTGATGAATGTCCTAGTTGGCTAGAGCTATTGCCTAACAAATACAATAGGTCACATGGACTTGCGCTCCTTAGAACAGTTTCAGATTTGGTCATGAATATTTTTTTTCAACAAAATTTCGACCTTATGCCTAGGTGTCTAGAAAATCGAAAAGTCTAGATTTGACAGTAGCATAGGATACCTACGGACCATATCTAGCAACTCTGTAAGCGAAAATGACTTGCGCTCCCTGGAACTGGTCTAATTTTTGACTCTCATTTTCGAAATCCGAGTTTGGTTGAAAATGGCTGCTATCTTTTGAGAGATTATCTAGGAAGAACAGTCTACCTGTGATAGCTGAATATGCTAGCCTGGGCTATTACCTAGATTTTGTATGGGTTTTGGTCGACCTACGTCACCAGGAACAAGGACATTTCTTTAGTTAAATGTGGACATGGCATTTTTTGCCGGTGAAATTTTAAGCTTTCGTCTAGGTGTCTAGAAAATCGAAAAGTCTAGATCTGATGAATGTCCTAGTTGGCTAGAGGTATTGCCTAACAAATACAATAGGTCACATGGACTTGCGCTCCTTGGAACAGTTTCAGATTTGGTCATGAATATTTTTTTTCAACAAAATTTCGACCTTATGCCTAGGTGTCTAGAAAATCGAAAAGTCTAGATTTGACAGTAGCATAGGATACCTACGGACCATATCTAGCAACTCTGTAAGCGAAAATGACTTGCGCTCCCTGGAACTGGTCTAATTTTTGCCTCTCATTTTCGAAATCCGAGTTTGTATGAAAATGGCTGCTATCTTTTGAGAGATTATCTAGGAAGAACAGTCTACCTGTGATAGCTGAATATGCTAGCCTGGGCTATTACCTAGATTTTGTATGGGTTTTGGTCGACCTACGTCACCAGGAACAAGGACATTTCTTTAGTTAAATGTGGACATGGCATTTTTTGCCGGTGAAATTTTAAGCTTTCGTCTAGGTGTCTAGAAAATCGAAAAGTCTAGATCTGATGAATGTCCTAGTTGGCTAGAGGTATTGCCTAACAAATACAATAGGTCACATGGACTTGCGCTCCTTGGAACAGTTTTAGATTTGGTCATGAATATTTTTTTTCAACAAAATTTCGACCTTATGCCTAGGTGTCTAGAAAATCGAAAAGTCTAGATTTGACAGTAGCATAGGATACCTACGGACCATATCTAGCAACTCTGTAAGCGAAAATGACTTGCGCTCCCTGGAACTGGTCTAATTTTTGCCTCTCATTTTCGAAATCCGAGTTTGGTTGATAATGGCTGCTATCTTTTGAGAGATTATCTAGGAAGAACAGTCTACCTGTGATAGCTGAATATGCTAGCCTGGGCTATTACCTAGATTTTGTATGGGTTTTGGTCGACCTACGTCACCAGTAACAAGGACATTTCTTTAGTTAAATGTGGACATGGCATTTTTTGCCGGTGAAATTTTAAGCTTTCGTCTAGGTGTCTAGAAAATCAAAAAGTCTAGATCTGATGAATGTCCTAGTTGGCTAGAGGTATTGCCTAACAAATACAATAGGTCACATGGACTTGCGCTCCTTGGAACAGTTTCAGATTTGGTCATGAATATTTTTTTTAACAAAATTTCGACCTTTCGAGATAAGCCGTAATATGATAATTCCGATTCTGGATGTGATTCTGCCAGTCATCACTCACCTTATGAACTTCTCTCTCTTCTCTAATACTTTCCCTTCCATTTGGAAACAAGCTGTTGTTAATCCTTTACCTAAAATCCGTAATCCCACATCCTTGTCCCACTTTAGGCCAATATCAATTCTTCCTTTCTTGTCCAAAATCCTAGAACGCCTTGTTCATCATCAACTTTTTTCTTTTCTTAATACTAATCAACTGCTTAATCCTTATCAGTCTGGTTTTCGACCTGGGCATAGCACTGTTACTGCCCTTGTCAAAGTTTCAGATGACATCCGCTCTGGTATGGAACAACAGAAAGTTACCCTCTTAACACTCCTGGATTTTAGTAATGCTTTTAACACGGTAGACTTCGATATACTGCTAGCTTTCCTGAGTTCACTCAATGTGTCAACTCCTGTGATATCATGGTTTCGGAGTTATCTTAGTAATCGTCGGCAATGCATCAAAGTTGATGATAAGTGCTCAAAGTGGTGTAATATTAGCCTCGGTGTTCCCCAGGGTGGTGTTCTTTCTCCTCTTCTCTTCTCCCTCTTTATCGATACTATCTCGCGCTCCCTTTCATCTTTTTTCCATCTGTATGCTGATGACTTGCAGATTTACATCCAGGCATCCCCTGAAGATATTGCACAAGGTGTTCACCTCATGAACGAGGATCTTGCCGAAATATGGTCATGGTCTCTTAAACATGGCCTTCTTGTGAACCCAAGTAAGTCACAGACAATTATTGTAGGAAGCTCTCGCCAACTAGCTAAAATTGACTCATCATCACTACCCCCAGTTCTCCTTAACGACGTCCCCATTCCATACTGTAAAAAAGTTAAAAACTTGGGTGTAATATTTGATCAAAATTTATCTTGGTCCAGTCAAATTGGCGAAGTGAGTCGAAAAATTTTTGCTTCTTTGGCATCGCTTCGACGCCTCAAGAACTTTCTTCCCGTTGCAACGAGAGCCCTTCTGGCTCAGTCTCTCCTTCTCCCAATTCTAGACTATGCCGATACCTGTTACCTTGATGCTACCGAGGAGCTGCTGAACAAATTGGAGCGCTTACAGAACGTTTGTATTAGGTTCGTGTTCGGTTTGAGGAAGTATGATCATGTCTCAGAGTTTCGAGCTAAACTGAAATGGCTACCCATCCGTTTGAGACGAAATATGCACACACTCTGTTTGCTGTACAATGTGCTCCATAGTCCAGCTGCTCCTCCGTATCTTAAGGACAGCTTTCGGTGCAGGGAGTCAGTGCATGGTCGCCAACCTCGGTCATGTAATGCGCTCCTTTTGGCCTTTCCTTCTTGCCGCACTGACTTCTTTAGTAAATCTTTTGCGGCTCACTCGGTACGCCTATGGAACTTATTACCTGCTTCTGTTCGTACTTCTGAAACTTTATTTACTTTTAAGAAAAGACTTAGGGAACATTATTTTAATCTATGTAATTACTGAAACTTTACCTCATCTATTTAAGTACTTATCACCATTTTTCTTTGGCTTCATACTTATATATTGATATTTTATTTATATTATTTATGTATTTATTTATTCGTTATATATGTACTAATATATATTTTATATAATATAATATTATTTATGTATTTATTGATACCTATATGTATTATGTCTAAATAAAAACCATAATTGCAGCCACCCGTTACTTGCTTTTAAAACTATACAATCCTATAAGTTTCCAAGGTTGCCTGGAAGAAATCGCTCAAAGCGATAAGGCCGCCTTTGCACTGTCTGTAAATATTTTTTGATGTCTCTGTACTATTGGTGTGCAATAAAGAATATTTATCTTATCTTATCTTATCCTTATGCCTAGGTGTCTAGAAAATCGAAAAGTCTAGATTTGACAGTAACATAGGATACCTACGGACCATATCTAGCAACTCTGTAAGCGAAAATGACTTGCGCTCCCTGGAACTGGTCTAATTTTTGACTTTAATTTTCGAAATCCGAGTTTGTATGAAAATGGCTGCTATCTTTTGAGAGATTATCTAGGAAGAACAGTCTACCTGTGATAGCTGAATATGCTAGCCTGGGCTATTACCTAGATTTTGTATGGGTTTTGGTCGACCTACGTCACCAGGAACAAGGACATTTCTTTAGTTAAATGTGGACATGGCATTTTTTGCCGGTGAAATTTTAAGCTTTCGTCTAGGTGTCTAGAAAATCGAAAAGTCCAGATCTGATGAATGTCCTAGTTGGCTAGAGGTATTGCCTAACAAATACAATAGGTCACATGGACTTGCGCGCCTTGGAACAGTTTCAGATTTGGTCATGAATATTTTTTTTCAACAAAATTTCGACCTTATGCCTAGGTGTCTAGAAAATCGAAAAGTCTAGATTTGACAGTAGCATAGGATACCTACGGACCATATCTAGCAACTCTGTAAGCGAAAATGACTTGCGCTCCCTGGAACTGGTCTAATTTTTGACTCTCATTTTCGAAATTCGAGTTTGGTTGAAAATGGCTGCTATCTTTTGAGAGATTATCTAGGAAGAACAGTCTACCTGTGATAGCTGAATATGCTAACCTGGGCTATTACCTAGATTTTGTATGGGTTTTGGTCGACCTACGTCACCAGGAACAAGGACATTTCTTTAGTTAAATGTGGACATGGCATTTTTTGCCGGTGAAATTTTAAGCTTTCGTCTAGGTGTCTAGAAAATCGAAAAGTCCAGATCTGATGAATGTCCTAGTTGGCTAGAGGTATTGCCTAACAAATACAATAGGTCACATGGACTTGCGCGCCTTGGAACAGTTTCAGATTTGGTCATGAATATTTTTTTTCAACAAAATTTCGACCTTATGCCTAGGTGTCTAGAAAATCGAAAAGTCTAGATTTGACAGTAGCATAGGATACCTACGGACCATATCTAGCAACTCTGTAAGCGAAAATGACTTGCGCTCCCTGGAACTGGTCTAATTTTTGACTTTAATTTTCGAAATCCGAGTTTGTATGAAAATGGCTGCTATCTTTTGAGAGATTATCTAGGAAGAACAGTCTACCTGTGATAGCTGAATATGCTAGCCTGGGCTATTACCTAGATTTTGTATGGGTTTTGGTCGACCTACGTCACCAGGAACAAGGACATTTCTTTAGTTAAATGTGGACATGGCATTTTTTGCCGGTGAAATTTTAAGCTTTCGTCTAGGTGTCTAGAAAATCGAAAAGTCTAGATCTGATGAATGTCCTAGTTGGCTAGAGGTATTGCCTAACAAATACAATAGGTCACATGGACTTGCGCTCCTTGGAACAGTTTCAGATTTGGTCATGAATATTTTTTTTCAACAAAATTTCGACCTTATGCCTAGGTGTCTAGAAAATCGAAAAGTCTAGATTTGACAGTAGCATAGGATACCTACGGACCATATCTAGCAACTCTGTAAGCGAAAATGACTTGCGCTCCCTGGAACTGGTCTAATTTTTGACTCTCATTTTCGAAATCCGAGTTTGGTTGAAAATGGCTGCTATCTTTTGAGAGATTATCTAGGAAGAACAGTCTACCTGTGATAGCTGAATATGCTAGCCTGGGCTATTACCTAGATTTTGTGTGGGTTTTGGTCGACCTACGTCACCAGGAACAAGGACATTTCTTTAGTTAAATGTGGACATGGCATTTTTTGCCGGTGAAATTTTAAGCTTTCGTCTAGGTGTCTAGAAAATCGAAAAGTCTAGATCTGATGAATGTCCTAGTTGGCTAGAGGTATTGCCTAACAAATACAATAGGTCACATGGACTTGCGCTCCTTGGAACAGTTTCAGATTTGGTCATGAATATTTTTTTTCAACAAAATTTCGACCTTATGCCTAGGTGTCTAGAAAATCGAAAAGTCTAGATTTGACAGTAGCATAGGATACCTACGGACCATATCTAGCAACTCTGTAAGCGAAAATGACTTGCGCTCCCTGGAACTGGTCTAATTTTTGACTCTCATTTTCGAAATCCGAGTTTGGTTGAAAATGGCTGCTATCTTTTGAGAGATTATCTAGGAAGAACAGTCTACCTGTGATAGCTGAATATGCTAGCCTGGGCTATTACCTAGATTTTGTATGGGTTTTGGTCGACCTACGTCACCAGGAACAAGGACATTTCTTTAGTTAAATGTGGACATGGCATTTTTTGCCGGTGAAATTTTAAGCTTTCGTCTAGGTGTCTAGAAAATCGAAAAGTCTAGATCTGATGAATGTCCTAGTTGGCTAGAGGTATTGCCTAACAAATACAATAGGTCACATGGACTTGCGCTCCTTGGAACAGTTTCAGATTTGGTCATGAATATTTTTTTTAACAAAATTTCGACCTTATGCCTAGGTGTCTAGAAAATCGAAAAGTCTAGATTTGACAGTAGCATAGGATACCTACGGACCATATCTAGCAACTCTGTAAGCGAAAATGACTTGCGCTCCCTGGAACTGGTCTAATTTTTGACTTTAATTTTCGAAATCCGAGTTTGTATGAAAATGGCTGCTATCTTTTGAGAGATTATCTAGGAAGAACAGTCTACCTGTGATAGCTGAATATGCTAGCCTGGGCTATTACCTAGATTTTGTATGGGTTTTGGTCGACCTACGTCACCAGGAACAAGGACATTTCTTTAGTTAAATGTGGACATGGCATTTTTTGCCGGTGAAATTTTAAGCTTTCGTCTAGGTGTCTAGAAAATCGAAAAGTCTAGATCTGATGAATGTCCTAGTTGGCTAGAGGTATTGCCTAACAAATACAATAGGTCACATGGACTTGCGCTCCTTGGAACAGTTTCAGATTTGGTCATGAATATTTTTTTTAACAAAATTTCGACCTTATGCCTAGGTGTCTAGAAAATCGAAAAGTCTAGATCTGATGAATGTCCTAGTTAGCTAGTGCTATTGCCTAACAAATGCATTAGGTCCCATGGATTTACGCCCTTTGGGTCATATTTAGATTTTATCATGAATATTTTTTTCAACAAAATTTTGACCTTACGCCTAGATGTCTAGAAAATCGAAAAGTCTAGATCTGATGAATGTCCTAGTTGGCTAGAGGTATTGCCTAACAAATACAATAGGTCACATGGACTTGCGCTCCTTGGAACAGTTTCAGATTTGGTCATGAATATTTTTTTTAACAAAATTTCGACCTTATGCCTAGGTGTCTAGAAAATCGAAAAGTCTAGATTTGACAGTAGCATAGGATACCTACGGACCATATCTAGCAACTCTGTAAGCGAAAATGACTTGCGCTCCCTGGAACTGGTCTAATTTTTGACTTTAATTTTCGAAATCCGAGTTTGTATGAAAATGGCTGCTATCTTTTGAGAGATTATCTAGGAAGAACAGTCTACCTGTGATAGCTGAATATGCTAGCCTGGGCTATTACCTAGATTTTGTATGTGTTTTGGTCGACCTACGTCACCAGGAACAAGGACATTTCTTTAGTTAAATGTGGACATGGCATTTTTTGCCGGTGAAATTTTAAGCTTTCGTCTAGGTGTCTAGAAAATCGAAAAGTCTAGATCTGATGAATGTCCTAGTTGGCTAGAGGTATTGCCTAACAAATACAATAGGTCAAATGGACTTGCGCTCCTTGGAACAGTTTCAGATTTGGTCATGAATATTTTTTTTCAACAAAATTTCGACCTTATGCCTAGGAGTCTAGAAAATCGAAAAGTCTAGATTTGACAGTAGCATAGGATACCTACGGACCATATCTAGCAACTCTGTAAGCGAAAATGACTTGCGCTCCCTGGAACTGGTCTAATTTTTGACTTTAATTTTCGAAATCCGAGTTTGTATGAAAATGGCTGCTATCTTTTGAGAGATTATCTAGGAAGAACAGTCTACCTGTGATAGCTGAATATGCTAGCCTGGGCTATTACCTAGATTTTGTATGGGTTTTGGTCGACCTACGTCACCAGGAACAAGGACATTTCTTTAGTTAAATGTGGACGTGGCATTTTTTGCCGGTGAAATTTTAAGCTTTCGTCTAGGTGTCTAGAAAATCGAAAAGTCTAGATCTGATGAATGTCCTAGTTGGCTAGAGGTATTGCCTAACAAATACAATAGGTCACATGGACTTGCGCTCCTTGGAACAGTTTCAGATTTGGTCATGAATATTTTTTTTCAACAAAATTTCGACCTTATGCCTAGGTGTCTAGAAAATCGAAAAGTCTAGATTTGACAGTAGCATAGGATACCTACGGACCATATCTAGCAACTCTGTAAGCGAAAATGACTTGCGCTCCCTGGAACTGGTCTAATTTTTGACTCTCATTTTCGAAATCCGAGTTTGGTTGAAAATGGCTGCTATCTTTTGAGAGATTATCTAGGAAGAACAGTCTACCTGTGATAGCTAAATATGCTAGCCTGGGCTATTACCTAGATTTTGTATGTGTTTTGGTCGACCTACGTCACCAGGAACAAGGACATTTCTTTAGTTAAATGTGGACATGGCATTTTTTGCCGGTGAAATTTTAAGCTTTCGTCTAGGTGTCTAGAAAATCGAAAAGTCTAGATCTGATGAATGTCCTAGTTGGCTAGAGGTATTGCCTAACAAATACAATAGGTCACATGGACTTGCGCTCCTTGGAACAGTTTCAGATTGGGTCATGAATATTTTTTTTCAACAAAATTTCGACCTTATGCCTAGGTGTCTAGAAAATCGAAAAGTCTAGATCTGATAAATGTCCTAGTTAGCTAGAGCTATTGCCTAACAAATGCATTAGGTCCCATGGATTTACGCCCTTTGGGTCATATTTAGATTTTATCATGAATATTTTTTTCAACAAAATTTTGACCTTACGCCTAGATGTCTAGAAAATCGAAAAGTCTAGATCTCAGTAATGCTCTATATATCCAAAGACATTACCTAACTAGTATTTTAGGTAATTTGGACTTACGCTCCTTGGAACAATTCGGGATTTGTCAATGAATATTTTTGTTGGAAAAAAATAATTTCGTCCTTGTGCCTAGATGTCTAGAAAATCGTAAAGTCTAGATCTATTGATTCATTATTACTGTTAATTTATGATTTTTAATGCCCTTTGTTTTGAGGTTATGATGACTCTTTTATTTGGTCGGGTTATAACGGCTGCTAACTTTGGCTGCTAACTTCACACCGGTGTGTCTTGGAGTATTCTGTTATGCTACAATGTATCTTTATTAATAAATAAATAAATAAAAATACTGCTATATACATATACCTATATTGCTTAAAATCATCATCAGCTCAGCTGGAAGACTGCTGTCTCCTGCACTGCATCCAGTGTTTTCTTGTAAGCGTCGATCAGTCCATCCAACACTAGCTCTTGCGGTCAGCGGTTGCCACTCGAGAAACTTTTTCCCTATTGATTATCCGTCCTGCTAGCTGTGCGGCCATAAAGAATCTCACATAATTTTGAGAAAAAACAATAACCTGAGTTCTGGGAAAAATAAATTAAGGTAAGTGACCCAAATAAGGCCTACCTTATTTTTATCTTGACGTAATTAGTAGGTTTTTAAGAAAAACTCACTCATCTTTCGAAATATTAACCTTTATTAATTAAACTTCAAAATAAATATAGTTGAAACGTTAAAAAAACAAAAATCAGACTTCTGTGAATCAAAATATAAAAAAGTCCTTTAGGCCTTATTGGGTGACCCATGTCGCAATATGAAAGGCCTCATACTAAAAGAAAGAGAAAACAATCATTAACTTCAGTTACTAAAACATATCAACGTAATATTATTTAAATTTAGTAAGATCCTTTAGTAATCATATTTGGGCGTTATAATCAGTCTTGATAATCGTCTCAACGTATTATCCTTCCTTTCTTCATTTTCTTCAAGCAATCTCTTGAACAGTAACTTTTTTTTATCAGCAGGGGTTAAGCCAACACAGAGCTGATGATACCTACCAGATATTACAAGCAAGGCATTGCCGCATGTCATTCATTTGATATTATTTGCACTTATATTATTTTGATAGGCCTTATTTGGACCTGTCGTATGTGTAATAAAAAATAATATTACAGAAAATACATTGAAAAATGGCGTATAAATGCTTATGTAGGGGTTACTAAACTTTTAAATTAAATAACACACAAAAAAAATCTCGGCATGCGTACAAAAATATCAAAATACTTACAGCATTACCTATATAAATTTTATAAAACGGGCGTATTCTCCGCGTCCCGACTGTTTTCGACTACATGTTCCGACATACTCGTCGTAAGTGGCGCTCGCTATTCTTGTATGTGTCAGATACATCCTTACGCACACCACTGTAAACTTTCGCGGTTATTTGAAATGTCTAAGCAGGAAATTTGAAATCTAGGCGTTATTGGGGCATAGGCTTTATTTGGGTCTCTTACCTTAATTATTATTACTCTCTCAGAAATGTCTTGGAACGCAACCTTGGCTAATTTTGTTGGAAGTCGAGCCGAAAACAGTATGCGAAAGAAAAAGTTACGTTTATCAGGGTTGCCATGTGCGGCTACTAACGATGAAGTGCAGGGATTTGTTTATTCTGCACTGATGTCCCGAGTTAAAGATTTGTGATGACATCTTTAGTACTTGGAATAACCTACAATCTGAAACGCACTATCTTATATCGATGCGCACTATCTAAGTTTCTTCGGTTTGTTCGGATATATTTTACTCCATCTCAATTCCAATTCCTATCATTATCGATTAGTTGGATCACAGTCGGTCCTCAATCCCAGGCATACTATCACGCCTAGCGTAGAAACATACTTCACTTTTACTCGTACTTTTTTTTTACTTTTACTTTAATCGGTATATGAGTTCCGAGTGTATTAGTATTAGGTAGATAAAAGAATGACGTTCGAAAAGTGTACACTGCTACCTACTTCGAATAAAATATTTTCATTTTCACTACGAAGAGTGGGAAGGGAACACACCATTCCTACAGACTGACTGATCTTACTTGGACTGCTCCTGTTTGATTTTACAATAATAATGATTGGAAATGAAACAGTGCAACAGGTATATTATCAGAGTTTGTATATTTGGAAATATGTTTACGAGAGACGGTAAGCGTGAAGCAGATGTAGAGAGACGCGTTATTAAAGGAAATTCTGTGAACGGAGCTTTTTACTCCCTCGTGTCCAGCCAAAACGTGTCTAAAAAGGCGCGTCTGGCTGTTCATAATGGTGTGTTGGCTCCGGTTCTTATGTATGGCAGTGAGAGTTGGATATGGCAGAAGAAGCATGAAAGTAGAATAAATGCTGTGAAAATGCGTTCGTTATGAAGCATGTTTGGTGTAAAATTGATTGACAAGATAAGGAACAGTGTGATTAGAGAGCGATGTGGTTTGAAAGAAGATGTAGTGACAAGAATTTAAAAAATGTTACGATGGTTTGGACATATTGAGCAGATGGATGACAGGAGAATAACGAAAGAAATATACAGAGCAGAAGTGAAAGGGCAAGTCGGCTGAGAACATCCAAGGCAAACTTATATTAACCAAATTGGTAATATTAAAAAAAAAGGCCAAGTAAAGAGTACCCGAAACCGACGAGCATTCATGAAAAGAGTAATGAATGTGGATGAAGTAAGAGAAATAAACTAAAGATTGTATACGCTATTTTTATTTTGGTAGTGTACGGTACTGTATAAATTCATTATGGGAGAGAGCGTCCTGGTCTTGGTCCTGGAGAAGCTGGGAGACCGAGCGTCGCTCGTTTAATAGGAGCGATTATAAATTTTCAACTTGACCAAATATGGATGACCTGGGTGCGTGCGTTCTGGTCTCTCTGTCATATGTAATTTCTTCTTCCAAACCAAAAATAAACTGACTTTAGGTATTTTTATGATTAAAATGCAATTAATAACTTAGTATAATGTTAGAATTATTTTAGGAAATACAAAAACAATACTGACAAGCGTTGTGAATAAAAAAATATGAAAGTATTTTTTGGATAAAAATACAGATAGAAATATTCAATGAATACGTAATATTAGAAAGTTATTCATCATTTATTATAATATTTAGTCAGTAATATACATCAGTTTTAGCAACGTTTTAGAGATTTTCTTATTCTGAATGTTGATCAGCGCCATCTAATTGAGTTCAGAGAAAGCCGTAGAAAATTCCCTATTGCCAATTACATGGGGCATGGCGGCACAATCATCAGGTAGGTATGTAATTCACTTATACGGCAAAAGATGGGGCCATAAATTTAAAATCGTTCAAATGTCCCTAAAATATTATTTTATCACTCTAAAGTCTTTCTATTTATATATTTACAAAAGTTCACACAAGGTAACAAAATAAAAAGCCAAAAACGATAAAGTCTTGTGGGATAAGAATCCGGACCTAAAACGTAAGCGGTTCGCACCAAAACCGCTGCGCCATTATGCACCTATAAGAGATATTAAAAACGTTTAGGCGCAGAATGGTTAAACCGCAAAACGGTAAGTCTTAAAAAAATGGTAAAAGAGCAAACCGGTAAAAGCGCAAAATGGTAAAAGCGCAAATTAGTAAAAGCGCAAAACGGCAAGTCTTTCATTATTGTATAGCTATCAAAACTGACATGATGACATGAAGCTAATTTATAACATTACGATTTTTTTACCCCTAATTTACGACTGATTATTAAAGCTGAGGCTAAAATAAAGTAGTTTTTTTTATTTTCTTTATTATTAGGGTTCCGTAGCCAAATAGCAAAAAACGGAACCCTTATGGATTCGTCATGTCTGTCTGTCTGTCCGTCCGTATATCACAGCCACTTTAAAATTTTCACACATAAATAGAAAAAAAAAACAATACATTTTGGGGATTCCCCATACTTAGAACTGAAACTCAAAAATTGTTTTTCATCAAACCCATACGTGTGGGATATCTATAGATAGGTCTTCAAAAATGATATTGACGTTTCTAATATAACTTTTTTCTAAACTGAATAGTTTGCGCGAGAGACACTTCCAAAGTGGTAAAATGTGTCAACCTCCCCCTGTAACTTATAAAATAAGAGAATGATAAAACTAAAAAATATATATGATGTACATTACCATGCAAACTTCCACCAATAATTGGTTTGAACGAGATCTAGTAAGTAGTTTTTTTAATACGTCACAAATCGTAAAACGCAATTTACCTACAATGAACTACATGAACTTTTATATTATATTACTTGCTGCTACGGAACCCTTCATGGGCGAGTCCGACTCGCACTTGGCCGCTTTTTTTTTTGTTTTGTTGTTTTTTGTTTTTAACTGATGGCCTAGCTAGCTGATGGAATATGCTTAGACGGGAGTTCTGACTCACTAAAAGTCTAACAGAAATAAAATATTAATAAAACAAATTATTTTCAGATCATATTTATTTTCAAAATTAAATAATCATCGACGTAGAAACAAATGGACTTCGGGTCAGCGCTCAAAAGTGTCCGAACCAAAAGAGTAGTAAAACGCAAAAAGAGTTTTAATTTCGCGCCAGTCTTTATTTGATCGGCCAGCTAACTGCGCGTCCAAAATGGCGTACTGCGTCGTGAAAAGTTGTAAAAACTATTCAAGTAAAGTGAAAAAACAGGATGGAGTATCATATTTCCGGTAAGCAAACTCTTGCTTTATAATTTTAAAGTATTGTTTTGCTAAGAAACACAGTAGTTTATTTTAATTTGAATTAAGCATTTAGTTTGATTTCCATGAGCGAACAATCGAACATCACAACTTTGGAACAAAAATTTTATAGTCGCTTTTAAGTATAAAGTTTTTTATTAAAATATTTGTTCCTTTTTTCTATTGTTTTCATTACATTAAATATTTTATTTATTTTAGCTTTCCCCGAGATCCTATACGTTGTGCACTATGGAAAAACATTATAGCCGAATCGAGACGAGAGGAATACTTTGTTTCGAAAAAATTCCACTTTGTTTGCTCGAGTCATTTTCACCCTGTATAATTCATATTTAAGCGTATTTCTGTGTTTGTTATAAAAAAAATAAACCAGATTCTGCACAAATAAAAAATACTTATAAAACATGGCCAACAAAAAAACATAAGTGAAAGCTACTCCATTACTTCTCTGTTTTCATTCGAAAATGCGTAAAGGAAGGTGAAGTACGTTCCAGTCGAAGCTTCGTATGGGGATTAATTGTTGCAAACAAAAATCAACCGTAATGCAATGACACACGATCTAAATTCAAATGTGTTGTTTCTATGTATATTACTACGTGTATATAGGTTAACTGCGGAAGCTTTTTTCGTGAATTATGTACTAGACCCGTCGTCCATCTATTTCTACGTCGATGTAAACAATAATTAAAAACAACTTGTGTACTAACAACAACTTCTCAATTGATACATATATCATGATTATGTATATCCGATATATATCATGCGAACCCTGGTAGAAGCTGAAGGGTAAACCCTGAAGTATCACCACACCTTTTTGTTACACCCCGTATATTCTGAAAAGCTGTTTACAGTATAAAATATACAAAGTGCAACAAAATTGTATATTATACAGGGTGATATCCTGCTCATTGGTCAAGTTTGTATGGGAAGTCTAAAAATGTTTATGAGAATTGTCCACAACTTTTTGAAGCAAAATTGTTAATTTTCATGACTAGAAAACACAGTTAAAATTTTACTAGACTTAATTTTCCCCGTTACTATCTATTTTGTTTTGTAAGTGCTACGAGTAGTACATGAATGTTTGACAATTGCATTGTTATGGATAATTTTATTATATTGGGTCTACTTAGAAACAAAATCTGATTGTCACTTGATTTAAAATAATTATTTCATTTTGAATAAAAATTTCACTTTGTTCAAAAAAACCTTTTTTTTTTCAGATTGTGAGTCAGAACTCACCAATTAACTTCATGTTATCATGTCAGTTTTGATAGCTATACAATAATGAAAGACTTACCGTTTTGCGCTTTTACCATTTTGCTTTTTTACCGTTGTGCGCTTTTACCATTTTGCTCCTTTACCAATTTGCGCTTTTACCGTTTTGCGCGTTTACCATTATGTACCTAAACCATTAAAAATAAGCATCATATGCGTTGATATTTTATGAATATTTCGCTCAAATCTCCCTAAAATGAATGTTTTCGAAGATAATAATTCCCACATGGATCGATTTCTGGTGATGTTTAACCCCTAATCCTAGATTTTGATCGAAAGGTTTCAAGCCGTTGAAAGGGGAAGAAAACTGACAAAGCTCGCCGATAGAGGCGCTGATATTGCTTGACTCATAACATTCATCACTAACTGTCAAAACGTATAGAAAAAATTGTTTACGTTAACTAAACATAAAATTTATTAAAAAATGCCGCGTTGTGTGGCGATTGGTTGCAATAAATGGGAATCATTAATTTCCTATTCTCGAATGAAGAAGACGTGGGAAAAGTTACGTTTTCAATTATGTACTTTTCAACTTCACCTTTAATTGAGGAACAGTCATAGTCGCATACATTTTCCATTTAACAATTTTATAGAAAAAAAAACTATTTTATAACACCTCGATAGTAAAAAACGCGGAACAAATTGAAAGTTGTTATGAGTCAAGCGTCCGTAGCGCCATCTGCAAATAGCTTTGCGTTTTCTTTCCCATTGTCAAACACGGGGCAGGCGGCACAATCATCATCAAGTATGTAATTAACTTGTGTGGCGAAAGATGGCGCTAAGTATTTGTCTCTAAAATAAAAAGAGGTTAAAATATTTTTTTATCACTCTTAAGCACAAAATAGACACAGAAGGTCCGCTCAATACAAACCACTAAAATCGTAAGTATATAAGATGCTACTTTATTAGTGCCCGATATTTTAGTCAGTGCTCCTACTCTTGATTCTGATCAACTTTCCCCAAGGAACCCATAGTCAAATCGCAAAAATATTTTTGGGCTCTTCATACTAATTTGGCCGCTCGGCCGATCGATTTGTATGAAGAGTCCAAAAATTTTTTTTCGATTTCACTATGGGTTTCTTGGGGAAAGTTCATCAGAATCAGGAGTAGAAGCACTGAATAAAATAGCGGGCACTAATTAAAGTAGCACCTTATATATATGCTTATAGAAATATACGGTCGTTCGAGGCAAGGTCACGATCGCACAGTACGTGATCGTGCCTACAACGACCGTATACGTCTATATACTTTATTCCAATCAAAAAAAAGCAAAACGTAAACAATCTTACTATGGAACTGACACATGTCAATGTCATCTGCAAGTGTGCAGAGTAATAACATAGTAATGTTTGTTTACCTTTTGCTTTTTTTTGATTGGAATGAACCATAAGCATGGTATATGCTTAGGATTTTTGAGAGCGTATTGAGCGGACCTTCTGTATCTATGTGTTTTGTGTCTTAAGTCTTTTTATTTATTTACATAAGTTCACACAAAATGAAAAATAAAAAGACAAAAAAAACTATAAAGTCTCATGGGTGGGATTCGAATCCCGACCTAAAAGCAGCAAAGCGTAAGTGGCTCGCACTAAAACCGCAAATCCACCAAAGTACTTGCAAGCGACGGTTAAAAATAAGGAGCATATGCGTTCTCGTTTTATGTAATTTCGCTCATATCTCCCTTAAATTAATTTTTTCGAAGATAATTCCCTCATAGATCGATTTCTGGTGATTTTTAACCCCTTATCCTAGATTTTCGTCAAAAGGTTTCAAGCGGTTTTCGAAATCGTCGGGACACTTAACTCGTTTAATAGTTTAAATAATATAATAATAAATAGAAGATAAATAAATAATAGTATGAGATATGGGGGAGATAATACTGATTTCGGGAAATTCAATAAATTATATCTGGCATCCCTGGCTGCTGTTTTTGTGTCATTACTTCATTAGTTCTTGTGTAACTAAATAATATTTTATCAAATTTTTATAATATTACTGCATTTAATTACTAAGTAAAATTTTTTAAATGTGTGTCTACTTGTGATGTGGATTATAGTAAAGGCCAAGCCAAAATGCTAAGGACAGTGGTCCGACTAACTCCAACCTTTTCTATCCCGTTTATGTCCCATCAAAGAAGTGAATTTGACCGCGATGCACTAAATACTGCTCTCGAAAATGCACCCAAAACTGGTTTTGAAAGAGTCAAAGAGATGTACTCAAAAAAGTAAGTAAAAGAAGCCATAATAACTGCGATAATACAAAGATTTAATCTAACCTCAAAACTTTCGGTGTAGCGATATACTGTGAATTTTGCGAATTGACTGTGTTTTTCTTGGGGAAAGTTATTCAGTTTCATGAGTAGAAACCACAGTTACAAACATAGCTCTTGGATTCTTGCGGGGTAATTGTACTAAATGGAAGTCTGTGTGGACTATGTCCAGCAGTGGATGCCTTTGGATGGCTGCCGAGATGATGAAATGATGACAAGCAGCATCTGTTTATTGACTATAATCATTTAAATTTTAATGTGCAATTAAATTTCACAGTGAATTTGATGAAGTTTCGGTAGAACTCCATACTGTGCTACAATCAACGTTTTGTGGCACATTCCTTGGTGCCTGTCTGGGTGGTTTCTTCAGATCGAGAATAGCATACATTAATTTTATAGAAAACAACCAAGCGTCTATATTCCAGTCTACTAGGGATGCGCAGGTAATACCATTGTATTTGTAATGTAGTGCCAAATACAAAGATTTGTAGAAAGTATACTAAAGTATATTTTAGTGTACTTTCAGCTTTGTGGTAAAAATGTAGTTAACAGTAGGCAAATGTCTCATTCCAAACGCTTGAGAAAGTTTACATTGGGGCCCAAGTCTAGATTGGTGGATGCTGTAGCATTGTGGGTCTCACTAGTATGAGAAGTCAAAATTTTTGATCACCATAGCCGACAACACTTTTTGGTGCCACACACAGAAAATTTCCATACATTTTTGTTGCACAATTTGTCATAGCGAAAATGGAAACAGATGTACCTTACTCTGCCCCAACCTACAGTTCTCACTGACTTGACCGTATGATCTCAATCCCCAATCCTTGGGCTTACGATATAAAATAAGAAGCGTGGCGGTCAAAGGTTAAGTATAGTTCATTCCAATCAAAAAAAAGCAAAAGGTAAACAAACATAGTATGCAGATGACATTGACATGTGTCAGTTCCATAGTAAGTTTGTTTACCTTTTGCTTTTTTTGATTGGAATGAACCATAGATGCTGTACACATTCTTTTCAATCGTTTTCTTTTTTCTACCTAGTAGAGAGTCTTCAAGCAGACTATAGGGCATCAGATTTTACTTAATAAATGACACCCAGTGATAGCAACTGGCACCAGCAGCTTAATGTGCTTTGTGATGCATGGAAATTTTCAAGATAAATCCCACTTACAGCAAAACCTATCCAGGTTATGATAGTCATAGAATGTCATAGTCATAGCTGTAGTCAGAGAATTTAGTTCACAGCATTTTTATTAGATAGTCTCAGCTCTAGACTACTGTACCTGCTCTCTATGATTTAGATACCTACTGTGTCATTCTATACTCATACTCAATAATTTTAAAATCTTAATTTCCACAGAAAAAATTACAAGACCATGTAACAATAGCATTTGCAAAAGGAGCGTACCGATGGGGCTGGAGACTGGGCATCTTCACATTTTTATTCAGGTGATTTCCTAAATTGTGAGGTGAAGTTATTAGTACAAAATGAAAAATAATAATAAAACAGATCGTAATGCCAATCCGTAAGAAATTACTTAATCATTTATTATGAATAATAACTGGATACAGGCATTATCAGTTGTACCAACTGTCAGCCTGCTAACCTATAATAATAAAAGCTTAGATGACGGCATCATTTGAGTAGTGGTTGAGATATATACTTCCAATGGAATATACAAAAGAGTAGTCAGATATTAGCATCCATAGCTGGAACCAGAAGACGAGACTTGAAATCTCCCTAATTATATAATAATTAACTTTTCATTTACAGCACAATAACCACCACCGTGTCAGTGTATCGCGGGGACACGTCTATAGTGGACTACGTGTTGGCTGGAAGCATGGCCGGTGCCCTTTACAAGGCTAATTTGGGGATGACAGCGTCTCTGGTCGGAGCTGCAGTTGGTATGCCCATGATATTTATTACACATAATTTATGGAGACCCCTAGAAAAGTACCTTTTTAATGTAAATATGGCTTCACCGAGTGGGGTGCTGCCTACACCATAGTGTACACTTGATGGACCGATGCCCTGGTGAAGGTTGCGGGAAGCAGCTGGCTGCAGGCAGCGCTGGACCAGTCAGTGTGGAAGTCCTTGAGGGAGGCTTTCGTCCAGCAGTGGACGTCTTTCGGCGGATGATGATGGCTCTAAAGCTGAAACCGCACTAAGCTGGCGTAGCGTCGGTCTACTGCTGAATCAGAATCAGAATATATTTATTTGCCATTGAGCTGGGTACATAATACTGGTCATAAAACATTTTAGAAGAATCGCCAAGCTCAGCTATGATATTATAGCATGCAAAACATTTCAAATTACGATTAAAAATTAAAGTAAAACATTAAAAAATTCATATTGAAGATATCTATGTTGTGCATTTGTAGTCCAGAAATTCCTGCCGCTTATGTTAGTCAATGAAAATAATATTTAGTCTGCGGTTTGACCTTTAAGTGCAATTCACAGTTTTTCTACAACTGCTTCTCTTCGTTTCCTTAACCTTACAAATTTAAAAGTCATGTCTTGGATTTTCTTAGAAACCTATAAAGGTACCTTCCATACAAATTGAAATATCTTAGATGCTTGTGCGACAAACTGCAATTAATCTTTTTTGTTCTCAGGTGGAGTCCTGAGCATGATCGGCGGGGGCGCAATTTTAGGATTATTGAAAGTAACTGGCATCTCCATGGATGATATTAGAAAAGCACTTTACTCCATAAAAGAAGCGAGGTAATAGCCAAGGATAGTCAAACTTCAGTAGTAGATTTATGTTGTGTAACTTTTTGAGTAGTATATTTAGTGGAGTTGCTATGGCGTGATACTTCTTCGAAGGCGCGGACTATAGATAGATAATTTAAGCCACATATAAAAAAATGCTACATCCAACATCATATTATTCGGTGAAGAAACATCTTAATGAGAATGTTAAATATCTAAAAATGACCCTCTGTTCCTAACGCTTATAATGTTTAAACATTAATGTATTTGTCGAATATGTGTATAAGGAAACAAAAAAAGCCTAACAAAAAGTGACTACGCAAATAGCAAGAATATGTGAACTGACCCTCTCATTACTCGTTTCAGAGTGGATCAAATGAAGCAAGCCGAGTACAAAGCTTCGGACCTCAGCAGCGATCCGTTAACAACGCACCACGAGAAGATCATCAAAGAGAAAGGTGCTAAGAACTTGGAGGAATTAATACCGGAACATGCAGGAGTGGCCGCGAGTTAGAATGTTACTATTTAGGTACCGTTCCAGAACCAAAGTAAGATTTACATGACAAGGTTCTGTCTCTTTCACACTTTTTACAAAAAACTATTTTGCTGTCAAGGTACTCTTACGAATGTATTCTGGAACGTTTTGTTACTTTTAAACGTGTACGCACGGCGACAGATAACCTATATACACAGCACTACTGTACGTAAAATACAAAGAATTGTAGAAAAGGCGTGAAATATTTAAAAAAACAACATCTAATAGTTCACAGTTCAATCTGGTTAGGCTGATGTATCGCTGTGTGTACATTATATCTACAAACATCGCAAAAAATAGTATTTAAAATAACATTTCTATCTTGCATATCCATGCAAGCCGTTGCCAATGCAGTGGGTAGGTCATGTATACTTCATTCCAATATAAAAAAAGCAAAACGTAAACAAATGATATTGATATGATATTTAACTCATTAAAATATGCGCGGAAGTGGAAAATCACATTTAGATACAATTAAACTTAAGTAAAGCGGCATAATAGCTTAACAAGTTTTTAAATTGTTTTTGTGATTCTTTTTAGTATCAAGATAATTATCGAGGTATATTTATCAAGATAATTATCACTTCGAACCCTGACCCTAATCATTCCGAAACTGACCCGAGTGAAACCGAGGGTAACGGAATGATCGCTCGACAGTTCTCCATTGGAATTTTGGAACGCTTTCGTGAATGCGATTTTCGCACTGACAAGTGCGATTTTTAACGCTGGTGTTTATTTCTCTTTCTTGAAATAGCTACGTCTCTTTCAGTTTCCGAGTGTAATCCTATAGTAAGGACTGTGGCGGACAAAATGTAGAGATTGGCTTTAGGTCAAAAATACTTTTAGTCCCCCTCTGCCGCCGGTGCGGCTTGCAGGAAACCACTGGACGCTGGCTCGTTGGTTGTCATTTGGAGTTTCTACTCCAGTCTATGGGGGAGACCTGTGTTCAGCAGTCTTCAAAATATATTGTATGAGATCCCAAACTTTTTGCGATGTTTGCCTATTGTTACACTTAGTATGACGATATTAATTAATTTATCTATTGTACATATTACATAGTAACAAATAATATATGGTTTAATGAATTACAAATTGTTTTATTTACGTTCGGTGTATCAAATGAAAAATTCGGGATTAAAGATAATTTAATAAGCCTTTATTTAATAACATTTTCGGGAGATTATAAATATAAGTTAATAGATAAAGATCATTTTGAATATAAAATTTGTAAAATAACAGTTTAGAATTTCGAAAAATAAAATACTTTGTGCGCCTTCTATAAAAAAATCAATGAACGCGAAACATACATACTATGTTTGTTTTTTAGTTTGACCAAAATATATTTTGGTACTTTAGTTACAATTATATATATAACACTAATTAATAAATGAGACAGGGTAAATGGCAAGATTAAATATTTATTTTATACAGTGACTAAAAAGACGTCTGTCCGCCAGATTCCGCAAAATATTTAGACTGTATCACAGTACAAGGATATTATACAGTATGGACACTCCCTGCCGCTCTCTGAAGGCTACCTCACCCCCCCCCCTGTGTGACCAATCTCTGACCATTTGTCATTAGGTTGGCACAGTTCCAGTGGCGCGAAATTTGTATGAAGTGTCCAGGGTGTGAGACTGTATATTAGTACCAGCAGGGGTACCAAGAGGCGAAGTC
Source organism: Coleophora deauratella (assembly GCA_958295455.1). NCBI lineage: Eukaryota > Metazoa > Arthropoda > Insecta > Lepidoptera > Coleophoridae > Coleophora > Coleophora deauratella. The sequence goes on from OY282395.1 coordinate 18,854,744, forward strand.
GACGACGACGCGAATAAAACAGTTCCAGCAAGCACCAGTAAAAAACAAAGACTATGTTGACAAATAATAGCATACATAGTGTAGTAATAGTATACAAACTATAAAATACATTAATTCATCGCACGTTACATCCATATCATTAACACAAAGTATACAGATTTATTATTTATTATAAAGTATATAATACTGCGTTAATTATTATTTGTATAAATAGTTGATTACACTTACAAATTACATTTACTAAGACTGGTAACCCTCGAGTTCAGAAACTCTGGTTCAATTCAGATAAGAATAAATATCAGAGTCAAAATATTTGTTTACTTGTGGTTTACAAAAATACAGATAATAAAAATACATATTTAGTCGTTCTTTACAACAAGCATTGTTGTACTTTCTTTAACCATTTCATTTACAATGGTTATTTCTAGAGATGTACCGATAAGTCGGGAAAGCCGACTATTCGACATTTCGGACGAAATATTGTATCATAATTAAATATAAAACCATCAATTATCTTTCATTATAATATTTTTCTTTCAGTCTGTGTTATTAATAAGACTGTTATAATTAATTGCATCTTGCTTCTTGATTATTTTTTTACTATTTCAATATTATTCTAAGTAAATTATTGTAGACTAGTCGGCCGACTAATCGGGACTATTGTCGGCAAAACCAAATACCCATTGTCAGTCCATCTCTAATTGTTACATTTTCCAAAGATATACAAATGTTATTCGATATTTTACACTAGAATGACTAAAAGTCTGTTTGTCAATTACCGATAGTCTAAATATTGATATCGATAAGTATAAAATGTCTTGTATTTATAGTGTTACTGATTATCAATAAAATATCTAGGGTATGATTGACGTTTAGATATCTTTTTTATTTTGTAAAGTGCGTTAAATAATACCATGAGTACAATCTTAAGTTTAATAGGATCCCAGAGTGATCCCAAATTAATAATTTCAAATTTCACTCTGTAGACAAAATTGCTAGTCTCCTTTTTGAGACTCTAGCGGTCCTAAAAGAGTAGCGTCTACAAAACGCCAAAATTATCGACAATCCACTGATAGATACTACAGACGTGACTTTTTTATCGTTAGCTATCGATATCGACATTACCAACTATCGATATTGGAAAACACTAACCTATTGATCTGACTGCGACTTGGTGATTCTCTTGGCGCCCCGGTTTGGGGGCCCCTTGGGCTTGGCGAATGCGGGCCTGTGGAGGTTTCTCTTGGGGTGAATCTCGTCGTAAAGGAATTCCTCTGTCAACTCTTTGCCGTCGTCTATTTCTAACTGGAATTGAAATTATTTATTTGTTGATAAACTTTTTAGAAGTAGAAATGGATTTAAGTAGTGGATATTTAATATCCAGGACAATTACAACTGGAATTTCTATGTACAATGTTATGGGAAGATCTGATCGAATCGGAAATGAGCTACGTAGGCGAACTCAAGTAACCGACACAGCTCACTAAATTGCTAAACCGAAGTGGCAGTAGGCGGGGCACGTAGCTCGTAGAACAGATAGCATATAAATAGATAAGGCGTTTAAGTTCTCGAGTGGCGACAGCGCACTGGAAGACACAGTGCAGGCAGGCCTCCCACTCGGCGGAGCGATGACCCGCCCTAGTAGCGGGACATATCTCGCGCGCGACGTTACTTTTAATAGCATTTGTTCCGTTCTAACGCGAAGCTAATGAAAGAGACAGCTGAGCTGTTTTCTCGCGTATGACGCGACAACAGCTTTGTCTACGCCTCATGCTACCCGTGCAGATGAAGGTCGCGGGAAGCCGCGGGATGCGGGCAGCACAGGACCGGCGTGGAAATCCTCGGGAAGGCCTTCGTCCAGCAGTGGACGTCTTTTGGCTGGAACCTGGAACCTCGTAAAGTGTACACCGCTACCTACTTTGAATAAAATATTTTCGTTTCATTTCATTTTCATTTCTGATAATGATGACCTATAGTAGTGACATCTGCAAGATAACTGACCCTCTTGGCGATCTCGAGCCCCATGCTCTGGATGGCGTCGAGGAACTGCCCCTTGCAGCTGGAGTACAGCATGCGCTCTCTGACGCTGCACGCGTAGCCCGGCATGGAGTACACGAACACTGCGACCCACACAGAGACAGCGTTCATAAAAAAAATACATGTTCTATAATATGTTCACAGATCGATAGGACGGTGGCTCGAAGCCTAAAATTTTTTGTTTAAAGGTTTCTACCGTTGTAAGTTTACGTTTACTGATCTCTTTCCTACTACTGGGTGCAAAAGGATTCTCTTGGAAACTTTTTACTCATCATACTGTGAGAATTCTGTACGGGTTCGCTTAGAAAAGTTGTCCAGTATGAAGCATCTGATTAAGTTTTCGGGAGAAGTAATTATCTAACGATATTTTTGCATACAATAATATTTAGTTGTAAGATCAAATGGACGGTAATTATTTTATAACTTTATTCAAACTCACTCTCACTTTCGTTCGTTCACTTACTCGTGCCCTGACTTGCGCACTCACTCACTGGCACACTTACTTGTGCACCTATTTACTGGCGCACTCACTCACGCACTCACGCACTCACGCACCCACTCACTCACTCACCGAGGCTATGCAGGCGGTCGCCCTCGTGCGTGTGCGGGAACACGTAGAGGTGGTAGCGCGGCGCGTCCGCCGGCACGCAGCCCGGCAGCTCGGACAGGGATATCGTCGCACTTGTAGCTAAGTTTATTTGTTCCTTTTCTAAGTCTGTGAAGAGAAAACAGAAGTGTTAATAATCTAACCATATAAAAAAAACCATTACTAATAAAATGGGGAAATATTTAATCTCACAGCAAAAAATCTGTTTCATATATTGTACACACACACACACACTCGAAAAACATAACCTTCTGACGCAGTCGGGCAAAAACTAATTTACTCCATTGACTAGCAAACCAATCCAGAATGACAAAGTAATTTTAATCTGTGACAGTCTGATAATGTCAAGTCACGATTTTTAATGTCACTGGATCTATGTAGCTCAGATCAGAACCATGTCAGAAATAAGTCTTTGGATCTGTTTTCAACAATGGACGTATTTCGGCCGAGATGACAATTATTACTGAAATTATATGTCCTGAATACATGAGTGTATTGTATTATCATATTTATCATCATCATTCGCCTATCGCGTCTATATATGGCAGACGATTCAGCCATTACAATGTTTTTGGTGACCGTACCGTACAGCCCAATACGAGACCGGCACATTCGACCACCGAATTGACCGGGAAAGTTGCCTACAAATGGATTAGAGGCTGCTAGGTATCTTCGCTTAGACAACAGTTGAACGAAGCCTCATCACACAACTATCTCTCATACATTTATGTTTTCCTTCCCTGTCTACAGCGAGCTTTCCCAGCCTCTATAATCTGTGCTAAACTAAAGGCTAGCATAAAGTGTTTGGCGCAGTCTTTGAAACGCAACAACTATTTCACCATCACAAAAACAACGTTAAGACTACTTTAAAACGGAAATAATTGAAAAATTAACTCAGCAGACGTATGCTTGGTTGCCCGGCAACCAACCGATACTATTTGTATGAAATACATGTCAGATTAGCGACAAAAGCGCCCCCTGTCAATGTTGACTCCTTTCGATATGTACATTCCCCAGCCACCGTAAGCATCTGTCTGTATGTCATATAATGACTACGTCTATTTGCCGCTTGTCAGCAAATTAAAAGAAGTTCACATACCTATACTAAATTGTAAATAGTTGTGGGAGCCTCGCTGCAAGTCCAGTATGGCCTGTTTCGCCGACTCCGTGACGGGGAACGACACTCCACCCATCGTCGATTGCCTGGAAGATTGGAAACTTGTTTTTTTATTATTCTCTTACGATTTTAAACTAAACGTGTTTGGTTATGTATATTGGTTTCTGATTATCGTAGTGCAAGGTATATGAGTTTGGGACCAATTTATCAGAGAAAATAATGACCAAGGTAATTAACAAAGTAAATAATTATCAGAGAAAATAATTACTTAGGTAATTGTAACTCACGAGAAATATTAAACAAAATACCTATCACCATAATTATTAACAAATATAATTATTACGATAGTTATCACGATAATTTATGATAGAAAATAATAACTAAGATAATTAACAAAGAAAAGAATTGCAATTTGCAATATCTGTTAGAGAAAATACTTATCACGGTAATTACTTACGGAAATAATGATCTCGGTAATTATTTGTATTTAGAAACCTGGTCATTGCAAAAACAAATCTGTTAAAGGCAAAATCACACTGAGCCTATTTACTTATTATTATGCCTTGTCTTATTTTTGTAACGTGTGCAATACCTATCTACTCGTTGAGGAAACTGCTGCTCCCATCCCGCTGGAATGCGGAGGTGGCATCGAGCAGGGCCGCGCCCCTCGGTGAGCCGAGGTCACTCCAGGAAGTCGTCAGCGACCCAAGGTCGCTAATGGACTTCCCGGAGGAGCCGATCTGCGAGCGATAATGCGAAACGCCGGCATCCCACGCAAAATGGGCGCAGCGGTCGCCCGATTGCGGAAAACAGCCCGCCCCCAACCTATATACCTATCTACTACGTGCAGCCACCAGTACCTGGAGTCAGTGCCGTAGTTGGTGTTCACTTCCCCGTGCTGCAGCTCGCGCAGCGCCTCCTCGCGCTGGCTGAGCGGCGCGGGCGCGCGCGCGCCGGACACGTGCGCGCGGTGGCCCGCGAGACTCGCTTCCTCCTGCCGATGGCAATTCGAATTGCTTAATTTGACCGCATCAATAATATTAAGATGTAATAGAATATAAGCGGTCGGGGCTCAGTGCGGCTTACGGTGGTCGCTCGATCACGCAGCTTAACATAACCTGGATGGGTATGACTGTCAGTGGCATTTATCTCGACCGTCTCCGTGCATCGCAAGGCACCGGCACCGTTGGTGCCGGCTGCTATCGCTAGATGATAGTCGTTCCGCCATGTCGGAGGCCTTATGGGCGGCTTGACAACTTCTGAAACTGGCGTAAGCCACTAGCCTCACTACCTCCACCGATCCCGACTTGGCCCTCGTGTGTGGAGTATAATAATAATAATAAACTTTATTGACAAAAACCACATTGCAATACATAGGTACAGTACGTTATGGAGTAAGTATATTAAAAGTTAACAATTGGTTATAGTTTTTGGGATATTAATAGGGTACGCTGGTTTCCAAACTAAGGAAAGCCCTGTATCTCGGAGACCAGACCCCTTCTTTGCATATACATGAGTGAGTTTAAGGAACTATGTACTTAGAAAACATGACATTTATATATTATTAATTTAATATGGTATAGTATGGCCTAACCTTCCCGAATTATGGAAAGAGACCCGTCCCCCTGCAGTAGGCCGTAATGGATTTTTAACTAATATTGTAAACTAAGTTATGTATGTATGTATGCTAAGCTATACCAACCTTGACAGTAGCATGCATCTCATCCTTAATATGAGCGGATCCGAACTCCTGTTTGAGCGTGGCCTTAGTAGAGGCGTAGAGCATCTTGTGCCGCACCGGCGCGCTGTCCGGCGACCAGCTGAGCAGCAGCCACTCGTGGCCGAGGGAGTTCTTCGAATCAAACCTGGAACGGCAAAAGTTGTAGCAGGTTGTCAGTTTGAGGGAAGAGAAACAAGGAAAAGTCTCAATAAGTGTTGTCTTACATCAAATTGGCAAAATTCAGTGTTGAACGGTGGAATGTGTATATTTATTTTTATTTGTTTATGACAACAAAGATGGACACGATTAGTGTTAAAATCATTAATTGTGAAAATCTGATTTTATAAAACATACAACATACATTTTTACTCAGTAAAGTACAGTAACTGAGAATGAAGTTTTTCTCAATTTTGTCAACCATATCTTACTGTTTTGGCTGCGAATGAGACTTTTTAAGATATGATCTTGTAAGACAGAGGTCAAATTAAAAACAATTGTTAGTTATTCAATAACAAAAACTACATTTAGAATATACAGAATCCATTGTGGTTGTAATGATATGTATGTCCATCTTACTTGTAGCTTTAAGACCTTCATCTGCCTGTGCTTTATTGATCTACTTAGTTTTACAAAGTTTTCTATGTATACTTGCCTGTACAGAATATAACAAGGAAGATCTTCCACTATCATCTGAGGCACATATTTGTCAAAGTCCTGCTCCCAGGTGCCTTTTGTGGGATGGTGCTGTGAGAGAGTGAGCTGTTCTGTAAGCCATATGAAGTTATATGTATGGTTGTTCAAATATATAGGGTATATGAGTTCTGAGTGATAGGACTTAGGTAGGTTAAAAAAAGACTTGCAAAAAGTGTACAATGATACCTACTTCAAATTAACACATTTTGGCTTTGACTTTAATGGAATAAGGTTGAATGTCCACTTGTTGCAAATGATACAATTTCTGTCTGGGTGTGAAAAATATGTCAAAATCACTGCTGCTTATTGAACACACAAAATATTGTTCAAAAGAATATGTTTTTTACCTAAATTAGGCTCAATAAATTAATAAAGTACAAACTTGCATAATACTTACCATTTTCAATGCTAACTTTTAAAGCACGTATTTTTCCTTCACGGCATTTAGAAAAATATTTTTTAAGCTCTTCATTTGCTGAAAACCAAAAAAATAATCTTCAAATAATTTGACAATTCTAGATATAATTTTCCGTATGGAAATACATGCCTAACAGGTACATGTAGTTCTTGCAAGTGTTCACAACCTTTTTTAAAGGAATTCAAATTAGAATTTTGAAGACTTATCTGATATAAATTAATGAAAGAGCTGAAAAAATTGCTGCAATACAGCCTCTAAGCACAATTTGGACTAATGATGATAGTCAGTAAAAAGGGGCTCAATTCTATTATGGTTCTATAATTCTTTTCAAAAATACATATACATATAGAATTAAAATTTTAATGATTGGACGCATTTTAAGATTATTTGTCCTGTATTTGACAGTTGCCTCCAGCACGTTGCGAATAATCAAATCTGTACTCATTGTTCTTCTGAAGAAAATGCTGTCAGGACATAAAATTGCTTACTGCTACTGATAAATTGCATTGTTTCATTGTTCACCATACTGCTTTCAAGATTAAGTATGTATGTACAATAAATACATAAAATTACACAATATCATAGTGGTACATTGATAAGATTCATGTCTGAGGCCACGTTGCTCACTGTAAACATATTTTTATAGCTGTACATACAATCTGGTGATGATGCAAAGTATCTTCAGTTATTTATAGCTAGTACAAAAGTTAATAGAGCATGTAATTCTACTGGACGTTTCACAAAACTGTGGGCGTAAGACACTGATTGGATCATCTTTAAAATTATTTACATCAGTGCAAAAGAAAGGCAAAATAAACCAAAGATAAATATTTTTACTGTAGAAACTCCCTACACCACTATTTCGTGGCTGTTATCTTAGAAACAGGTGTGTAACTGTAGTTTTATGCAGCCTACCTTGTATTCCAGTTTGGTGAGACATTTTATCTTATACGACGCACGAACTATGATAACGTAAACTACGTAAGTTACAGTTCTAAATCTGATTCACTGAAATTATATTTAGCTGTTACTTTTACAGAAAAACAAAGAATTCAATAAAACCACGACAACACAACGCTCCGCTCCAACCAATCCAATTTTTTTTTTTTTTTTTTTGGTTCTTTCCTGCTTTTTCAAGGAAAAGGCAAAGGCTTCTCTGGCCATACAGCCTATTCTTACGTAGTTTGCTCTTCTCTAAATCTTTTTCTATTTCATTTGAGTTCTCATTTATCAATTTCTGTCGTCTTTAACTTTTTCTCTATTCTTCAACAAAATGATAGCACTTTTGATGAAGATTTCATGGACTTCTTGAGAGCACTCGAAACACAGTCTACACACTTTTATTTCATTATCCTACATATTAGACACTTAAATGGCACTTTATTGAACAATACACTATCAATATTATGCATTAAAAACCACGATATCTATTTTTTCGGATAATAAAACAAAAATGACAAACTCTTGCCGCGAGTTCCCGCCAAAAAGTCCCCAACCAATCCAATTGACAGTGACAGCTACTTGTGTCAATTTGGACAGATGTGTTCCGTTTACGAAGAAAACTTGTATGCAAGTTTGGTTCCAAAACACATGCTTTCAGCGAACTTCATCACCAGCACACCACCTATTCACTTCATACAAATATCGCGTTTCGCGTTATTGTTTACTTCATAGATTTGAAACTTCTTCATGTAGGTAGGTATGTTCACGTGCTAATGTGTGTTCTTGGTCATATCGCCTCGTCGTAGGTTACAAATTTTTGTTATGTTGACGTTTTTATTAATTGATATTTCCGAGTACAGTAGAACTTTTAACGACAGAAATATGAACTTAAAGGACAGACCTTTACAACAGACATTTTTAATTAAGTGAATACTGTATACACGAGACAAGGCTGTTTAGCCTTAGAAGCCTCACCTCTCTCCTTATGAAAACTAGCTGGGAGACCGAGCGTCGCTCCTTCAATCGGAGTTTTTATAAACTAAGATAACTTGTTCAGTAGTACATATAAGATATATTTTCTATGAAACATTTTGCAGGGTTTTGTTTTAGTCGGTAGTGAAGTGACCTTCTAAGGGACGAAAGGACAAGCAATATTTGTTCTGAAAACTATAACATTTTTTTATAAATTAATTAATAAATTTATATTAAAAAAAAAATCATTTCTTTGATTAAAAAAAAAATTCAATGATACGTAATATTAGAACTGTTCTAACCCACCTAATCAACCTATGTATATCGAGATCTATGTACCCAGACAACTTAAAAATCGGGCTCATTAGACCAATACATAAAAAAGGGAGTTTTACTGATACTAACAACTACAGACCAATAACAATCTTACCTTGCATAGACAAAATAATTGAAAAATACTATGGTCAAGTAATTAATAATTTCTTATCAAGCAACAACATCATACACGAAAAACAATTTGGCTTGCAAAAAAACAAAAGTACTTCGCAATTATTGTCTTTATTTACAGATGAAATAAATTGTTACTTAAATGATAAGAAGTATGTTCTAGCTGTCATGATAGACTTTAGTAAAGCATTTGATACATTAAATTACGAGACGTTATATAAAAAATTGGAGCAAAATGGTATACAAGGTCCCGTCCTGGAATGGTTTAGAAACTACCACACAAACCGTTTTAACGCAGTCAGCATCGCCGACCACCTAAGTGACCTAATTCCGATCTTACACGGCATGGCCCAGGGATCAATATTGGGGCCTACTGAGTACTTGCTATACGTAAACGACATGTGTAATATATTCAGGCACGGCTCTGTGTACCAATTTGCAGACGATACATGTCTTATTACCTCTCACCACAATATTGAGACAGCCCAGGCAATGATGCAGAAGGACTTCGACCTCCTGTGTAAGTGGGCGCACGATATCGGACTATCAATAAATTACGACAAAACTAAATTAATGTACATCCATTCGCCATACAAAAAAAAATACAATTTTACCCCAACCATCGTGGCCCATGAACACTCATGCCTGCATATGCGAAATCCTTCTTGTAATTGTAAACATCTAGACATTGTTAAACAACATACTTACCTAGGACTAAAGATAGACCACAAATTTAATTGGGGTCCCCATGTTGAACATGTGTGCTGTAAATTAAGAGCTATTCTAGCAAAACTAACCATTCTTAAATACAAACTTCCATATAAAACCTTAAGATTACTCTATATGTCAATGGCAGATTCTGTAATAAGCTACGGCATATCTAGCTACGGTAGGACATATAAAACCTACCTACAAAATATATATGATCTACAACTAAGAATATTGAAAACTATAGTTCCACTTAAAATTAAATATAAATATAAAGACAATTATGATTACTTATTTAAACACTGTAAGGTCATAAACGTGTACGATAAGGTAAAACTTGCAATTGTAACTCAGTATAATAGTAATGTAACTCAATTAAAAAAAAGGGTCAGACCTAATAATATGCGTAATTTGTCATGTACTCCATTGTTCTGCATGCCTAATTTTAATAATGATCATGGAAAAAGAGTCTGGAGGTGCATCCTGCCCTACGTTTTAAATAATTTGCCTAAAGATCTTGTAGAAAAAATAGACTTTAATAAGACTAACAAACTAAAAAACGCGTTAAAACGTTTTTTTACACAGGACAAGTACAGCGCGATGGACTCCCAGACAAATAAATTAACTAGCCCTCGAGCGGTAACTGCTAACAGCGCAATATAATCTTCATATTCTAAGATTTCTGCGTTAGTCTTAAGTAAAAAAAAAACTGAAGTGAAGTGAAATAAACAGTTTAAATTTTTTAAATTTTTTTTTTTTTAGAAAGTTGTTCATCATTTATTATGATATTAGTCAGTACCTAATATCAATCAGTTTTGGCAACTTTTTAGATTTTCTTATTGCAATTGTTATCAGCGCCATCTAGTTGAGTTTAGAGAAAGCCGTGGAAAATTCGGGCCGGGCGGCACAATCATCAGGTATGTAATTCACTTATATGGTGAAAGATGGCGCTATTTGTCTCTAAAATACAAAGAGGTTAAATTATATATTTTTTATCACTCTTAAGTATTTTTATTATTTACTTAATATTTACATAAGTTCACACAAAATAAAAAATAAAAAGACAAAAAAACTATACAAGTCTCATGGGTAGGACTCGAATTCAGACCTAAAAGCAGCAAAACGTTCACACTAAAATCGCTAGTCCACCAAAGTACTTACAAGTAACGATTAAAAATAAGCATCATATGCGTTCTCGTTTTATGTAATTTCACTTATATCTCCCTTAAATGAATTTTTTCGAAGATAATTCCTTCATAGATCGATTTCTGGTTATTTTTAACCCCTAATCCTAGATTTTCGTCAAAAAGTTTCAAGCCGTTTTCGAAATCATCGGGACACTTAACTCGTTTAATAGTATGGGATGGGATAGGATAGGATAAAATTATTTTTGGTTTGCTAATCTTGTTGCTAAACTGGTCACTGAGAAGGTCACAAGGGGGGGAGGGGTTGAGGTAGCCTTCAGAGAGCGGCAGGGAGTGTCCATACTGTATAATGTCCTTATACTATACTGTGATCACCAGTAGAACCAAGGTAAAAATATGTAGTAAGGCGCGTGGTAGTTTGGTTTGACTGCTAACTTAAGGCACAGAATGAAAGGTTGCTATTGGTTCAGTTTTACTAGGTATGTACTTCGTTATAACCACATGCGATCAATATTCCCCGCTATGTACTGATGTTTCCCGCAGTGTTGGCATAAATCAATATTTTTTAATCAATTCGTTACTTTGATTATGTTTATCAAGATTAAATTAATATTAATTAAAAAAAGCGGCCAAGTGCGAGTCGGACTCGCCCATGAAGGGTTCCGTAGCAGCAAGTAACGTAATATAAAAGTTCTTGTAGTTCGTTGTAGGTAAATTGCGGTTTACGATTTATGACGTATTAAAAAAACTACTTACTAGATCTCGTTCAAACCAATTTTCGGTGGAAGTTTGCATGGCAATGTACATTATATGATTTTTTATTTGTTTTATCATTATCTTATTTTAGAAGTTACAGGGGGGGGGGACACACATTTTACCAAAGTGTCTCTCGCGCAAACTATTCAGTTTAGAAAAAAATGATATTAGAAACCTCAATATCATTTTTGAAGATATAGATACCCCACATAGATACCCCACACGTATGGGTTTGATGAAAAAAAAAATTGAGTTTCAGTTCTAATATGGGGAACCCCCAAAATTTATTGTTTTTTTTTTCTATTTTTGTGTGAAAATCAATGCGGTTGACAGAATACATCTACTTACCAAGTTTCAACAGTATAGTTCTTATAGTTTCGGAAAAAAGTGGCAGACAGACAAACAGACAGACAGACAGACATGACGAATCCATAAGGGTTCCGTTTTTTGCCATTTGGCTACGGAACCCTAAAAAGTAGCCTTAATCTTAATAAGGTCCGTTAATCGTTAATTTGATTAACTTGTTAAACTATACTTTTCCTATTTTAATTACATAATTAGCGTCAAAAAAATCCCAACTCTGGGAAATTATTACAATACTTTAAGCTAATTTAACAAAACTTTTAGCATTCAACTCATGTAAAATACATACAATAAATGTAAAACACAATACATTTAATTAGGTTTTTGTTTAAAGTGCCTTTTAAATGATACCCTACATTTTTTATATCGTTTGTTAGCATTGAACGAGTAGGGTTATAATTGACCACGCTGAATATGTTAAAAACAACCGACTTCAATCGTAACAACTCCAATTTTGCTATTTTTTTTGTTTTTGTTGATTTTCTCAAAAACCGCTGAACCGATTACGATAAAATTTACATGGGACCACCTGGGACGTATACCCTTTTAAACAAAAAAATATTTTTCCAAATCGGTTCAGGCATCTTCGAGTAATCTGTGAACATACATAAATAAAAAAAGAAAATAAAAAAAAGATTCCGACGAATTGAGAACATCCTCCTTTTTTTGAAGTCGGTTTAAAAGAGGTTTGAAGTAGAATATTCAATACACCTGCAAGGTGAAAAAGGTGCGATTTTTTGACGCTGAGTATAATATGTATAGTTTTTCTTCTTAGGGAGTGAATTTTGAAAAAAAAAAACCCTAATTAGTAAATAGTGGGTTATCTTGATTTTTTATTTAAATCGGGGTTTTATTAACGGGTCGTTTTAGGGCCTAATAACGGATCAGTTGTTTCCATACGATAAACCGCACCACTAGTACTAAATATTATTATTATGATAAAGATTTTAATTTTATTTCAAGAACTTTGGTTACGATTTTTAACCGTTAATAGTATTAACTTTCGGCCATTGATTTCCCGTATAGATAACGTGCCTACGAACTTCGGGGAACTCCCTTGCCGAAGCTTTCTACTTATTTATTATTCATTCATAAGAAGCGGCGCAATATTTACTCAGCCATTACTGCGCCACGGTCGCGCACCTTGCATTAAAAATTTAACACAATCCCGTTGGAAAAGGAATGCTTAATAAAAGAAATTGAATAAACATTTAAGTCGTATATACCACTGTTAATTATAATTAAGTCTTAAATGCAGTGGTGCCATGAATTTCACGATAAAAGGCTGTTTCATTATTTCATTTCTTTTGTATTACAGTTTTTTTTAATATAAATTTCTTCTGTTACTGGTGCATGTTGTTTCTTTCTCTGACAGTTATTGATTTAAAAGTGTGATGTACGATAAATCTTTTTGGTAATAATATTTTAAAAATAGGTATATATACCTTGTTAATCAATTTAGGTTCCGTGAATGCGAACCTCAAAAAATACTATCGCCTACCGCATAGTCCATGATCTAACTTGGCCATATGCCAGATATCGCGATTCAATAGTCAAATCTCGTATGCACTGCGGGGCAAAAAAATAAATCAATTAGCGCCAGCCGCGGCCGGCGGCGCAGGCGGCCGTAGCGTCAGCAAAACTCCACTGAAGATGATTCCTTTTCAGTTGGGAATAGGGTAGTTGCAGTGTGTGTCTGTTGTGTTATATTATGAAGTACCTACAAATATTCTTACAAACGTTAGGCGTCTTTTGACTAAAACAGACATGTTAAAGGTTCTGGCGTGTTCGCTATAGCTACATTTCACAGACATTTCGACATCTCAATTGGTCCAAGCAAATAAATACAAGTAAAACTATAAAGTGTAAAATAAATATTGAAAAGGGCCGTCAACATCATTTAAGTCGTGGCCATTATTACATACTTACTTAACTCTATCCTAGTAATCGAACAGCTTGTATGTGAACTTTCATGGGTGAATTTCAATGAAGCGGTCGTGGCTCAGTGCGGCTTGCGTGGTCGCGTCGATCACACAGGTTAACCGACTAAATACACGGTCATAACCTGGAGGGGTTTGACTGTTAGTGGCATTTATCTCGACAGTTTCCGTGCTTCGTTAATAACGCTAAGCCGTTGGTGCCGGCTGCTATCACTAGATGGCAGTCGTTAAGCTATGTCGGAGGCCTTGTAGGCGGCATGAAAACATTTGACACTGGGGTTGGCCACTAGCCCCACAACCACCAGTCCGGCCTTGACCCTGTGTGTGGCAGATTATGGCCTAATCTTCCCGAGGTATGGGAAGAGACCCGTGCCCCTGTAGTGGGGACGCAACAATTTTGTACGAGGAAATTGCAAGTCAGTAATAAAAGTATATTTAAAAACACAATCTTTTATTTACACGCACTAAAATGGGTGAAATAAATGCATTGTCATCAGAACTGAATATGTCTGCCAAATTTCACGTTAATCCATCAAGAGAAAGAGGTTCAAAATTCGTTTGCAAGATTTGTACTATACAAACACACAAGTTAAATAAAAGCTTGTAAAACTGTGAAGGCACTATTACCTATTAGTTAATCTGTGCCAAAATTGTCACTTTATCTAAAGATTTTTAACATTCGAAGCTGACTGCTCCTACAGGATTAACGACGTTCGAGGTAGTTGTTAAAGTGGATCGCTGGCTTTCACTGATATGCCTACACAGGATTCAATCATTAAAATGCGCAGTGAATAGTTTGTGTTCAGTTATAACTGTGACTGTGATAGTTCCCGACCTACAAAGCAGTATCATAATAACTGGCGCAGTAGCGCACAATAGACGGGACTCGTTAAACCGGCGATGTAGAAGGAATCCTTGAGTTGGATCGGAGCCGAGTCGGAGATTGCAACGATTTATATTATCCGACTAGGTATGACCCGTGAAGTATGTTCCCGTTTTAGGAAAATTGCTCTTACTAATATTATAATGCTATTGCATAATGTGTTGTACGTATGTGAATGTTAGTTTTATACGTTACCTGTGTTAGCATCTAGGTACAAGAACAACTGGAAACCGTATATTGTTGAAAGAATTAAATAGAAATATCGCTCCGAATTATGCCGAGTATAAATTTGTTAGGTTGCAGACACTGAAGAGAAATGCAGAGAGATTGCAGGACTATATAAGGTGCTACTTTATTAGTGCCCGATATTTTAGTCAGCGCTCCTACTCCCGATTCTGATCAACTTTCCCCAAGGAACCCATAGTCAAATCGCAAAAAAATTTGTTTGGCCGCTCGGCTGATCGATTTGTATGAAGAGTCCAAAAATTTTTTTTCGATTTTACTATGGGTTTCTTGCGGAAAGTTGATCAGAATCAGGAGTAGAAGCACTGACTAAAATATCGGGCACTAATAAAGTAGCACCTTATATAGTAGAACATTACCTACTTACGCTTGGAATTGGAACAGACGAAATGTAGAACTATCAATACAGTGTGTAACAAAATTGGTGTAGGACCCGTTAACTGGGGATTCTACTCATCGTACTGAATATTTTTTGTTCTACGACTTTGCTCAAATCACAAAAAAAAATACATTTCATATTTGCCATTTTTGTATGGAGAGTCCAAAAATTTTTTGCGATTTGAGCAAAGTCGTAGAACAAAATTTGTTCAGTACGATGAGTAGAATCCCCAGTTAACGGGTCCTACACCAATTTTGTTACACCTGTATAACTGTAGACAGTTTTCTCATGTCAGACAGAAGTTTGGAGAGGTTAAGAAGGTCACATACGAGTTAAGTTAATAAGACTTTAGTTACGCTGCTTCGTCGAGAACCTTCATATTATGAACACATAAGAACAAACATGAATATTAGACCCTCGTAAATGTAAGTCGCTCTTACTTTGACGGCGACCATAATAATATTCTCTTTGATATCCACTCAAGAAATAGTGTGGACTTTAATAACTAACTGTAAGTAGAGCTTTGGCTAGCGCTTCTTTATACCTATGTACATATTATTAAGTAATAATAATATCTGGGACAAATCACACACGGTCATCTGGACCCAAACTAGGATTCCCTGTATCTCGAGAACCAGAGACTGATATACATACACATATACATTTAAATACATACATATATAGATATTATACACCCAGACTCAGAGCAAACAATTCTGCTCATCACAGAAAAGTTTGCCCTGTGTGGGGATCGAACCCACGACTCTCGGATCAGAGGTCAGGATCGCTAACCGAGTCAGTCAATAGTTACTTAGTTTTTTCACGTTAATTTTGTCCAAACAGGCCATCCATTTGAGTTGCACACAGACACATACAGGCTTTAAACGGACATTATTTTTTGAGTCTGGGATAAAAAAACACACATTTTGTACACACATTAACATATTGTGCATAGTGCACATGGTATATGCGGGTGGTAGGACCTTGTGCGAGGTCCGTCCGGATCGCTACCACCATCTTACTCGCTAATCCTGCCGCTAAGCAGCAGTGCTTGCACTGTTGTGTTCCGGTGTGGAGAGTAAGACAGCCGAGGAAATTACAGGCACAAGAGGCATTTCATCTTAGCCCTCTAGGTTGGCAACGCATCTGCAATCCCCTCCGGGGTTGTAGGTGTCTATGGGCAGTGGTGATCACTTACCATCAGGTGACCCACTTGCTCGTTTGCCTTCCTAATCACATTAAAAAAAAAAATAAAAAAAAAAAAAGTGCAGTAGAGTCTGGAGCGTTCTCATCAAATAAATATTTCTGAGCCATTAGGGCGGGCGGCGGGCGGAGGATGTGATGTAGGTGTAGCCCATTCTATGTTCCACTGTGTGTCCGCTTTCTGCCGCATAATATCAAAATACGATGAATAAAAATTATTTATTTATCGACAAGCGGCAAATGTAGGGACATATTCATTTATTACGCAAAGAACAACAAAAAAGTGGCAAATCGTAAATGTATCTCATGAACTGAACAACTTTCTCCGAGGAACCTAAGTACTTGTACAACTAGAAAAAAAAGTTCGTTTTTCGTGACTGAAACATTATCCACAAAAGATAAATTAGTATAAAGAGCACATTTTTTTTTCTTATGACGTACCTATAAGTACAATAGGGAAAGTTGTTCAGTTTCACGTTTAGCATCTCATCTACCATTTTAGTAATAAGTTAACAATGTTTTACGCTCTTTTTTCATCCTATTCTATAATACCCACCTACTCAAATAATCAAGATTTGTATAGAAAGTTATATGACTTTCTATTATTTATTTCTTATATAAGAAAAGCCCATTATACTCACCCATCACATTTAGGTTAGACAGTTTCCTCATCTCTGCAATCCTGTAGTTTGTTACAAAAGTTTATTATGGAATTTTGGTTGTAATAGAAAGCATGGGTGCCCATTGTTCTCAATCTGTCAGGAGGCAGGAGAGGGCAGGGGACCCTTAAAGGTAAGTCATCCCTTTTAGCGAAAGGGCAAATATTATTTTACAACACGTAGACGTATCAAATATGAAAGGATCTTTAGTGTAGAGTAATTCCGTTGTTATACTGATATCGTTATATTTCATAATAGCAATATTTGCATTCGAGTTGCGTAGGTTCAACTCGTTAGAAATACGTCTTGTTGATAGACTCTTAAGATATCAATAAGAGGAGGTATGAAAGTCATTAATCCTAGATCGAATTCATTGAAGCAAATCAGGACCATATTATTAGTTCTGTAACAACTACTTAATTTTAACTTAAGGCGCTAAGTATAGCCAAATCGCAATATTCAATTCAAATTCTTGAGATAATGCTTAAAGCTATCACCATCGAAAAAATATATAACATACTTACTTGAAATAATACACAACAAATTGCCTTGAACAGAATCATAAAAATCACAAAAACATTGATGAAAAAAATATCCTGTAAACCCGTTTTGTATTAATTGCAAATTCTCTCGGAAAGAAAAATTTGTTAATGTTGAGACCAACACACAAAAATCAGCCATTTTAATACCTTCAGTTTACCTTGAACGGATTTTTTTAAACTTATTTCAAAGCAAGAAAAGTAATAAAATCATCGAAATCTCTAGAATTTTGCTTACGGCCTTGACGTAACCGCCGCGACGGTACTCACACTGATCTGAACTTAAAGTGAGTGGCGTTACGGTCGATATTATATTATCATTGAGTGTACATCGCCTTAACAGTATGTAACAAAATACGTGAAGGTCCCATAAATTAGACATTCCATTCATCATACTGATAAAACTTAATGATAATTTTTGGGCATTGCTACATCATTGTTTCATATCCTCCAAGAACAGTCAAGAGTGAAAAATAAAATAAATAAGATAAATAAGATAAATAAAATAAATAAGATAAGTAAGATAAATAAAATAAATAAAATAAATAAAATAAATAAAATAAATAAAATAAATAAAATAAATAAATAAAAAGAGTGAATCGGCGGGACCACGAGTAAACAGTCAATTATTCGTCGACCCATCAGTGGGTCAATGCGGTGGGCCCACGAGTCGGGAGCGAAATCAATAACCTCATTAGCCAGTTTCCACAGGATATCCAAAAAAGAGAATTCAACAAAACTGTTCAGTAGGATGACTAGAAGCCGCAGTTATCGGATCCTATACCTAGTATGTGTGCATTTTTACACCTGTATTTCCAAAGGTTAATATTGGTCAAAAACAGAGTACATATCCTCTAAGTACTTAATACAATTTTCTCGATTAAATCATATTTTCGAAGAATATTGATTAGCTTCATCAATGGAAGAGATAGTTAAATATTTTTCAGGTATTTCAGAGACTACGGAAAAATGATGAAATTGTCGCGTCTGCGCAACCTATTGTGAACTTACTCATTTCTGTCCACTTTCGGCAGACAAAGGGGGCTCGTGTTCCCAGCGCTGCCGCCGCCGCCTGTTTGCGTAGGACCCGCTGCGATCCCGCTACATCTTCTAAAAACGTAAAGTATTTGACATGAAATAGTAGGAGACTAAATCTAGGTCTAGAGAACAGGAAAAAATTACCTAAAATGTATTGTTTGCTTGTGTGCGAACTATATTCTTGGATGATTTAATATATTATTGGCGCGCGTGTAGGTGTGCTTTTATCCTAATGTATTGTATTATATTATTGAAGTTTTCATAATTATAAACTTTGTCATCGTAGTTGACTGACGCCCTGTAAGGAAATTGCATGAATTTTACACACACACATACACATACAAAGTTCTTTTGCCATAGCTTGGGTTCCGGAAATATGTTTCGTAAATGTATAATTTTAGAATAACTCTAAAAGTTTTGTGAAAGAAACAGAGGTGACGAATCGAAAGACGAATCAAAATGTGGGACACTAAACAAAAGGAATCAAATTAACATTCCTACATAAAAATTTGTAATAAATTCAGACGTCATCTTTAATTAGTTGAAATGTCAAAGAATAGCTTTTAATAATTAATGGATTGATGGAATATCCAGGTAGGCACCTAAACTGACATCAAAGCGATGAGCCAGCTAAAATATTTATAATATTTCAATTTCGATCGTTCGCCCTCGTCGTTTGAGTTACTGTAAATCATGACAAAGTCTTCAGGAATATCAGAGATGCGTTCGGTTCATATTTATCTTGAGGGAAAACGAAGAGACACTGTAGAAAAGACAAGGCGGGATACGGGAATATCAGGTGTCCTGTCCATTCTACGAGTATAGGTTCCTTAGGATAAGCTGTCCAGTTTCATGAGTAGAACCCACTGTTAATTTGTTTTGGGTATTTTAGAAGGACCCTATATAATTACAATTGATCATCCGTGGTCACGTGGAAGATTAAACTTGACCACCTCCGTGGCCTGGTGGTTAGTCTGCTTGCTTCACATCAGGAGGTCGCGGGTTCGATTCCCTGTGGGGTCCAACTTTGAAGGACATGGTTTGGTTGGTGATAGGGCCTTTTCTGAGCCCGTCTGGCTAGTTACACCATTTCGTCTCGCCGCTAAATGTTGAAACCTATAGTATTGATGCCTTCTGGCATGGAGATAAGATAAACAGTTCCCTATTGCGTTGGGGAATATCGGTAAGCCCGCTTCTGGTTTTGGCATCATCATTACATACCACCAGGTGAGATGAAGATTCGTAGTTTTGTGTCATTTTAAATATCACATGGTAAATATGACTCAGATAAGACTTTCATTTTTAAGGCGCGCGCGACGTACACTCAATCTGAGCAGGTTGATGCATGATAATATAATATCGACCGTAACGCCACTCATTTTAAGTTCAGATCAGTGTGGGTACTATCGCGGCGGTTACGTCAAGGCCGAACGCAGAATTAGATTTCGATGTTTTTATTACTTTTCTTGGCTTTCAAATAAGTTAAAAAAATCCATTCAAGGTAAATTGTATTAAAATTACCGATTTTTGTGTGTTGGTTTCAATATAAACAAATATTGTGTTTCCGAGAGAATTTGTAATTAATACAAAATACAGGGTTTACAGGATTTTTTTTTTTTCATCAAAGTTTTTGTGATTTTTATGATTCTGTTCAAGGCAATTTGTTTTTTATTGTTTCAAGTATGTTATATATTTTTCCATGGTGATAGATTTAACGATTATTTCAAGAATTTGAATTGAATATTGCGATTTGGCAATACTTAGCGCCTCAACTGAATGTTTTTTCTTCTTGTTTCCATCTTTTTAGTTCGCTTTTTCAACCGACTTCAAAAAAAGGAGGAGGTTCTCAATTCGTCGGAATCTTTTTTTTTTTTTTATGTATGTTCACCGATTACTCGAAGACGCCTGAACCGATTTCGAAAATTCTTTTTTTGTTTGAAAGGGTATACTTCACAGGTAGTCCCATATAAATTTTATCGAAATCGATTCAGCGGTTTTTGAGAAAATCAACAAAACATAGCAAAATTGGAGTTGTTACGATTGAAGTCGGTTGTTTTTAACGTATTCAGCGTGGTCAATTATGGGCAGTCGTGTTGTTTGATTAGGTACAGGATGAAATGTTGTCTAATGGTAAGTTACATATACTTCCCATCCCGTCAACTAATTCTGAGCATGCAAAAAATATGTTGCGTCATGAAAGAAGGACAAAAACAGACAAAAAAAGTTTCGGTGGCTCCGCGGGTAGTGACTCCGTCCTCCTAACCAGAGGTCATGGGTTAAAACTCTGGCCAGTGCACCAATGAGTTTTTCGAAACATACGTGCATTTTCATATCGACTGATTTAATGATGAAGGAAAATATCGTGAGAAATCTGCACATCTGATTTCTAGACGTGTATGATGGTCACGTTGCACACCTCCGTAGGTGTAAATCTAAATGCCCTACACGTGAGCGCGCGGGTGATGCTAAGTGCAGCACTAGGCAACCGCCATACCCTGTGGATAGAACGGTTAAATGTCCCACACGATAAGAAGAAGAATAGACAAACTCACTTTCGGATTCATAATGTTGTCATGGAAAAGGATCATCATCATCAGGCCTTTACAACTTGACAGATGATTTAAGCAGCGTGAGTGTGAGGACAAGTATTACTTATAAAAACTAAAATAATTAAAATATCTGTATCGGAGGCCTGATAAAGTATTCCGGGTGAAATAACTATAGGTAACAGCGATAAAAAAGAAAACCATTATTGTGTACATATAATTATGTAAAACAATGTATGTTATGAATTTTTTGTTAGATCAGGTTATTGCGTCAGCTGAGTAAACTAGAAATCTTGAATAAACAAAAATATGTTTACTGTTTTTTGCATAATTATGATGAGTAAGTACCGACGACGGGACCCTGTTAGCTATCTAGCCTATACTTTACACTGTCTGTCGGTCAGTCAGTAGCTTTAATGGTTTTAAGTATCTTTAGAACCGTAATAATTATTACTTACTTACCCGTTGACATTTTCACCAATCCGGACTTTGCTCCCGGTTGTCGAGTAAGGCCTTACCTCCAGGTATGGGAAGAGACTAGGGTTGCTAACGTTTTTAAAGGAATAGAGTATATTTGATTTCAAAGAGCGGAAATAAAGAGAACAGATTAATAAAAAAGAGTATCATTTATTTTAAATTTAAAATATGTATTTCTTCGTACTTTTTGAAGTACATAACAATTTTTTACTGTTTCTTAAAGAATCCTACAACTCTAAATATTAATATCAGGAGCTCATTTCAATCAACTTTAATAAACTTTAATAAATTTCTTCCCGCTACTTCATATTCATGCTGCTATCGCCTAAATTGCCGATGCCGGAAAAGAACTTCGAAAACCCCGGACATTTGGGTGAAATCTGATTTTTGCCCCGGACACCATAGTTTATTGTAATAAACACATGGGCGCTGGCGTAATTTAATGGAGTGCATCTGCATATAATCTATCCATTTCGTAATTATAACAAGTAATTACTAATTAAGCAAGGATCGCGTAAACCTTTATCCTATAATGTAAGTAAATAAGCGCGAAATTTTTTATGGTTTTACCGTAGATATTTACTGATGGCAGCCCTATTCATTTGACTGAAAAAACTATCTCAGTGAATGGAACAGAGAAGTTGCGGGAACCGAGTATTTTAACGTACTCTATTAAAGTTATAGATTATAGAGTACACCTACATGAAATAGAGTACAATACTCTATTTTAGAGTACGATTCGCAACCCTAGAAGAGACCCGTGCCCTAGCAGTGGGGACGATATGGCTTGTTAACGTCATTTTCACAGAATGTATGCCTTTACGGTGAATATCCAACCAAACAATAAAAAAGTACTACATATATTATATTATTTATATTTTTATTGTGTGGCACAATTTAACCGCACTATCACAAAGGATATACGGTATACGGTAGTTGCTTGGTGTTGCACTTAGCATCACCGCGGGCACATGTAGGGTATTTATATTTGCACTACCATTAAAAACAGATGTGTCCAACGTGACCATAATACACATCTAGTAATTAGATGTACAGGTTTCCTCACATTTTTTTCCTTCACCATTAAAGCACTTGGTATGAAAATAATAATAATAAAAATTATTTTCGACCAACTTTGGATCACAATAGTGTTAGTAACTTAAATCTAAACTTAAAGACTAGTGTTAGTGTGAGCAAAACATATGTGGCAGATTATTTTATTAAATTTAATTTGTCTATTATGTGTCGACTGTTATTTGCAACGTGGACCATGCAGCAATGGTTCACAATTGCACAGTGGACCCTGCTGGCGAACACAGCCAGGACGCTGTTGGAGCTGGCCCGCACCCGCCGCACCAGGGATGCGCTTCGTTTGCGCATGGTGGCGAAGAAGCAGTCTCCGCGAGCCTCCGCGAACATCCCTAATGCGCTGCAGTAACGGGGTAGCCCCAACAGTGCCCTGAAGGCGTTATTAAACTGGACCCGTAGGGCATTGTATTGTCTTTGGGTATAATCAACCCACAGGCTACTCATGTAAAAAGATGTGCAATAAGCTCTGAAAAGAGATATTTTTAATTGGAGCAATGAGCAAACCTGCGAGCTATCATATTTGCCCTGACGGCCAATGCCCTACGTTCCCTCTCTATATCCGCATTGTCCTTAAGGTCAGGAGTTAACAAATGCCCTAGATACTTGAACTGTTTTGTGAGTGTCATAGGAACTCCATTTAATTTAAATGCACGTAAGTTTCGAAAATCTCGTTGGTACCACGATTTGAACCCGAGACCTCTGGTTAGGAGGGTAAAAGGTCGAAGTCACTACCGCGGAGCCACCGAAGCTATTTACATACATTGTAAAATATTTTGAAGGGAGGAACAAGCTATGAATGTTTTTTCAACGTTTATTATTCTCTGTCGTATAAATGATAATACAGGTGTGTGATCATAGTAAAAAATCGAAGGAAGGAAAAATCGATGGAAGGTATAACGACACATAATAAAAAAGCGGCCAAGTGCAAGTCGGACTCGCCCATGAAGGGTTCCGTAGCAGCAAGTAACATAATATAAAAGTTTTTGTAGTTCGTTGTAACTTGAAAAGGTAAATTGCGGTTTACGATTTATGACGTATTAAAAAAAAACTACTTACTAGATATCGTTCAAACCAATTTTCGGTGGAAGTTTGTATGGTAATGTACATCATATATTTTTTTTAGTTTTATCATTCTCTTATTTTAGAAGTTACGGGGGGGGGGGGGGACACACATTTTACAACTTTGGAAGTGTCTCTCGCGCAAACTATTCAGTTTAGAAGAAAATGATATTAAAAACCTCAATATCATTTTTGAAGACCTATCCATAGATACCCCACACGTATGGGTTTGATGAAAAAAAATTTTTGAGTTTCAGTTCTAAGTATGGGGAGCCCCCAAAATTTATTGTTTTTTTTTCTATTTTTGTGTGAAAATCTTAATGCGGTTCACAAAATACATCTACTTACCACGTTTCAACAGTATAGTTCTTATAGTTTCGGAAAAAAAGTGGCTGTGACATACGGACAGACAGACAGACAGACAGACAGACAGACATGACGAATCCATAAGGGTTCCGCTTTTTGCCATTTGGCTACGGAACCCTAAAAACTAGCTAAGTGAGCTAAACTCGCATTTAGGATCCCAAATAGAATCAAAGAAAACTCATTTAAAACAACATTGCGTAAATGATTTAAGGATTATTTTGCTGAATGACATTTAATATACATATAATACGAAAGAAATTCACTGTCTAAATATGACGCTATTTAATTACATTCTTTCATGACTAATTAAAATGTAGATTTTATAACATTTCCAAGAATTTAACATTTAATGATAAAACTTATTCAGAAGTTTCAGAACAGTTATAATAATCTAAATATAAGTGTTATAAAAAGTATTTGCATACTTTGTTAAAGAAGATTTTAAAAGAGTCTATTGAAAAAATAAATAACAGTATTTGGACATAGCATAAGTTTTTATGACTTGACTTGACTATTTGTTTTGTAGGTCCCGGTGCGCGCACTTGGAGATGTTCTTTACAAATAAGTACTTTAACTTTGCAAAGAACATATCGATACATTAAGTACTTAATTATTACTCACGTTTTGTGATATGTTTCTATTAAATATTTAAACAGATGCCTCTACGAACTGGTATATAAAACATAAACTTTTAATGAAGTGACAGAAATGTAACTGAAGCCGATGCAATTATGTTAAAAACTTTAATATTATCTGTGGCCCTTGTGGCTTATGTAGCTTTGACAGTGTCAGCAACATCCAAAAGTAAGCGATTTGTTAGTTTTGATTTTAATTTCTTACGTTATATTAAAGCAAATGTATTTTACAAATTCTTCAATTTAATTTTTTGTTGAGATCGTTAATAACTTTATTAAATAATTATTATATAAGGTGCTACTTAATTAGTGCCCGATATTTTAGTCAGTGCTTCTACTCCTGATTCTGATCAACTTTCCCCAAGAAACCCATAGTCAAATCGAAAAAAAATTTTTGGACTCTTCATACAAATCGATCAGCCGAGCGGCCAAATTAGTATGAAGAGCCCAAAAAATGTTTTGCGATTTGTCTATGGGTTCCTTGGGGAAAGTTGATCAGAATCAGGAGTAGGAGCACTGACTAAAATATCGGGCACTAATAAAGTAGCACCTTATATAAATAAAATATAATATGTACAGAATATTTAAATAACTTTATTTGTTTTCATAAAGAATGCGATCAAAATGGTGATAACAGTGGAAAAGATGACGATGGATATAAATATAATGACACATCTAGCGGCAATAGTGAGGAAGACCAGAAACGATTTTCTAAAGGAATTGCAACATTTAGTTCGCGCTTCATTAAAGTAAGTATAGAAGCAATTATTTAGGTAGATTCAACTTTCATGTGTAGCTAATGAGTTGATTGTAACTTTTTTTTAAGGAAACAGCGAATATTAAGAAGAGCGACAACGTCGTAATGTCTCCTTTTTCCGTATTGATACCACTTGCAGAATTGGCCTTGTATACCATAGGGAAATCGTTAAATCAACTATTGCAAGCAATTGGACTTCAGAACAAAAATCAAGTATGTTATATAAGTTTCTATGTAAAGCTTTAGTGCATTTTAGTTTTTAAGGTAACTTTCTAATGATTTTGATCCATTGTAGATACGACGCGTATTCAAACGTTACTTGGATGGAACTAAAAATCAAGAAAACGTTACATTCAACTTGGCTGCCATGGTATATCTAAATGAAAAATATGAAATGACCGATGCTTTCTTAGAAGATACTTTAGCCCAGTCATCGAGGAGTTTCTTTGTATGGAGACCCCAACATTAATTTCTCTGTCAATGAAACTTTGCACGATTGTGAAGGATAGTGTATAGATGGAAGATGACGAAGAAGCCAAAAGATTTTGTGGCTGGAAGTAGGTGTTTTATACCTAAACATGAAAATTGCATTTAAAATTGGGTGGATAATTTCTCGATCGAATATTTCTGTACTACTCGTTTGTAGTAACTTAATGATACGCGTATGTAGTAGTATCCAAAACTTTTTCGAATTTTGTGACGCTTAAGTTAAGCAAAACATGATTTTTCGATTTTTACTTCCGATGAATAATTTCTCGATTAATTTTTATTTTTCAGTATAGTTTTATATCTTGTTGGACATCTTTTTGTATAAGTATCCAAAACATTTTCCTTTAAGATCATAGCATAATAGTTTTTATGCAATAACTAATTGTGTAAAATTTCTCAGTCCATTTTTATTTATTTATATGGTACAAAATAATAAATGTAAACAGTATTTCAGGTTATCCAATGAAATTTCGATACATTAAACTCATATGCATAAAGCGTCACACACGTATGTAAGGTCACGTGACCCATTCACCGGCCACGACCCATTTCCGGCCTTTCGCACTTTATTTTGTATAATAGTAATAGTTAAAAAAAATGTTCGGATTCGTTTGATCTGCACAAAATTCACGCGTAAGTAGGTATTCCACAGATAGTAAAAAAACTCACTAAAAGGCTGTTAAGTATAGATTAAAAAAAATATCAACATCAAATAACTTGTTAGGTACCTATTAATACTGTAAAAAGAATATTATATGTATGGCGGCGTTCAGCGCCATAGTACGAAAGCTAAAAAATACAATAAAATTATATAAAAAACAAAAATAAATCATTTTAATCACAGATGTTGCTAATATCCGCATCCGTAAATATAGAGCTTCCGCATAAATTTTGACATCCGCATCTACATCATCCGCAATATTCAATGCGGATTTTCATGCTGATGCGGATCTAGGACAGTATAGCTAATTATTGTAATATTTTATTTCAGGAATATAATTTTGTAAATTATTAAGTGTAATTATTAATATAAATAATTAATAATCGTATAATTGTATAATTAATAACAAAAGCTCTATAAAAAAGTTTTTTTTTTATTCATACAATTTTATAAAGCAGTATTATTTTCAAGTAAGTACCAAAATACATTATTACACCAAAAGGCAGCAAAGTTACTTTTAATCAACAAAAATGGTTCAGGTTTTTAACTTCCAATACTTTAATAATTTAATAAAAAAAACAAGGATTAGTATCATTATTTAGGGTTTCATACCCAAAGGTCAACGGGACCCTATTAATAAGCCTCCGCTGTCTGTCCGTCTGTCCATCTTTTTGTCAGCGGGCTGTATCTCAAACGTACTATTACGTAGATATTAGGTATTATTAGGTAGATAGCTGTAATTTTCACAGTGTGTATTTCTGTTGCCACTATAACAAAAAAGGCTGGCAATGCACTCCTCTGGTGTTGCGGGTGTCTATGGGCGGCGGTAATCGCTTACCATCAGGTAATCCATCTGCTCGTTTTGTCAGCTATGCCATAAAAAAAAACTTAAAAATTAAAGGGGCTGGTAGGGTGACACCAGAAACGTATTTTTGGCGGAATTCCAAATAGTGTACGATAGTACGGAACCCGGTTTTCATTTATTTATGCCCATACAAACCCATACAAAGGACTATGCAAAAAATTATATGGACCCTGTCCCCACCCATTGACAGAAGTGGCATTAGTTTCAAAATTATTGTGACATCCTATTAAAATAATAGTAATCATTTTCAATCCAAAAAACGATGGGGATTTATTAAAATATACGAGAATAGTTATTTGTTCAACTAATGAGCAAAGTTATTTTTTGCTTCGAGTGCTAGCTTTTAAATCACGAACTAGCGAAGTAGTCTAGAATTGAATCACGAGCGTAGCAACATACAACTTTCGACCGGCGAGAAAAGTAAAATCGTAGTTGATTAAATTCTCTTTGGAGACAATCACATCCCGGACACTTCATACAAATTTCGCGCCATTTTTACTATATAGAAATTTGACACTTCTTCATGTCAGTACACATGTTTATGCATGTGTGAGTGTCTAGGGCTGCCTCACGGACTGCCTATTGCCTATATTAAGGCTGCTTGTACATACAGCCTTGTCTTGAGGGATTTTTCTTTGGCAGGATTTTACTTTTTTGGATCCGGCCTAATACCCAATAATGTAGTGCCAGATAATTTAGTGGATAGAAAGAATAACAAATACATACCATTGGAAGAAAATTTTTAAGCAAATTAAAGAACGATTAACTGAATAATTAAAATTTTTAAAAAATACTGCTGGGTAAAAACTAGCTTTTCTGTTCGATTGGCATCAATTAAAGATAAATAAAAGAGTCGCTTTTAGAGTTTCAAAAGGGAAAAAGGATCACTCGTGGCTCTGTCTGTCCGTCTCTGTCACAGCCAATTTGCTGTGAACCTATTGGGTCGATTGAATAAAATGAAACTTAGTACACAATATACAGTGTGTCTTTTTATAGTGCACATATGAAAGGTGGTGAAATTGGACCCAATTTTATCGCCCAGAAAAATATTTAAAAAAAAAGATGGACGTTCATTTTTTAAGTAGCATCTTCTGTCCCGAAGTAAACAAAACGTTGTAACTTTTAAATTAAGTAGGCTAGAATTTTAAAACAAAAAAGTAAGGTTTGGTAGTAGATGGCCGTGAAAAATTACACAAAAAATAAACACCATCAATGAAATATAAGCATTTTCATATTTTTCTTCACAAAAATTTTTTCATTTTTTGTGTTTAATTGAAAAAATTTATTAAAATAACACCTATTAACGCTATATTTTTATTACTTTAAGATATTTGACATTAGTTCAGCTTTAAAATAATAAAAACCTCAAATTTCTAACCTACACACAACGTTTGCTATGAACGATTAAACAATGGTATTCCAGATAAGCTATTTTTTACACTGTTGCTCTAAATGCTAGTTTTAGATTTTCTGAGTTTTAGTTTTGTCTATTTTTTATTTCTGTGGTACGGCCATTTACTGCCAGTCTTCACTTTTTTGTTTTAACATTCTAGCTTGCATAATTTAAAAATCAAAACGTTTTGTTTATTTGGGAACAGCAGATTTTATTAAAAAAAAACGCCCACAATTTTTTTACTTTTTTTTTTTAATATTTTTCTGGGCGATAAAATTGGGTCTTTTTTCATCCACTTTCATATGTGCACTTTATAAAGACTCACACTGTATAGATTAACCCAAACACGGATGTAAATATAATATATGTTAGAAAAAATGGAGAATGTCTATGAAAGACGAATCTCAGCCAACAGTGCGCCGCCGCGGGTAGTTGTTTTCATTAAAATTGAGAGTAAAAAAGTTATTCTATAACCAACAATAGAAATTAAAATCGTTCTTACAGAGCGTAGGAAAACGTTTATATTATCGGAACATGTTTTTCGCAAGTTTAATAATTTAGTCGGAAGTTTAGTATTTTATTTGGAAGTGCAGTTTTTCTTTCGTTTAATTGTAATTAGACCAAGCTAGTGCTTGTTTGTTAAATATGAAATTATTTTTCGCTGTATTTTGTGTTAATTTTTCGGTATTTCATTTTAATGCAGCTTAGTTAGTATTATAATCAGCCACCGACCGATCGCTGCAGGTTCATCTGTTTTTCGGAACCTTTATTATTACCCTTGAGGCGTTAAGTATCGCCAAATCGCAATATTCAATTCGAATTCTTGAAATAATGGTTAAAGCTATCACCATGGAAAAAAATTATAACATACTTGAAACAGTAAAAAACAAATTACCTAGAACAGAATCATAAAAATCACAAAACTTTGATGATAAACATGTCCTGTGAACCCTATATTTTGCATTAATTACAAATTCTCTCGGAAACACAATATTTGTTTATGTTGAAACCAACACACAAAAATCGGCCATTTTAATACCTTAAATTTATCTTGAACGTTTTTTTTTTACTTATATGAAAGCCAAGAAAAGTAATAAAACATCGAAATCTCGAGAATTTTGCGTTCGGCCTTGACGTAACCGCTGCGGTGGTACCCACATTGATGTGAACTTAAAATGAGTAGCGTTACGGTCGATACTATATTATCATGCATCAACCTGCTCAGATTGAGTGTACGTCGCGCCTTAAAAAAGCGATGTATACAGATCCACATGAAAATAAGTAAAAAGGGAGTTTTTGTGTACAGATGGTAACCCAGTCGTAAGTACCTACCTTATATCTCTTTCTCAACTGTATACGCCAATGCCGGGAGCCTGGATTACACAGTCTTCATTTAAAATATCTATTGTAAAAGTCAGTTATTTTATATATTTATCTCTGTCTTTAAAAAAGTCTGCTGTATCTAATAATTATAGTCTTTCGGAAGTATTCCAAGAACAGCATATCTGCAGTACCAGTGAAGGCGTAACTAGGTAAATAAAATGGCATTTCAAAACAATCTGTAAACATCTTCATAATCGTCACATATTTTGATAAATGCAACAAACAATCCTTTATTTATATTATAAACAATGACTTTAAGATTTTGCTAATATTTAATGTATTAGCCATTTTTGTAATGTATATTTTATCTTAGATTCGTCTTTCATAGACATTCTCCATTTTTTCTTACATATATTATATTTATTTTGCTCGAAATGGTACTATAGATCATGCCTATGCACACTTATATTGAAAAAGTTATATAATCTTGTTTCCAATTAATAAGATTTTTATTCGAAAAAAATGTATGAAGCTGACATGAAAAATAATGATATCTCCGCTATCGCACATTTTTCCATAATTTTTTGCAGGTGGTTAATCTTTGAATTTTTTTGAATTTTTTGACATACTTTAGTACACGGCCACAGGTACGACCTATTTTTGAAAAATGATCAAATATTATAAATATTTGAAAATTATTTTTGTACAAATGTGTTATTTTATTTGGGACCAATGTTTATAACCACTGTTTTGAAAATGAACCCTACTACTCACTCTCAATAATACCTCAATAATCGTGACATAAGTTAGTAAAATAAGAAATATTGCAATATTGGTAGAATTGTATTATATTATTACAAAGGAAACCAGGACACCCGACTAAGTCTAGACCGGCTCCTAAGATTATTAGATTAAGCAGTACATAAGTACAATTTTGTATTGCTTTTCATGATTGCAATAATTCATAATAAACTGCGTAACTTTTATTTACTCACTTACTCCTTACATTAAAATCAAATTTAGGCCATCATATAATAGACTAACAGGCATCTGTGTAAGTAATAAAAGATATATTGAAGTTGTACACACGTACACACAAGCAAACCAGAACCAAGCACATGCTCACAGACACATACATTGAGCCATCGTATACACTTCTTGTGAAATGTTACTTCTGTGCTTCAATGTGTAACTGGCACATATTCATGCACCCACAGAAAGTCAATCAATCAATCGCAGACAACTGACTGAACTAAGATGCTGTTTTATGTCAAAGATCGAGCAAAGACGAACTATAGACGTATTTCACTTCAGATCTTTATATACAAGCTGTTTTCGAGAGTCATTACGAATCGTCACGCACGCAGGTTTGGCGACTTCTAGCTTTCTGAACACGCCTGATTTCGAAAAGTTATCCCTACCATAGAACACATATACTTCATTCCATTCAAAAAAAAGCAAAACGTAAACAAACTTACTATGGAACTGACACATGTCAATGTCATCTGCATACTATGTTTGTTTACCTTTTGCTTTTTTTTTGATTGGAATGAATCATACATATGCTGCGGTGCGGAAGACAAAACAGGAAATCGTAGAATATAATCAGCCATTACATTCAGCGTTTGTGGACTATGAGAAAACTTTTGATTGGATCGAGTCCTGGCTAAAGCGCTTGAACGGGAACGCCACAATGTTAGTCCGTCTTCAAAACAAAAATTTGAAATCTGTCCGGCTGCAGAAAAGGGTGAAACAGGGAGACGTTATATCTAACGGCCTGTTGTTATGGAAGAAGTCCTGCCTGTGATTGAGAGAGCTCGGCACCAACATTAACAGTGAGTACATCACCCACATTTGATCGTTGACGATAATTACTATGATTTTGCCTGAGACTTTGGAAGTCCTAGGTACAGATATCAATGGACTCAATAGACCATTTCAACAACTCGGTCTTAAAATGAACATAAGACAAAAATGATGTCAAAAGTCCATGACCTGAAAACCCATGGCTCTGAAGTTTGGAGACTATACTCGAAGTTATTGACTAATATAGGGTGACTTTAAATTAGTTCTTGATACCAAAGGGTGTGCATGTGCTCATGATAACAAACAAATTTCCCTTAGGAACCCATACAGGGTGTCCACTTTCAGGAAAAGTCAGGGAAAAGTCAGGGAAGCTTTTGGTGGTCAGGGAACGTCAGGGAAATGACCTGGCGACCAGGAAAAGTCAGGGATATTTAAGTTTTTCCCAATGATCGTTAGTGAGGGAAACATCCATGCTCTAATCTGATATCTCCTTGTCTTTGCTGATAACCTAGATTTTTGTTTATATTTTTTTCAAGTTATCAGTGATTCTACATCATGACTTTGCATTCCATAGCTTGAGGGTTCTAGGTAAGAAGCACCTCTGAAACCTTATGGTTCAAAACCAATTTGGCTTTAGCTGGTGGGGATGAATTCCATTCCGATGGCGAGTGGTGCGGTGATAAAACTGTGCTGTAGGCATCATGTCGAACAGTTCCTCAGAACACAAGCTGTTATGTAAGCGGTAGAATATACAGAGAGAGCTGAAGTCAGTCTCTCCGAAAGCTGAGGAGTTCTAGACCGCTTATGAGCTTTTCTGATCGCGCGTCGCTGGGCAGAATTGATACTTGGGTTCTCTTGCCCAAAGATATTCTGAAGTTCTCCATGTGCGGCCTCACTTGAGCTTTGTATAGCTGGAAGCGCTGTTTGGGTCTGAAGTGCCGCTTTACTCTATTGAGCAATCCAGGTTTTTTCGCTGCAAGGGTAACCATGTCCTTGAGATGACCCCGAAGTTCGACGTTGCTAGAAATGTCGACATCTAGGATCCCGATGCTCGTGGCAAAAGCTAGCGTTGTTCCTTGGAACCGAGGCGTCACAGTAAAAGGGACGTTTTTTGGCGGTGAACGCGCAGACTTGCGTCTTCGTGGGGTTAAAGCGGACAAAGTCTAGTCTACCCCCCCCCCCATTCGGACACCTGCTTCAGAGTGTCTTCGACTTCAGACACAAGCCTGGCACGACTCTGCTCCACCTTGACCTATGGGATGTTGCTTGGCCTGTGTACTGCGCATCATCCGTACTGTTATCCCCATAGCAATAAATACCGCTTATTTGCAGGAGATCATTGATATTCAGGAGGATTAGAGTTGGCGAGAGTACAGAACCTTGCGAGTCACCAGCATTAAAGTATTTAGTGTCAGAAGACCAGTTAGAGCAAAGGACTTTAATTCTCCTGTCACACAGAAAGCTGGCGATCTAATCGCACAATTCCTTAGATACCTATGTAGGTAGGCGGTATGCTGGTAATTTCGATAGAAGTGCCTTATTCCAGACCCTATCGAACGCCTTAGCTATATACAGGCTGACTACCAATGCCTCCCCTCGACTTTCAATGGTTTCGGCCCAGCGGTGTGTTAGGCATATTAGAAGATCACCAGCTGACCGGCCATGAAGAAACCCGTATTGGCGGTCATTGATAAGGTCATGATCTTCTGGATAATAAACAAGGACCTGTGTATTAATTAAACGCTCCACCACCTTTGAAAGTAGGGAAATAATAGCTATTGGCCTGTAATTGGACGGCTCAGGTCTATCCCCCTTTTTGGGAACTGGTTGCATATTTGCAACTTTCCAGGATGTTGGCACATGGCCTGTGGAATAGGAGAGCGCGAAAACTCTAGTCGAATCTGAAGTCATCAGCATTATGTGTAGGATATACATGATGTACTGAAATCTATCTACGAGCTATTCATAGACAGTCCAGTACGGGTAGCATGAGGCGTAGACAAAGCTGTTTGTCGCGCCAAACGCGAGAAAACAGCTCAGCTGTCTCTTTCATTAGCTTAGCGTTAGAAGGGAACAAATGCTTTTGAAACTCGCGTCGCGTGCGAGATACGTCGCCATGCTACTAGGGCTGCACGTTAAGCTCTTTACACTGCTATTCCTGAAGGCTCTTCATTTCCACAGCACAGAAATTCACCTCAGTAAGATGGTTGGAAAATGATCCAATGATTTTTTGACAAGGTGAGCAAATTTGTAATAAATGACATGGATCCAGAAAACCACAATAAAAAATGTGATTCAATGAAAATCCCTTTGTTAAAAGCACGGTTAGCTGCTGTTAAGTCAATTTGGCAGATAACGAACCATTTTTGCGCCATCTCCAGATAAAATAAAAAAATAAAAACATTTGTAAATCAAAATCCTCCAAAAACGGTTCTAAATTGGATTATATAAGGGTCAGGGAAGTTTTACAGAATGGTCAGGGAAAGTCAGGGAAAAGTCAGGGAAGTATTTTGGGAATTTAGAGTGGACACCCTGCCATAGTCAAATCGCAAAAAAAATTGACTCTTCATGCTAATTTGGCCGGTAAGTTGGTCAATTTGTATGGATAGTCCACATTTTTTTTTACGATTTGACTATGGGTTCCTTAGGGAAAGTTGTTTGTTATCATTAGCACATGCACAGTCTTTTATATCAAGAACTAATTAAAGTCACCCTATATATGTACCTTGCACAAAAAGTCCAGCTAGGTACGTCTAACTTCAAGAAAGATACCTCTCAAGTGTCTCAAGACTAAAGTCTAATCAGTTTGTGTTGCTAGTAATAACCATATGGAACTAACAATAAGACATCTTCGCTTCGTATGAGACTCATAAGAAGACTCAAGGTCACCCAAAGCGCTATGAAGTATGCTTGGAGTTTCCTTACGTGATCAAATCAGAACTGAAGAGATGCGTAGTGAGAATATAAAGTAACACACATAGCTCACAGAATAGCTTAACGAAAGTGGCAATGGGCGGAGCACATAGCTCATAGAATTGGTGACGGTCGTGGGAAGCCATTGGAGACAGGCAACGTAAGACCAGTTTTGAAAACCCTACAGGGAAGCCTATCAATAACCTTGAAAAATTATTATTATTAAGAAGCTTTATAATGCCTAATACCTATTAGTTTTAATTTCAAATTTAAAAAATAGAATAAGGGAACTACATGCCTCAGTAAGCAAATCAGTAACGTTTTTTGATAATAATCAATGTCGTCCCCAGTGTTAGCGCAGATACTTTTTCTGTATAGGGATGGTTAGGCCATCCTCATGGACCTCCGATGTGGTATAACAAGCTAACAACTGCCTTTCAAAGCACGGAAACAGTCGAGATAAATGCCACTTACAGTTAAACCCATCTAGGTAATGACCGTACGTGTAATCAGTTAACCTACATGATCTGATGACCATGACCACTGCACAGTTAACAGCGTGTTTTGGCTGTAACGATGAGCATAATCATGATTTTACCTCGATATATTTTATGCTATATTTTCATAAGTTACAATAATACTTACAATTAATTTATGTATGGTTCATTCCAATCAAAAAAAAAGCAAAAGGTAAACAAACATAGTATGCAGATGACATTGACATGTGTCAGTTCCATAGTAAGTTTGTTTACGTTTTGCTTTTTTTTGATTGGAATGATGTATAATTTTATTGCTCTTTTCTCTTTTTTTTACTATGTTATGTTATTTTAATCAACTGTATTTGTTGCTTCCATATATGTTTGTATTTGCTGAATAAACATACCTATTTCTTTTCTATTCTATATCAAGTACAAACTTTTTCGTTAGGTTATGCCTAATAACTTTTCTTCTGCACGAGATCCAGGTGAGCTATCATACAAAAAAAGTTTGTACTTTGTGTGACCTATCTTACGATATAGGTCACAATGCGTTACAAGTGTTACAACATATGAGCCAAAATCGCCCATTCTCCTTTCAAACATTTTTAGAACAAAATGCCGTTTTTGACATTTGATAAAAAAGTTACTGAAAATGACAGTCTTCGGTCACGAGCATACCTACATAGCCTAATATCCGTACACTCAGACGGGGTAACAATAGTAAAATTTGATTTTTTACTTTACGGTACATAATACGCAAAAAATTCAATAGTACTAGTCAAGGACAAATCTAAACTCTGTATCCTTTACAGTAAAAAGAATATCGGCACCCTTCCTTAGACTCCCCAAGCAGAGTATATCGATTTTTTTTTCAAATGAATGTAGATGTATGTATAGCTTCATTGTTTGACCTTGAGTGGATGCGGTACGCGCCACGTGCATCGCGTCTACGTCCGCCGCCACCCCGTAAGCCGTGAATGTGTAATAAACGTATTATCTAAAGACATTCTAAAACTACTATTTGCCGAAATTTCATTGGATAGTTTTAAAAAGCTGTTTACTTCTGTAAATTGTGACTTCTAATGGAATAAAATTGGACTGAGAAATTATGAGCCGTGAGCATTTATACGGAAACTATAACATTATGTTCCTATAGGAAAATATTTTGGATACTTACACATAGAAAAGTCTAATAAGGTATAAAACCATAGTAAAAAATAAAATTTAATCGAGAAATTATACCTTGGTAATTATAGCAAAATAACATATTTTGTTAAATATCGAAGTTAAAAAGTTCGAAAAAGTTTTGGACAGTTTTACATATATATAATAACAACCTAACACTAACATATCGCGTTGGAATAATGGATTGAGAAATTGTTCGGTACGAGTTATTAGCAATATTCATGTTTAGGTATAAAATACCTACTTCCAAAACTTAAATCTCCGGGATATCTCGTCACACCTCATCTATGGAACCTACTTAATCATACTGCAAAGTTTTACGGACAGAGGAGTTAATGCATACCTCAACCTCCTCGATGACTGGACTACTTCTGAAGTATCTGGCGCTGGTGCCAAAACTATCGATGTTGATCAACCTACAAAGGCAGCAAATACTATAAATACATGGGTATGTTATACAATTGAATAGATATTAGAAGGGTTTGACACATAAGTATTTTGAAAAAATCTAAATATCTCTAGAATTTCATTCTCACGTGTGGATTTGTGTAACTTTGGTGGATAAAGGGGCATATGTTTATACGGAAAATAGTATGAAAATGAAGTAAAAAATATATTTTCAGAGTGGATATTATAGAGATATTATGCAGCCTACTGTCAATAAAATGTAACATAAATATTTTTATATGTTTTCTTACAGGTAGAATCTAAAACAAATAAGAAAATAAAAAACCTTGTATCACCAAACATGATCACACCAGGCACTAGGCTAGTTTTAGTCAACGCTGTTTACTTCAAAGTAAGTATATATCTACTGATAAAAAAATAAATTTATATGTATTCTGTAACTGAATAATTAAGTTTGCATACTTTTTACCAGGGAAAATGGAAGAAACCATTTGATCCCAAGTTAACCAAAAAACAAGATTTCTACGTAACTGCAAACAATATTCAACAAACGGATACGATGTTCATAGATACCAACGTGGAATACACTAAAAGTCAAGAGTTGGATTGTAAGGTAAATTAAATGAATATTGATGAATTTACAGCGGATACACATTGGCGTGACTTGATATATCCTACTTAGCATTACTTAAAAGAGAAAACTAAAATTGTTAATTTGATTACAGATTATTCGACTTCCTTACAAGAACGAAAAATTCAGCGCTATATTCATTTTGCCTAATAAAATAGACGGTATTGATGTTCTATTAAATAAAATGCAAGATTTAGATAAAACCAATTCTGCTTTGCAAAGTTTGAGAACGCGAAAGGTTAAAATTTGGCTGCCTAAATTCACAATTACCACTACTATCGATTTAAATGAAATTCTTCAAAAGGTAAGTGGTTAATTTTGATAAAATGACGTAAGGTTGTTAATATTAAAAAACGTGACATTACGTTACATGCAACACTAGTATTCGTTCACTAAGTCATAGATGCTACGTTCCAAAGAATATTTTTCAGGGAATCCAAATAGTCGAAAAGCAATGCAAACTTAGAATCGAATAAATTACCTGTCATCATAAATGTCAATATTTGAACAGCCGAACTGATTTGAAAATTTTTCATAGAGGTTCTTGTTTCACACTACTTCAGTCAATATTTAAGCGTCTCAGCTTTTGTCAGCAGTTAATTGTTATTTAGTAGATATCGCTTTTTTATATCCACTATTGGTAAGCCCTTGGCATCATCTCACCTGGTGGTAAGTGATGATGATGCCGAAGATGGAAGCGGGCTTGCCAAGATTCCCCTACGCAATGGGGAACTGGCTATCTTATCTTCATGCAGGAACACATCAATGCTATTAACATTGATGTTTGGCGGCAAAACTTAGATAAGATTGTGGTAGCTAGCCAGGCGGGCTCAGAAAATGTCCTAACACCAACCAAACCGAGTTCTACAAAGTTGGACCCCGTCAGGGATCGAATCCGCGGCCTCCTGTTGTAAAGCGAGCAGACCAGCTGCTAGACCACGGAAACAGCGATGTTTAATATGAGACAGAATTTAAGGAATTTCTTAGAAGCTTGTATTCACGATAACGCAAGAGATCAGTCATATTGTACTGTATCACAGTACAATATAAAGTATCTGCTTTCAGCTCGGTGTCACAGACATCTTCACCAATCAATCAGGTCTGACTGGTATACTGAAGAGCAATGAGCCACTCAAAGTAGACAAAGGTATTCAGAAGTGTTTCATAGAAGTAAACGAGGAAGGGACTGAAGCTGCAGCTGCAAACGGTAAAACATTCGAATTTTAAAACGCTGTTAACTCTACTCGTCCAATTAAGCATAGATCATTCTCATATTATAATCGGTTTTGGACCTGAATAAGAATTCAAGAGAGGACCTCAAGAGAGGTTCCCGTGTTTAGGCAAAATTTATGTGAGAACGTAGGCGTAACTAATGATGGCAGTTAGCTAGAATCGCTTACACGGAAGAAATCGCTTAGACCCAACGCCAACACACCGAGTCCGTAAGTTGGACCCCGTCGGAAACGGAACCTGCGATCTACTGATGGACTACATCTACAAGGTGGTTAATCAGTATACTTTTCCAGTATTTGTATTTTATAAAAAGTATATATCCACTAGCACCTTGTTTCTCGTCTTTTTATCTCGTAGCACAATTAATGAAATATCTTTTCAAGAACTATGAAGTATTTTAAAGAATCATACACAGTTTTTTCGAATTTTTTTAAATTTCGTATGGCAGAAGTATTTTAACAATTAACTTTGTTGCAGTCTTCATAGGGAGATCCACTTCGGCTCAGCTAGACCCGCCCGTGTTCAAAGCCAACCATCCGTTCGTGTTCATCCTATATTACAAGGGGGATGCCATATTCAATGGGGTTTACAGGAAACCCAGCAATAAATAACGCGAACACGTTATTTTAACACATAAAGATAACCGTATTTTGCATATGAAAAAAAAGGTTTGAAAGGTACAGTCGAAGTATAAAAATAGTCCAGTTGAGTAGTATATATGTCGCAGGGATATCTTAAAATCAGTGATTTGATCAAATCACTACTGCTTCTTATTAACTTTAAACCTTTTAAATACTACAGTATAATATTAATTGTATCATATCACTAAATCAGTCTACTGATTTGATCAAATCACTAGATTCGTTAGGGATATGATAAAATGGTTTTATTATTTTAACATATCCCGGGATTTGATCAAATCCCTTAGTGGTTTGATCAAATGCCTTAGTGGTTTGATCAAATCACTGATTTTAACATATCCCTGCGACACATATATGTTACCAGCCGAATTCGATTTTAGGCCAAACTAGTTTTCCTAGGCCAAACCAGATTATCTTATATGCGATAGGATAAACCGGTACAGACTAGGCCAAACTGGTCCGACCTAAGGCCGACAGGAGAAACTAGTTTAACCTAGGCTGAACTGGGTGGGCCTTATATGAATAAGTACGCTTCAGGACAAATTATTTTGGCTAATCTATACTAATTTTGTCAAAAATGTTTAAGCGTGTCGAGACTAATTAGATGGAATGAGGATAACCAACCTTAGAAAAGTTATCGAAGATGATTTGAACAGTAACCAACCAGAGTGGAGATGGTAATGGTGGCGTTGTGGAAATTAACGCACAGAATCCTGATGTCAAGGGATCTTTTGTGTCAACCCCTAAGACCGTCGTACTTATCCCTAGTCAAAAATGTGTTGCATTAATTCAGTGATTCCGCTGAGGGGTAGGTGCCTGTATTCCTCCGGCGTTGGGTAGCCATTGCCAAGGAGGCACATACGCTTGTTAGCCAAACCATCGCAGTAATACAATAGGTGTTCCATTGATTCTGTATACTCACCACAGGCTCTGCACGTCGTCGCATCATTTGCCAGAGTAGATTGTTTACAGTGAACTACTTTAGAATCAATGAAGGAGTGTTGTTTACTTCGCTAATTTGGCTTTATTTCCTGTCAACCTTAAAAATAAGAGAAGTATCATCGGCAAAAAACACAATGTTTGTCTTTTGTCTGTATGGCAATTCATTTATACAGGGTGTTAGGTAATATAGTGCAGATATTTAAATGGCACGTAGGGTCTATAGAAACTATCACAAATAAAAAAGAGAGAAGTGTAAATAAGGGTGTAAAGTTGCACTATTTTTTCTCAAATTTCTACTTCGCACCCACTTTTTCTGGTTGAGTTAGACATACTGAATGCTCAAAATCAACCCCAGATTTTTTAAACTAAAGTTTCCCCTCAAAAACTTTAATTACAGTTTAAAAATAACTGCTTTTGTGTAACACTGCCCTTATTTGTTCTTCATCTCTTTTTCGCAAGTACAATCGTGAGGGCTATGACGTCACTTTAGGGCCGCCTCATACCCAGACAAAACCTTCCTTTTTCTCAGTTATTAAAGCGAATATAAATGTGTAAATATCATAAATGCACTGCAACTAGGGTCCCCTTCTAGCCCTTAAAATATCTTCACTATTTTACCTAACACCCAGTATATGTAAGAAAAAGAAAAGGGCCTAATATAGATCCCTGGGGCAATCCGCGCAATCTATCAGATGCGATCCCGCGAGCCGTTGAGGGATAAGTTTAAGGAAATTAATATTTTAACGGTTGCTAGTCAGTTCATATATGAGAACATTATGTACGTGCGCAAGAATCTGCATTTGTTTCTTAAAAACAGTGACAGGCATGATTTAAACCTAAGGAATATAAATAACATTGATATTGCCTATTCGAGACTGAGCAAAGTTAAAAAGTCGTTTGTGGGGCAATGTGTACGATTCTATAATAAAATACCAGAAAATGTAACAAATCTGTCTGAAAACAAGTTCAAAACGCATGTAAAAAATGTCTGTGCTCAAAAGGTTATTATAAGATAATAGATTATGTGAATGATAAAGACATTTGGACATGTGATCCTGATAACTGTATAGTTGATAATATACATTGTATTAGTAATTAAGTATTATTTAAAAAAATGTGTGAAGTGAGTTTCTTTTGGGCTCGACGTTTCTTCTCGCTTCGCAAACACTTCCCGAAACGTTGAGTGTACAAGTTCCGCGTGGTAGCAACTTTGTACTAGGTAGAAAAAAAGACGATTTAAAAGTATGTGCAAAACATCTACTTAAATAAAAAAAACATTTTGATTTTGATACCCATTTTAACTTTAAAGCTGGATGAATTTATGCAAATTAAGTGGACTTTTTGCGTTCTGTTGCTTTTAGGTACAAATTTGGAAGACTGAGGGCCTCGTCCTCGCCACCGTAATGCTTTAAATTTATAAGTAATGTATGATATTAAAAGCAATCAATTGCTTTACGTAAATCACAGAACACTCCTATTCCGTTTTGTGATTCCTCAAAAACATCATAGATGTTAAAAATAAGAGATACTCCTGCATCGGTTGTAGATCGACCTTTTGTGAAACCAAATTGCTGTTTATGCAGAAGATTATTTTCATTAAATTGTTGTAGTAACTGGTTGAGTATTTTTTTTTAATTTTCCTGAGAACTGATTTGTTTGTTTGTTTGTAATCTCTTTATTGTACAAAACATATTTTTTTCAGAACAATATTGTATAATTAAAATAAATAACAGTTAGTACAAAGGCGGACTTATTAACCTTTGAGCAGGCAACTTAAAACGACATTACAAATGCCGGGTGGCATGTTTTGCACATACTTAATAATTATAAATAATAATAAAAAATAGACAACACTAACTTAAAATAACAATTGAACAAGATATAAGTAAATTAATCCTACTATTATACTTAGTCTATAATAAACATACTTAATATAAACAGGTATGATAACATATATAATACATTCCATACATAAGGCTACACTACTATAAAGTAATGGCTAATACTATAAATTAAAGTAAAGTAACTGGTAGTACAAAAGGTACGTTTGAGATTTGAAGGGATTACTCAGAATTGAGTATATTTCGTTAACAACCCATATCGCCCCTACTGCAGGGGCACGGGTCTCTTCCCATCACTCGGGGAGGTTAGGCCATACTCCACACACGGGGGCAAGTCCGGATTGTTGAAGGTTTTGCGGTTAGTGGCCAACCCCAGTATCAGAAGTTTTAAAGCCGCCTATAAGGCCTCCGACATAGCTTAACGACTCAAGTATAGAATATAGGAAGAATATTGAATCATAATCATAATTATACAAAAATTTTTTCAGTTTCCCATACTAAATCTGAATACTGAATCAAGAATTTGTATGGGAAACTGAAAAAAAGTTTTAGATCGGATTTTTAAATATTTTTCTTGTATTCTATACTTGATTCTGAGTAACCTCTTAAAATCTCAAACGCACTTTTTTAACAACCTGTACAGGGGTATCACTTTGCTAAATTTCATTAGGTCTAGAAATACGCCACTATTAATGCTGATATTAAAAAGACAAGCTAAATATAGCGCTAAAGTAATTATTTCATTATGAATTAACTCGTTGCCTGCCATACGAGTATACTCGTAGTAACTTTTTTATATACCCATTGCCACCATACAAAATGGTAGGTACGAGTATACTCGTAGTTGGCAGTGGAACCTACTTCAAACTACGAGTTTACTCGTAGCATGGCAACGAGATAGATTTTTTATTAGCCATTGCCAACCTACGAGAATAGTCGTAGATATTTTGGCGCGAAAACGTGCCCTGCTCTGTATCTGCAAAACTGCGAGATAACAACAACGGAATGTCCGAGATAGATCTTTCAGACCAAATGCTTTAATATTACTCAGCTCTGAAAAGACATTGTTTTGGTACAAAAAACTAGCGATACACATTTTTGAAATCTACAGCCATAACGCCTGCATGATCAACAAGCCCACCTTCCTATGGAAAATAAATTTGATGCCCTTTCGTTCAAAGATGAAGTCGTAAAATATCTTTTAGGCGAGAAATTTACAAATTATAGTCATCACGAGCGGAAAAAACAAGCAGAATTATATTACTAAGAGCACCTACCACCCACACAAAGAAAACAGAAACCGACGAAGCCGTGTGGTGTTTGTGCAAAAGAAAAAAACGCAAAGAAACAAGCTATTACTGCCCGGTATGCCCTGAAAAACCTGCTTTATGCGTTGAAAATTGTTTTAAAATGTATCACTCCTTCTTGATTTCACAGTTATGTACCCAAAAAAAATTGTATGAAACTTCTTTTTATGATTAACTAATGTTTTACTTCAAATGCCAAAGAATTTAGTCCCGCCCTCCTTCCACTGCCACTCTTTTCAAATTCATTAGCAATCGCATACAATCAACTACGAGAATACTCGTAGTTGGCAGTGAGGCCGAGATCTTGTACGACGAGTATACTCGTAGTTGGCAGGCAACGTGTTAAACTTACTCCCCAAATGTCTTCAGTTCTTTTCATTTTAAGAGATTTAAAAGTTTTGACAATGGTGTCTGGTTCAATTTCTCTGAAGGATAATTTTTCATTACAAATAATTGCATTATCTTTTAACGATTTTGTAGAATACACAGGTGATGAATTCAAGGCCTCAGTGGTCTTAAGTGGAATATTTGTGAAGAAAGTTTCAAATTCTTTGGCTACATCGGCATTTTTTTTATATAATTTTACCCTGATATGTTTGCAAAACATATTCATTATTGCGGGGTTTGACCTTGCCGGTTGCTTTGCTTCTAATATTCCAAACGGTTTTCATCTGATGATTTTATTTTTCTGGCTAAGTAATTAGATTTTGCTGCACGGAATACCTGTTTAAAGATTTTCTAATACCCTTTACATAATCTTTAAAGTTATTATCACTAGGTAGGTATTTTTTGTAAGAGTAGGTTATTGCGTCAGCTGAGTAAACTAACAATCTTAAATAAACAAAAATATGTTTACTATT
Organism: Coleophora deauratella; assembly: GCA_958295455.1. Lineage (NCBI taxonomy): Eukaryota > Metazoa > Arthropoda > Insecta > Lepidoptera > Coleophoridae > Coleophora > Coleophora deauratella. The sequence continues at coordinate 18,899,459 of OY282395.1, forward strand.
TTTTGCATAAGATGATGAGTAAGCGCTTTTAATCGATGTATCTTTAGAACTGTTATATTTATTACTTACCCGGAGACATTTTCACCAATTCGAAGTTGGCCCCCGTGTGTAGAGTAAGGCCTAACTCTCTCCAGGTATGGGAAGAGACCCGTGCCCTAGGAGTGGGGACCCATATAGGGTTGTTAACGACATTTTCACAGAATGTATGACTTTACGGTATTTTATTTTTATTTTTATTGTGTAGCACAAATTAACCGAACTATCACAAAGGATAGATGTCATGCCTGGTGTTGCACTTAGCACCACCGCGGTCAAATGGTGGGCATTTTTATTTACACTACCATAAAACAGATGTTTATGTTTATCATGACCATCATACACATCTAGTAATAAGATGTACAGGTTTCCTCACGATAGGATAGGAAAACCCTTCACCATTAAAGCAATCGGTATGAAAATGCACATAATATTTATTATTTTTCTCTGTCGTATAAGTGATAATACAGGTGTGTGATCAGATCATAAAAAAATCTAAGGAAGGTATAACGACACATAATAAAAACTAGCTAAGTGAGCTGCACTCACGTTAAGGGATCCTAAATATAATGAAAGAAAACTGATTTAAAGCAACATTGCGTAAATGCCTTTTAAATTTATTTATGGATTATTTTGCTGAATGACATTTATCATATAAGCCAAAAGAAATTCACTGTCTGAATAAAATATTATTTAATTATTATAGTCATTCAATACATTCTTTCATCATTTTAAAATGTAGATTTTATGGACATTTCCAAGAATTTGACATTTAATGAATTATTATTAAATGCCAAATTATTGTCAAATATTGACTTATTTAAAACAGTGTCTAAGCATGTTATAATAATCGAATTACCTATACCTACCTACCATGTTATAAAAAGTATTTACATAATTATGTATAAGAAGATTTAAAAAAATAAATTAGAGTATTTGGAAATAGCATAAGTATGTATGTTTTGTGGATTGTGAGATACTGAACCCCTTGTGCGCACACATCGAGATGTTCTTTACAAATACTTTAACTTAGCAAACAAATAATTATTACTAATTAATACTCACGTTTTGTTATATGTTGTTGTTAAATATTTAAACAGATGCCACTAGGAACTGGTATATAAGACATATACTTTTAATGAAGTGACAGAAATGTAACTGAAGCCGATGCAATTATGTTAAAGAATTTAATATTATCTGTGGCCCTTGTGGCTTATGTAGCTTTGACAGTGTCAGCAACATCCAAAAGTAAGTGATTTGTTAGTTCTGATTTCAATTTATTAAGGTAGCTTAAAGCACTTCCTTCTGTAAGAGATGGCACTGCCATAACATTGAATCTAATGTTTCTTGAAAAAAAAAAGATACAGAACGTTTATGGTTTTAATTAAAATTGGCACCTTATGGTAGTCAATGAAATGAAGAACATATAACATATTTTCTATAAAAGTTCTCACGTAAAAATATTAACTATACAAGGTGATTCATGTTATAAATGTTACAAACATAAATATATAATTACGTAAATAAATATGTTATAATGTTTATGTTATAAATGTGACAACGGGGGCTATTTTACACTTTTTAAATATCCGTAAAATTTTTGACTCTCAGTACAAATCAATCGACGGACTGGCTATTTTTTGAGAAAGTTTATTCAAATAATGGTAAAACAAAAGTAAAAAGAATGATTTATTATGAACCATGAATGTTTTTTATTGATTTTATCGGAAGCGCTGAGGATCAGTAGGCCAATTTTGACGCAGTTTATCGACTGTCATATAATGATAGAAATCACCACTACCGACCGGCTTTACGTGCCTTACGGAGCACAGTCACGGCTGAGACAAGTACCTGTACCAGTTAAACCCATCCAGACCAGACCGTACTTGTAGTCATTTGATCTGCGTGATCGTCGTTACTTTAGTTGACGTGAGCTACTGTTTTATTTATAACTGTTAATAGTTGAGCACTTGCGATTTCTTAAGCGGATATATCAACCCGAAAAACCCGTTGAAACTCAATTTTCTATACCAACTATAACACCCGATGCAGTCCCTAGATAAATTTGCAAGAGCAATGAAACGAGTGTTATTGTATTTCATTGAAGAGTACATTTATAAAGTATCATCGCCTTAAATATGAAAAGTGTTCCTTCATACAAAGTTTATGACACTTTTGCATTCAAATTTTTGCATATTTTATTTATCATTATTACTAAATTTATACTGCTCCTTAATATTTCCTCTAGATCCACCGGTTCAGACTGTGTTTGTGTATCAAGCAATCACGGTACTGCTTTATAAATGTCACTACATCCAACCAAGGTTATTATTTCGAACTGAAATCCGTTATGGTTCTTTACAAGTACATCAATCTTTATTTTGGGACTCTTAGCACTTCTAGCTTACAAGACAAGAACAAGTCTTTCAAATATCAGACAGCTTCAAACACTTCTAACACTGGGATTGAGTCACTAGCCCTTCACTATAAGCTCCACCAATCCACACATCAATCCATTGTATGGGTTATACCCAAATGTTCTAAGTGAGGACTATATGGATTGTTAACAACTTATTGTATTGTATTAATGCATAATGGCACACAAGGAATTTACATAACATAAAAAATATTGGATTACGTGTACAAAGGCGGTCTTATCGCTAGAAGCGATCTCTTCCAGACAACCAAATATCGCGCGCAGCCAAAATGGTTACCGATACGTGAACGCCGAAACTTTCATCTTCTTTCTATCATTTTCAATATTCTCTACAACCCTAATTCACCTGTCTACCTGAAAGAAAAGTTCTCATATCTTGGATCTGATTACGACAGAGCACTAAGGTCTAAGGGGGGCAATCTATTCAAACCTCTTTTCTGTCGCTCTCATTACTATGGTCAGTCCTTTACTGTAACTTCCGCCCTGCTATGGAACACTCTGCCTTCCCAAATTCGTCACACTGAGACACACGCAGCGTTTAAGCTGCGTCTTAAAGAATTTCTCCTTGCCCAGTAATTACTCGTATGTGCGTTGTTATTAATATATTTATATATATCTTAGTATTTATATATTTATTACATATATATACTATATTTATATATATTATTGCGATATGTAAGATATTTATAAATATCAAATATTCTGTGTAATATTTTTTTAATCTATTTACATACTTTGTTACATTGCTCAAATAATTCATCCACTATCGCTACCAGTATTTCTTGTGATCTTTTATCCTCTTGCTTAACTTATTTACTTATTTTAACTTATTTCCATATTTTACACAGAACCTTGTTGCAAAGTCAATGAGGTTTATTCGGAATGCATTAACGGTGGCTGCTTTGGAGCCAAAACTTGCGAGGAAGTGGGTAAGGTTGGAATAAGATGTGCGAGGATTGACCCTAAGTACTGCATTAGGGGTTGCAAGTGTATTAATGAGTACGTAAAGGACAAAAATGGGAAATGTATAAATAAAGATCAGTGCCCCAAACAAAGTAAGTCAAGATTTATTTTCGTTCATAATTGGACGTCAGTTATGCCATAACAATCCATGGATATCCAAGGATAATGTACTTTATGTCAGTGAAATAAAGTACATTATCCCTCGCTTACTTTTAATCCTTTAGATCGTTATGGCATAACTATGGCCGATTATGAAGGTACCAACCATCCTCAAAGCTCAATATTTTTCTACTTAAATCGTTAATAATTTTATTAAATAATTATTAAATGTATAATGAATATTTAAATAACTTTATTTGTTCACATACAGAATGCGATCAAAATGGTGACAATAGTGGAAAAGATGACGATGGATATAAATATGATGACACGTCTAACGGCAATAGTGAGGAAGACCAGAAACGATTTTCTAAAGGAATAGCAACATTTAGTTCACGTTTCATCAAAGTAAGTATAGAAGCAATAATTTAGGTAGATTCAACTTTCTTGTGTAGCTAATGAGTTGATTGTAACTTTTTTTTAAGGAAACAGCGAATATCAAGAAGAGCGACAACGTCGTAATGTCTCCTTTTTCCGTATTGATACCACTTGCAGAATTGGCCTTGTATACCATAGGGAAATCGTTAAATCAACTATTGCAAGCAATTGGACTTCAGAACAAAAATCAAGTATGTTATATAAGTTTCTATGTGAAGTTTAGTGAAGCATACTATGTGAAGCATTTCAGTTGTTAAGGTAACTTTGATCAATTGTAGATACGACGCGTATTCAAACGTTACTTGGATGGAACTAAAAATCAAGAAAACGTTACTTTCAACTTGGCTGCCATGGTATATCTAAATGAAAAATATGAAATGACCGATGCTTTCTTAGAAGATACTTCTAAAGTATTTGGCGCTGGTGCCAAAACTATCGATGTTGATCAACCTACAAAGGCAGCAAATACTATAAATACATGGGTATGTTATACAATTGAATAGATCTTAGAATAGTTTGACACATAAGTATTTTAAAAGATCTAAATATCTCTATAATTCTCACGTGTCGGTTTGTGTAACTTTGATGGATAAAGAGGCATAGGTATGTTAATACGGAAAATAGTATGAATTAGAAGTAAAAAAAAAAACTGAGTGGATAGTCTAGAGATATGTATTATACAGCCTACTGTCAATAAAACGTAAGATTTTTATATGTTTTTTTACAGGTGGAATCTAAAACAAATAAGAAAATAAAAAACCTTGTATCACCAAACATGATCACACCAGGCACTAGGCTAGTTTTAGTCAACGCTGTTTACTTCAAAGTAAGTATATACTCGTATCTACTGATAAAAGGGCAATTTTTTATTTTGTTGTCGGTGTGATTTTGGGCCTTGTCCTACGGCATTCAAAAGGTATTTTAGTTTTAATTGATTCATTTTGCATGAAAGTAATTTTGCATTTCATAAAAGACATTATAAGCTTCAGGAATTACTATAAATTATCAACTAGAATGTATTTTTAATGTATTTAAATAAATTAACAAAATTTCATAATCGTTTATTTCATGTGTCCCACTAGAATAGAGCCATATTTAATGTTACAAAACAGAAACTTTTTGTATTACAGTGCTAGAGTGTTTATGTCTGAAAAAAAGGGAAATAATAATTTTAAAAGGATGTAATGTTACAACTACTGTTTCATGAAGTTAAGTTATAAATAAATAAAATTTATTTAAAGGACATGAAACGTGATTCTGTGGAAAATCCTACTGAGTGACGTTATATTTCCACTCAAATCCGGGATTTTCTACCAAACTACGATATATTTTTTAAATGGAAACCCTAGAATAAGGTCGTCACGTGTTCAGCCATTTTGAAACAAGAGCTTCAGTGTCAAAATATCAGTTGGGCGAGCGGACGCGTCGCGGTGTTACAATTTTTGTTCCAATTAGAGACGAAGATTTCTCGGGTATTTTGCTTTAGTTCATGTATTGGTTAAATGACAGTTGGTTCCTTATCATGTTTATTTCATAAATTTTATGAATTGAGTTAAAAAAGAAATGTTTAACTAAATATTTATGTATATATTTGTAAACTGAAGCCAAAACGTTACGTTCCATTGAGAAATTTCGTAACTCAGTGGAACGTATCGTAACTCAGTGTAAGGGTATAGGCACGTTACAAGTACATTAGGTACATACTTTAGTGCATATAGAGTTATTTTTGGGCCCGTAGTCAAATCTTCACAGTGCCTTCAACACAAGAAACTGAGCAACGTTCCCCAAAAAATCAATGGTCAATTCGCAAAAATCTTGCATCTTCCATAATAATTTTATCGGACTAATTTGTATGGAGATATCAGCCTAGTATTTTTTAAATTAACCATGGGTTATCTGATGAAAGTTGTTGTTTGTTTGTTTGTAAACTCTTCATTTTACAAACAATTAGAACATTAAATACATACCTATATAAAAATAATCATGTACAAATGCGGACTTATCCCATAAAGTAATTAAGTTTTCGCGAAGGGTCCAAAAATAACTGAATAAACTAAACTATAAAGCGACATCCACGCGGCGGAGCCGTGGGCAAAAGCTAGTGTACCATATTATGTATGTGGAACTTTTTTAACACCGTATATTATTAATTAAATAATTATTTTATTCCGTTTTATCTTTATGTCAAGTGGTTTTGTTTTTGTCCGTTTAGTTTAAAAACATTGATTATAGTTTTTTAAACATTTTCAACCGACTTCAAAAAAAGGAGGAGGTTCTCAATTCGTCGGAATCTTTTTTTTTTTTTTTATGTATGTTCACCGATTACTCGAAGACGCCTGAACCGATTTCAAAAATTCTTTTTTCGTTTGAAAGGGTATACTTCACAGGTGGTCCCATATTAATTTTATCGAAATCGATTCAGCGGTTTTTGAGAAAATCAACAAAAACATAGCAAAATTGGAGTTGCTACGATTGAAGTCGGTTGTTTTTAACGTATTCAGCGTGGTCAATTATTATTGTCCACGTGAATACAACCTTACTGTTTCGTTACGTTCCACTGAGAAACTGTCCACTGTTTTTAATCCTACAAATTTATAATTTGTGTTATTTCAAATGCAAATACAATGTTTTTACGGTTCTTCTTTAATAAATAAATAAACGGTTATTGATTTCTTAAACATTTGAAGTTAAAACTATTGCTTATATATAGTTTGGTACGAAATAAAAGAGCAAGTCAAAGCAGTAATGTAACTCAGAGGAACTGCGTAATATTGTTGATTTTTTGTGATTTATTTAAAATCATATCTTATTTCCTTTATAAAAAAACACAACATATGAATGCATTGTTTTTGATTATTAGGTTTAAAATCGAAACCATTTCGTAACTCAATGGAACAATTTCTCCTGCTCGGCAAGAAAAAACTCAAATATCTCATAAATATGATATATTATCATAGATTTTCTTATAATTTTACGTAATTTAGATATTAACACACATAACTAAGTTAATTTATGCTTAAAAATAATAACTTTTATAAAAACGCTACTTTTATAAAATGAGACAACAAAATAAAAAAATGCCCAAAAATAAAAATTTGTATGTATTCTGTAACTGAATAATTAAGGTTTGCATAATTATTTCCAGGGAAAATGGAAGAAACCGTTTGATCCCAAGTTAACCAAAAAACAAAACTTCTACGTAACTGCAAGCAATATTCAACAAACGGATACAATGTTCATAGATACCAACGTGGAATACACTAAAAGTCAAGAGTTGGATTGTAAGGTAATCAACTGAATATTGATGAATTCACAGCGGATACACATTGGCGTAACTTAATATTCCTACTTATCATTACCTACTTAAAAGAGAAAACTAAAATTGTTTATTTGATTACAGATTATTCGACTTCCTTACAAGAATGAGAAATTCAGCGCCGTGTTCATTTTGCCTAACAAAATAGACGGTATTGATGTTCTATTAAATAAAATGCAAGATTTAGATAAAACCAATTCTGCTTTACAAAGTTTGACAACGCGAAAGGTCAAAATTTGGCTGCCAAAATTCACAATTACCACTACCATCGATTTAAGCCAAATTCTTCAAAAGGTAAGTGGTTGGGTTTCATTCGACCGACACTTATTAGTTCTCTAGACAGAAACTTGAAGTAAACTTTCAGACTGACTCGGTGGCTAAGTGGTTAGCGATCCTGACCTCTGATCCGAGAGTCGTGGGTTCGATCCCCACACAGGGCAAACTTTTCTGTGATGAGCAGAATTGTTTGCTCTGAGTCTGGGTGTATTATATCTATATATGTATGTATTTAAAAGTATATGTGTATGTATATCAGTCTCTGGCTCCCAAGATACAGGGAATCCTAGTTTGGGGCCAGATGACCGTGTGTGATTTGTCCCAGATATTATTATTAGATATTATTATTAACATGCAACACTATGATAGTATTCGTTCACTAAGAAACGAGTTTATACAACAGTCTCTGTTTAAGCACCATCAAGTCATAATTATTACATTACAATTGTTGTCTGTTATGCCAGCATTACTTTAATTTATTGAGCAGTTTACAAACGAGAGAATACAAATAAAAAATATATATTCTGATTGGTATAAAAATGATATAAAAATGGCGATTCAGAAACACAATAGTGCCGAATTATTTAAAGCGAGCGATATTTGAGCGACTACGTTCATGGTTGAGTAACAATATTAGTGGTGTAGTAGTTGAATTTTATGAGGTAAGTAAGGCAAATTCTTATAACAACACTACAACTACTAGTACTAGAGCAGAATGCTTGCGGAAGGACAGAAATGTAATAAAATCGATTGAGAACCAATAGATGGTTATTTTGTTAAGTTGCATTAATTTTTGGCTCCCAGTGCGATTCCCGAGGAAAGAAGATATCTTTACAGGGTTAAATTTAAGCTGTGTTATTTCACACGTTTCATTAATTGTTTTTGGAATCACATTAAATTTTTAGTTAGTTTAGTTATAGATGCCATGTTTTAAAGAACGTTTCTCAGGGAACTGTCGAAGCAAAAACAATTCAAACTTAGAGTCGAATACATTATTTGCCATCATAAATGTCAATATTTGAACAGCCGAACCGATTTGCAAATTTTACATAGAGGTTCTTGTTTCACGCTACTTAAGTCAATATTTAAGCGTCTCAGCTTTTGTCAGCAGTTAATTATTATTTACTAGACCTCGCTGTTTTATACTTTGTTTTACGAAATTTCTTAGAAGCTTGTATTCTTAAGATATTCAAGAGATCAGTCATATACTGTATCACAGTTCAACATAAAGTATCTGCTTTTAGCTTGGTGTCACAGATATCTTCACCAATCAATCAGGTCTGACTGGTATACTGAAGAGCAGTGAGCCACTCAAAGTGGACAAAGGTATTCAGAAGTGTTTCATAGAAGTAAATGAGGAAGGGACTGAAGCTGCAGCTGCAAACGGTAAAACATTAGAATTTTAGCATTTTAATTTTAGAAGCGTTTGCTTTCATCACGTACTCTACTCGTTAAATTGAGCATAGATAATTCTCACCTTATAATCTGTTTTGATCTGAATTCTTGAGGTTCAAAATGAATAGAAGCGTTTAGATTAGACCCAACGCCAACAAACCGGGTTCGTAAGTTGGACCCCGTCGCAAACCGAACCTACGACCTACTGATGGACTACATCTACAAGGTGGTTACTCCATGTACTTTTCCAGTATTTGTAATTTATATAATAAAAAGGATAAAATCTACTACTACCTTCTTCGTTCTCTTCTTCTCATCACGTAGCATTTAGGAATAGAATTATAAAGAATCACATACAGTTCTTTTGTAAATTTTAAAATTTCTGACGGCATGTGTATTTTTTAACAATTATTCCTTTGCAGCTGTCATAGTGACTACCACTTCCGTTCAGCTAGACCCACCAGAGTTCAAAGCTAACCATCCGTTCGTGTTCGTCCTGTACTACAAGGGGGACGCCATATTCAATGGGGTTTACAGGAAACCCAGCACTTAATAATGTTAATACGTTTAACGGCAGATAAATATAACTGTATTTTGAATTTGTCAAAAAAGGTTTAAAACGTACATAGTTAAGTAATTCAAATTACGAAGATTACTTATCCACTTATTTCAAATTGTGTTTTATTACTTAATCGTCCCCCAAAAGTCTGAAGTTTTTGTTTTAAATGGTCGATTCCGAGTCCCTCTGAGTAAATACTAATTAGAGTGTATAATAATTTTTGTGTTGTTTTTTTAATATGATACATTTTTTCTATTTATAATGCACACTTAGCTATAAGAAAAAGTAAGTTTAAAATTCGTCACACTCTATCAAACAAGGTTTTCTTCCGGCGCGGCGCCTAATAATAAATTTAACTAATCGGCGGTGACGACTGCAGTTAAATTTTGACACATTAATACGAGTACCTACAGCTGATTATTAAGACACATCCAGAGGAATAGTTTCCAATTAGCGGGCCTCACTGAGACTCAAGGGAACGCTCTGAGGTGATCTCAAGACTGTTCAAGTAAAAATTAAAAAAGTTATCAACAGTGATTTTCTCAACCAATCAAGGGAGCTCAAGCTTTATGTTTGTGCGAACTGGATCAACTGGATATCTAACAGGTACTTATTTCAAAAGGAAAATAAGCTTTTATCGATATTTATAACTAGCTTCCGCTTTGGAATTGGGTCCAGAGAGAAATAAAATTTTTAGGCAGCGCCATCTAGTGACAAATGAAGAAAACACGTGGATTATAACTTTTAAATAGGCTTTAATCTTCCTTTGACACAAGAAATACATTCATTTTTAAGATATTTTTAAATGAATATTGAATACTGCACAGCGCTATTTCCAGTTAACTGTCTCACTTGAAATTCAAAAATAGACTGACGCGCACTCGCCACCATTTCCCTCGTGCAATGCTCTCCCCTCTACTTTGATCTGTGGCGCCCTCTGTGCGTCAGTCGATCTTCAAGTTTTACATTACTTGATTTACTCTTTATATTATTTTTAACTGTAATTATATTATGTTTTGATAATATTAAGCAACAATTATAGTGATTATTTACAGTACAACAAAATATAGCTAACAGTCGGCCATCCGATTCCAACGAACGACCTCGTACGTATTTTTTTATGTAATAAAAAAAAAAAAAAGACTACAAACATATTCTATACATAGAAACCGTATACACTGAGTAAGTGTCTTAATTATAATATTTTCATTTTTTAACAACATTTATAACTAAAATACTTCTCATTAATTTAATAAATAATTTCGTATTTTTCACTATCAAAAAAAACAAGAAATGTTCCTCTTAAAATACAATTTACACGAAATAATTTTCTCTTTTGACACTAATTTTCAATATTACGTTCATGAACAACAAGCAATAATTTCGAAAATATGACATGACATTTGTAAAAAAAACAATTTTAGAACAATATTATATCGTTTAGCAGTTCAATAAAACTAAGTAAATGATACAGTAGAAAACATCGTATTAATAACAGGACCTGTTTATCCTGAATACCGTAACATCCATTTGGCAATAGGCACCATTCGTCCTGAATACCGTAACATCAATTTGGCAACAGGCCCCGCTCGTCCTAATTACCGTAACATCAATTCGGTAACAGGCCCCATTCATCCCGAATACCGTAACATTAAAGCTTCAATTTAAGTCATATACTACATGATCTTTAATTATGTATAGATATTTAACATAGTCCATCGTCCAACTTAACCAAGGTTCCTAACACTTTGAACTCGTTTGCCTAGAAAGTGAATAACATATGTTTTTTTAAATAATAAAATTCACAATTTTAAGGGGAATGTGATAATCTCTTCTCTTATATTATGGTCTAGTAAAACAGGCGACTGTCATTGAAATATTGTGTTTCTAAACAGTATCTTCTGCCGATCATTATCTTTATATATTTTAAATCCTCCAATATACTCAGGTATTCCTTATTAATATTTTATTCACTATAATTGAATTCTCAATTAAAGGAACATAAAAGTGACAACTAAATATTTTGATAACTTGGGTAGCACTTAGGAAGTGGTGCCTTATTTCAGTCAAGAAAACAAATAATCTTTGCTAGAGTCTATGTGGAATTTATACACTCTTTTGTTGTAGTTTATGTAAAGAAATATTATTATTACCAAAAGCAACCAAGTTCGTCAGACATAGCTAACCTTTTAATGCATTATGAACCAACCCAGTTATTTTTCCGTTGCCTTAAAGCATAACACATTCTGCTAAAGTGGTTTAGGGAAATAATAACTAGATACTGGAGTAGGAGATACGATCGGTTTCGGAAATAAAAACTTCACTTATTAACAACCAATGAATTAACTTTAAATTGTGGGTATCAAATATTTACTCAAAACAAGTTAAAGATTAATCACATAAGATAATGACAGGTTAAAACCCCTGATTCTTTCAGACAGTTTTAAATAACAAAAATAGTATTGGAAGTGTCATTTCTCTTCCTGCACGACTAATTAAGATGTGAAGCATAATGTCACAAAAGGATTAACGAACAGATAGAAGCTTTGCGTAATAATGCGTAATACGTTAATATAAATAGTATTTAAATAAACTGTTGGTAATACATAACATTGCATTACTTAACCTTGTTTTCTTTAATTTGAACAACTGTACACGTTGAGTTGCATTCGAGGTTTCACAGTACATATTTCCCTTATATTTTACATAAACATATGAATGTATTTTATTATCAAGAAACTTCAAAATTCATGGTTTACAATTTGACTACGAAAGGACTATATTAAAATAAAATATGTGTAGACAATTGAAGATTTTATCTACGAATTATCCTCGAGTGGTTTCCGAGGTAATTCTAATTATAATCACGATTCTACCCGAAGAGTTTTCTTTTTATGTAATATCAATATATTATCCAGAACAAATCACACTCATCTGACTCCAAACTAGGAAAGTAAAAACAGTATTGTACAGTACATGAGTTTTCTGCATAGTGCTTTACCAATTAGATAATTTAGCATATCAAGACGGATATACTATACCACAGACATAATCCCTTGTGACACCACGGTTAAGTTGGGCCACACGATATAACAGATCTGTTATACACCAAATCAGTTAAGTATACCTATACGATAAATTATAGGTACCGACTTGCTACTATAACTTAATTTTCCGACGAAACAATATTAATAAAAACACAATAGTTTTAATAGTTAATGTTTTTTTTTTAATCATTTATCTTTTCAATTCATTTTTGTTTTTCTTTTCATTTGAATCTAACAGTAACCAAAATTAATTATATATTTATTATTATCCTGTTTTGTTGTGCAATAAAGTGTTGTCATTCATTCATTAAAGTACTTATGTTTTTAAATATCATTCAAATCTCAGGGAGCCTCTTTATATATTAAATACCATAGTATAAGGACATTATACAATATGGTCACTCCCTGCCGATCTCTGAATGCTACCTCAGAACCCCTGTGTGACCGATGTGTGACCATTTGTCAAGGGGTTGTCAAACCAAAGCACAATATAATACCCAAAGACAATGAGGGCTAATTATTGAATCTCGATTCAACCCTAGTTCATCGCGCACACATTTACACGTGCATAGACATAAATGTCTATGTAGTAAACAATGGCGCGAAATCTGTATGAAGTGTCCGGGGTGTGATTAAAAACATAACTGTGGTCATTAACAACACTGCGACGAAGTCACCGACTTAAATATCCGTCAGCTGTCAACCCACAAGTAAGTGGAAGTTTACCTCACAAAATATACGAGATTAGAATGATTACTCTTCCACCGATCATATCTTTAAACCTACTAACATACTAAATGTGGCGTACAAAACAACTTTGTATCCTGTAGTACCCGTGCTTGAATCTACCAGTCACTACAATGGCATCAATAAACACAAACGTATATTTCCCGTAGATTCGACTAACTACATATTTATGTATCACACTAATTATGCCTAAGAGGCTGAGAATCGATAAATATATGTACTATTAACAATACTCGATAACATTTTATTGTCATAAGTTGTGCAAATTATTTATCTTTGTTGGTATTTTTTTTTTATATACCTACATAAAGGTAAGCCCTTTGTTGTGTACTTAATAAACCCGTTTTAAATTCAAAACGTGATCTTATAATAAATATACAACATAATAATCATAAAATAATAAAAATAACACGAGAACAATTAAGTTCAAAATAATTGTACATTTATTTTCTAGGTCCATCATTAATTTTCGTAGGGACAGACAGGTTCCAGCCCCTTTCACACTGGCAAGATTTAAATAGACTAATGCTGCTGCCATTGAAACGAATTAGAGAAGTCCCATACAAAGGTGTTACAAATTTCTAATAAGGAATATGAAGGGCTTTTCTTTTAAGATGTTTATTAACATTTACAAATTACAATGATTTTATTTTATTTCCTTTTTCAAGAGGATATGAACTGCTTTATTTGTAAAACCGATTATTGTAATCGATTACTTTAAATATGGCAACCGTTTCACCAAGCCAAATTTATTGATAGGTATTGTTTAAAAACTGATCTGCATTAGGAGTATTTTTTTTTAAATACTTTCCATCAAACTTTACTTTTAAATGTTATGTCTCTTCTTTTTTTTGTTCCTGTTCTATCAGTTAACCGTTATTATATTTTTACTAGTATAGTTTTAAAATGGTAATAAGTCGTTTATTCAACATTCATACCAAAATACGTATGAATATTGTAAATATAATGTATTCTGCAAGTAGGTAGTTTCGCTTTTTTTTTTTTAATTATCAGACTGACAAGTATTTGGATATTTAGAGCAACTATATCTATTATGTTGTTCAAAACTATATGAAACTATACCATACGTTTATCACCATCAAAACAAGACCCAGCATTTATAAAATTTCTCTTTTCACCATGAGAATACTCTCATACCATACGGTCTACTACACATTAAGAGTCCTTTGTACACTGTTTTTCTTTCTGTTTTTATAGCGGTAAATGAGAAGAAATGCTTGCAAGTGAACAACATCCAGCAAAGTGAACAACTTCCATCAAAGCGAACAACTTCTATCAAATTAAACAAATTCCCGAAAAGTAGACAACTTCCACAAAAATGAACTACTCCCTTACTTGGACAGTTTCTAGAAAACGCTTCAAATCCAATCAATGAGCTGTCCTTCCCTTTCATACATTTAGTTAAGTATTTTGTTTACAGTATTAAAGAACTTTACGTTTATTGTATAATAAATACGATATTATAGGCCTCTGAAGCAACATGTCTTACAACAGCTGGTATGACGTTTTTAATTTACTCTGTCGAATCGGTGGGTATTTAGAAATTATAATTTTAATAATTAAGAATAAAGATTGCAGGGTAAATACAAAGTTAACGTTAACAGTGCAATTGTTATTCTTCAATGCTGACAAAAGAGTGCATGGTTGCTCGTTGTGATTATCTTCTTTTTGAGAGAAGCAAAATCTATTGAAGCTCTAATGAACTATAAACCGTCATTGTTTTTCTAAAAGTTATCCGTATTTATAATGATTACAGTCAAAATTATCTACCTCTGATGTAAAAAATAAGGCATAGTTTTATTCGTCTGGTCTATTGTATACAAAACTAGCAAAGTTTGACCAACTACGTCTTTAAGTTTTATTTTAAACGTCTTAGATCCCAAATAAACTTATAAATTTTAAATTCAGTTTTTGTACTTGACTAATATTGCACACAGAAAGAAGGTAAATAAAGTCATCAATAAGGAAATAATACACAAAAAGTACAGCTTATTTCCACAAGAAATTTCTTCCAGCAGACCTTGGACAGTGAAAGGTGTAAATTTATGTCAAAAGGACGTCTACAAAACAAAATTATCTCTAGAGGTGAATCTTTGATACAGTGCCTAAATAAAATGGCTTACTCATTATGTATAGGTATGATTAATTTGCTATAAATTAAAATTTATATTTGAATGTTGAATATAGTGGTGAAATTATATACATCAAGGCTGAGTTTATAGACCTTATCACTGCTTGCCTTAATTGTATTAAACTATGGGTAAATCAATGGATTTGGAAATAAAATTCAATATACTTCCAAGCTGCAAAGTTCTCACATTTCGCCTACGTCTCTGGCGGCACGGCATTTGCCGGGGTGTAGCAGCTCGTCCTACAGCCGCACTCCCGGCGGCACAGTGCGATGTAGCAGCTCGTCCCACAGGCACGCTCCCAGGAAGGCAAAAAACCCGTCGCTATTGCGCAGGCTCTGCCGCAATGTCAGTGCGGTCCCGACGTACCTCCCAAGGGAAAACGAGTGTGTATTAGCAAAGGTTACGTAAAATTAAAATACTTAAAAACTGCGAAAGCTATAAACCATTTCCATACCAAGAGAGCTACGACTCGATGCGAGGTAGTAGCTCATCAGCCGCACTCCCGGTGGCGGCACGGTGCGATGTAGCAGCTCGTCCTACAGCCACGCTCCCAGCGACTCGAAGCGATGTAGCAGCTCATCAGCCGCACTCTCAGCGGCACGATGCGGTGTGGCGGCTTGTTCTACCGCCACTCGGGGAACCCGTTTCTCTTGCGCAGGCTCCGCCGCAACGTCAGTATGGTCCCGACGTACCTCGCAACGGAAAACGAGTGTGTATTAGTAACGGTTACCTAAAATTAAAATACTTGAAAATTGCGAAAGCTATAAACACTTCCCATATCAAGAGAGCTACGATCATTCCTCAGATAAACTACTCGTTGTAACATTAATAAAACAGCAACTGCATATCTTGGAAACGGCTAACACGAAAATTTAAAATGGCGCCGTTAGGATAGAGTGGTTGCATAACAATGTTGAGAATACCCCAAAGAATATAAAAAAACTCCATCGCTAAATTATTGCAACCGTTTCTATACGAACGTGTTCTGAACACCTATTTTGAACGGCCTACTTAAGAATCATGATATTATTTATTCATTGAATACGCCAATAAAGTGATCTTAAAATAAACGTTAACATTCAAAACATACATATTTTCCAAACATCCAATCTAAGGCGATAAAGGAGTGTTAGTTTGCAGCTTACGTATGTCTGATGGTGGAATGCAAACTTTTGTAAGTTTTTATTTTGCAAGTATTACCTTCATATTTAATAAAACATTTCGTAGGTTTAACTAAGCGAATAAGGCCATGAAAAAAAACTATTTCAAATAAAACTAACACATACCTTTAAACGTGAGCGAATCCCACTTCTGAACTGAAGAAAACACGTGGATTATAACTTTTAAATAGGCTTTAATCTTCCTTTGACACAAGAAATACATTCATTTTTAAGATATTTTTAAATGAATATTGAATACTGCACAGCGCTATTTCCAGTTAACTGTCTCACTTGAAATTCAAAAATAGACTGACGCGCACTCGCCACCATTTCCCTCGTGCAATGCTCTCCCCTCTACTTTGATCTGTGGCGCCCTCTGTGCGTCAGTCGATCTTCAAGTTTTACATTACTTGATTTACTCTTTATATTATTTTTAACTGTAATTATATTATGTTTTGATAATATTAAGCAACAATTATAGTGATTATTTACAGTACAACAAAATATAGCTAACACAAAGTAAAAAAATCCGTTTTTAACCATTCCTACGTGATACCTTAAGTTTTCCGGGATAAAAAGTATCCTCTGTGTTAGCCGAGAGCTTTATCTATGTACCTACCAAATTTCAACTAAATCCGTTCAGTAGTTTCGGTGTGAAAGCGGAACAAACAAATAAACAAACAAACAAACATCCATACTTTTGAATTTATAATATTAGTGAGATGAGATGAGAAGTGAGATGAGATAAGATGAGATGAGAAAAGTAATAATCTAGAAAATGATTTGAATAGAAATGAAGTGGTTAGCGATCCTGACTTCTGATCCGAGAGTCGTGGGTTCGATCCCCACACAGGGAAAACTTTTCTGTGATGAGCAGAATTGTTTGCTCTGAGTCTGGGTGTATTATATCTATATATGTGTGTATTATATCTATATATGTTGTGTATGTATATAAGTCTCTGGTTCCCAAGATACAGGGAATCCTAGTTTGGGGCCAGATGACCATGTGTGATTTGTCCCAGATATTATATATTATATCTGCGCCTGCGTGTGATCAGATTGACAGCTGTGCAAGTCACAGAACAGGTCAAAAAAGTTTTATTTCGTCGCTCAAGGGACGCCAATGACTATTAGATTCCTTGGTCTGAGGGAAAAGCGGGCTGCAAGTCTGTGACTGGAATATATTTCTCTAGATTTCGTAGTGTACTTTGTTTTTTTAAGTTTTTTTTTTAATTACATCTATTCATAATATTCGCCTGGATATATTGTTACGGATGGCTTGTTGGTGGATGATGACGACACGCAAATTTTGATAGCCTTTTCACAGTTCGAATGCGCTCGTGCTGAAAATAGAGTGTTATTTAAAGAAAACTGTCAACTCCTGAAAAAGGGAAACGATGACGCCATTCAGCGCTCGAGGAATCTTCGGGTCGCAATGTGTTAATTGTTTGATTAATACAATACCTCTACTAAAAATTACTTACGCGAGTCAGATATTCGATAGAAATTACTAAATCCTATTCGTAATGCCACTTAGTTTCAGTTTGAAACTAAGCTTAAAGTTTGGGGATCCTAGACTGAGCTTGTTCATAAAGGTCTTAGGACGAATAACGGAGGCCTGTCTGCTCGGAAGTTTATACAGAATTTATACAACGCTAAGGATTAACTTTGTTTTGAGTTGAGTTTTCTACTCGTGGATTTGGATAGAATTTTCAAGATAGAAACAAGGATTGGTATTGAAGGATATTAGGAAACACGTCAAAGTAAATATAAAAGTAAAGTTAGGGAGCGAAAATTATAATGAGTACCAAATTAAAGTGTGGCATAATTAATTGTTGGTTCCGAAGACATTCTCCAAAAAAATTAAAAAGCCGGTAAAGCAGAAGAGATTGAGCCAGAAAGCGGACTCCAGTCGAGAATATTTAATAATAGAATATTGGAGGCTGGAGTAACTGTAAGTATAAGAATCTACGGATTACCATAATTTGTATAAGTTTTTATATATCAATGGGCCTGTAAATTAGTTACTATTAGTTGCCTGAAAATAAATGAACAATAATAATAATAATACATTTTTTATATTTTAAATCTCTAAAAGGCTAATTTGCTATTTGATAATCATCTCTTTAATTGTAGAGCGTCGTGAAATTATTAAATTGTACAATTTCTCACTGATAACGCAGTGGACGGTGTCAATTATTGTTAAAGTAGACAGCCTATTAGTAAGGAAGTAAAATTAGTGTTGACCTGTGAATTTTTATGAAAACTATTCGGATAAAAACTTCGCAGTTTCACCGCAATAATGTTCTGTCATATTTTTGTTTAACAAGTTCCAGCTGCGAAGTTTAAATGACTTGCACCCCATGTATTCTCCAGAGAAATCATTTCTTTCTTGTTGAACATAGCTTGTAGGTTATCGCTCTACTCCCTTTACCAATTATGTCGATAAATTCCCCATGGGCTGTGTAATAGACATATCGATTCGATATGTCGATAACGGGAACGCCGATACTTCACGCACCACCTACTCGATTTATGTCAGAATAATAGGGTGGAACCGCAAATGATGCCGCTGCGTTCGGCGGTCTCCGAGCCAGGCCAGTCACGTACGCTATCTGTAAATTCTGTAATGTCTGTAACAGTCTCAGTATAGTTAAAATATTATTTGCTATAGCTTCACTTGTGTTACCCCGGGTTAATTATCTTCGTTTAGAGAAAAAAGGATATATAAAATCTTTAAGATTATACAGGCTGTTAAAAAAGTGCCTTTGTAAGGGGTTACTTACACTTTGAAGAATACAGAAAAAGTATTGAAAAAACCAATCTACATTTTTTTCAGTTTCCCATACTAAATCTGAATAGTGAATCAAGAATTTGTATGGAAAACTGAAAAAATTATAGATCAGTTTTTTTTCAATATTTTTCCTGTATTCTATACTTAATACTCAATACTCAATACTCAATACTTTATTAGCATACCATAATGTACAATATAGATGTTAAAGTAAGTATAATCAGATCATTATGGACCCTGTCGGGCGCAGCTTAAAATAAAAGAGAGGAGAGGACGGAATAAAGCTAAAACAATTTAATAACTAAATAACGTAAGAAACGTTGTAACTAATAAATGTCTTATAATATAATTTTAGAAACGTAGTTTATAAAATAGTGTACTTATATTTTTATATAAGTAGTACTTAACATATATTTATAATGTTTCATCTAAATATTCTTTAATAGTGTAGTAACACTTATTGTACAATAGTTGTTTTAAATCTTTCAGGAAAAGGGTTTCTTTGGTTTGTAACTTTATTTTTTCCGGCAGGTTATTGTATATATTTGTAGCCATGGCTAGTGGACTAGAAGAGTGAATCTTAGAATCAAGTATACAATACATACAGGAAAAATAGCCCTTTAAAATTTCAAATGCACTTTTTTAACACCCTGTATAGTAATAAAATTGAGGTATAGAAGCGGGTTTCACTCATATTTTGTTACACCTGTATCTTATGAAACTGTACAATTTTGTACAGGCTGTAACAATTTTGACTTTCAGTAAAATCTAAAAATAATTGAACTTTTGACACACATTTCGTCGGTCGAGTCACGAAGGGGCGTATTCAACAATTAAAGGGAGCTAGTTCTAGTTCTTAATGATAACCTCGTTAATTACGTAAAAGCTTAAGGCACTAAGTTGGGACAATTCTTCACAGTAACTTTTAAACTTTTCCTTCAAATCACTCTACTGTAAAGTGTAAAAATTTGCTTACGTTTCTTCGTGATTCTACCTAGATTATTTGGATCAATAGCTGATTTGTATAAAAATTCTGACACTAAAACAAATGTAGTTTATTTTCGTGAGTAGAATTACCAGTTAAGAGGTATGTACCTACTATTCACCCTAAGTAGGCTATAGGTGTGGCGAACTGCTTCAGTCAGGTATGTGGGATACGTGCGTCCCAACTGGAAGGTCCAGTGGAGGAGTCAAGTAAAAGAGTAGTTGCTGGTTGAGCTCTCAGTTGCGAGTGTCTTTATTGGTCAAATGTGACTTATATTTATACTACATGCTAATCTATATACTATAACTATATCTACGTATTAACCTAACTCTACCTTATATCTAAATATTAATCCTATACTACCCTAAACTATTATTTACAAATATACCCTACAGGTACTTATTTTTGGCGGGCTGGCGGCCATTTGCTAGACAGACTAGCGTCACTACCAGACCAGCTCCTCTAGAAAGTTCAGTAGCAGATTAGGTTGGTTGACAATTTCTGGAATTGACTTCGGGTTACAGACATTTGGCGTGATCCGGTGGCTTGGAATACTGAGTGAACACTTTGCTTATAAAGTTATAGTTATTAGAAATTAAGTTTCAAAGTGTGAGCTATTCTTGTATAATCGATAAAGTTGTTTTACGCAAGATATTACTGATGATATGTTGAGAGCCTGCTGCGTCTTTAAGTTTTACTGTCTGATCGACTCAGTGACTTATTAAAGCAAAAAAACAGATTTTATCCTTACAATAAATACATTATACAGGGTGGAATGTTGCAACGCCACCTGGAGGGAAAGTACTCTAAATACTGGAGATAGCAAATTTCACTCAAAGGAAACATTCCTTTATTTTTCAAAAGAAGCAAAACTACATTCAATGATTTTTGAAAATACCCTTGTCACACCCAGGAATCGAACTGGCTAAAATCCAAAAAAGTAACACCTGTACTTTAATGGCATTAATCGATAGGGCCAGTAATAAGGATCAAATCTCTCTAACAAACATGGTAAGTTAAATGAAAGGAACGTCATGAAAACTTAACTTATAAATAAAATTAACACTTCTACTCAAGCACTAAAGCACTTTTTATTCAAGGGTTTATCGAATTATTAAAAATTCATTGTTCATAACACTAAATTTCATGGTTTACCTTGCATTTAACTTACCATATCTGTTAGAGAGATTTAATCCTTATGATTGGCCCGATTAATGCCATAAAAGTACAGAATGTTACTTTTTCGGATTTTAGCCGGTTCGATTCCTGGGTGTGACAAGGGTATTTACAAAAATCTTTGAATATAGTTTTATTTCTTTTTTAAAATAAAGGAATATTTCCTCTGAGTAAAATTTTCTATCTCCAGTATTTAGAGTACTTTCCCTCCAGGTGGCGTTCTAACATTCCACCCTGTATATCATACAAATATTTGCACGCTTATGTATAAATAGATTTTAAAAGGTTCTGTTAAAAAAAATTCGAGTTCATTGATGCAGTCAAAATCTTAATTATGTTAATATAAATCGCGAAATAGTAGTAAATACAAGTATAAATAATCGCATCAAAAACATAAATGGGAGCCAAGTTCAATATTATGATATGTTGCACCATTATTAACATACCTAGGTGGTAATCGAATGTTTCAAAAGTTCAAGCAAGATTGCAAAAGTTGTCAGTACAGATCATGCATTGCAAAATCAGAACGATCTCACCGGGTTCTATATGGTTGGTTTCTTCTCCTCTGGAAAACACCATCAAATTTTTCACATATGCAGTGCGGCGGCGTGCAATTTATGTTATATACGACATTATCACAAATCTTAATTTTCAACTCGAACTTAATTTACGTCACACCGCGGTCAGGATGCGCAAGCGCTCGGGCGCAGAGGTCCTGTAATAAACGAAACAAAGGAGTTTCTAAACAAAAACGCAGGCGGCGCGGGTCGGACCGCGCGACGACCGCGGCGTCCGCTCTCCACCACTGCCCGAACAAGACTCTCGCAAAATGTCCGCAGTACATCAACTTTGTTTATTCATTAAAACGACGATCATTTTTTTTTTATATTTCGAAAACAAATTAAATGTTTTTCTTTGTAATAGGCACTTGTTTACCTTATTTTATTATAAAAAAATAAATGGGGTTTTTTCAAAAACGAATCGGTTAATACTGGTGGCAAAAATTGTAATCGGATGACATTACTAGTATACTGAACCCCTAGTGCGCGGGTCCGACTCGCACTCAGAGATTTTCTATAAAGCAGACAAAATTTCGATACCTACTTAATTATTACTCACGTGTTGTGATATGTTCTTATTAAATATTTAAACAGATGCCTCTACGAACTGGTATATAAGACATACATTTTTAATGAAGTGACAGAAATGTAACTGAAGCCGAAGCAATTATGTTAAAGACTTTAGTATTATCTGTGGCCCTTGTGGCTTATGTAGCTTTGACAGTATCAGCAACATCCGAAAGTAAGTGATTTGTTAGTTTTGATTATAATTTATTACTTTATCTTAAAGCAAATATATTTAAAAAATTCTTTAATTTTTTATGAGATCGTTAATAACTTTATTAAATAATTATTATTTAATTAAATATTATATACATATACATACAGAATATTTAAATAACTTTATTTTTTTATTAAAGAATGCGATCAAAATGGTGATAACAGTGGAAAAGATGACGATGGATATAAATATAATGACACGTCTAACAGTGAGGAAGACCAGAAACGATTTTCTAAAGGAATTGCAACATTTAGTTCGCGCTTCATTAAAGTAAGTATAGAAGCAGTCAAAATTCAAATTCAAAATCATTTATTTCTTTACGTAGATACATTAAGCACTCTTATAAACGTCATATAATTTTTCTGGAGGAATATTCCAAATGTCATTATCATTAAAATAATCTACAGTCTTATAGTATCCTCTTGAACAAATACAGCGTTTTATATGTTTCTAAAATTTACATTCTGGTAGTTCACACACGTCATTCGGAATTTTGTTATAAAAGCGTACACACTGCCCCACAAATGATTTTTTCACCTTACTAAGCCTCGAGAAAGCTATGTCAAGATTATTTTTACATCTTAAATTACGGTTAT
This sequence comes from Coleophora deauratella, assembly GCA_958295455.1. NCBI lineage: Eukaryota > Metazoa > Arthropoda > Insecta > Lepidoptera > Coleophoridae > Coleophora > Coleophora deauratella. The sequence continues at coordinate 18,922,977 of OY282395.1, forward strand.
GTCTGTCACTATTTTTGAAGAACAAGTTTAGATTTTTACGAACGTACATGATATTTTCGTAAATAAACTGACCGGAAACTGTTAGAATATTTATTTCCTTAAATCTATCTCGAATTGATTCTCGGGATCGTAGTTGGTATATAGCTCGTACTGCTCTTTTTTGTAGAATGAAAATGTTTTCAATGTCTGCTGCGTGTCCCCACAGTAAAATGCCATAATACATTATACTGTGAAAGTAACTGAAATATACAAATCTGGCAGTTGTTACATCCGTCAATTGCCTTATTTTCTTGACGGCGTAGGCAGCCGAGCTAAGCCTCCCCGCTAGAGTTGCAATATGTGGGCCCCACTGTAACGTGCTATCTATAGGTTTGCCGAGAAAAACTGTACTAGGAATAAAATCTAATTCATTACCATTTAATATTACTTTATTATGAGTCTGTTTAACATTTGACAAAGAAAACTTGATGCATTTTGTTTTTTTCGCATTTAGAAATAGATTGTTAGTAGTAGGGGAAAGTTGGCTATATTGTACCGGCAATTAAATCGTACCACCCTCATAAATCCTAACATGAGCGATATGTTTCTTATATGACAAGACCAATTTGTGCCTTGCAACTCACAATACGCCATGACTGTTTCTCAAACTTCTTTCTATAAGTGAGGCGAACAAAGAACATAAAATATTTTTATTGTCTTGATTAAGCAATTTTTTAGATAGATACACTAGTCTGTTTCATGGAAAGCTTTCAAATATTTATAGTTTCATTAATGTGGAGCTAGAAGAATATTCTCTGTATTTTTGAAAATATTAAGCACTTTTTCTTTGAGGTTATAACATGACACAGTTTTATCGCAAAATTGAGTTTTGTCGCCAAATCGTACCGGTCGCCGGTTTTCAAATCGTACCAGTAGAAATAACACATAAATATATGGTTGTATTTAATAGAGTAACTACGATACCTAGGTTAAAAGTAGTTACTGTTAATAGCTATCTATAACACTTTCCCTTCAAATATAACGCTAAGGAGATTTATTGTAGTTCAAAAAAGAGCATTGAATTTTCATCAATATTTTTATGTATAGCTTCAAAGTACGATTTAGGAACTATATGGTACGATTTAATAAAAGGGCGTCTAAATTGTACCGATGGGAACTTTTTAGAAAAAGGAAATTTGTGAAGAATTGAATAGTCGTTGTTAAAAATTCCATATACATATTATGTTCAAGTTGGATAGACAGAGTATACTATAAATGAAAACACGTAACAATATAATTGATAGTTTTCTTATAAACCTGATTCAAATTTAGGTGTTACAACATAGCCAACTTTCCCCTAAACCAGTCTAGTAACTTAGATAGAGTGTTGTTCACTTCGTCAATTTCGATTGTCTTTCTACTCACCTTAAAAGAAGGGAAGTATCATCAGCAAATAACACAATATTTGAAAGGTTTTGCACCATGAATGGCAAGTCATTGACGTACGTCAGAAAAAGAAAGAGGCCTAAAATAGATCCTTGTGGCACGCCCATTTTCACAGTGGACCCAGAAGAATTAACGTCCTTGACTTGTACTATTTGCATTATATTATCAAGATAAGATTTAAGGAGACCGAGTGCCCTATCCCTCTAACCGTAATGCTCCAATTTTATGAGCAAGGTTTGATGTTCTACGCAGTCAAAAGCCTTAGATAGATCACAAAATACCCCTATTGCATTTTGTGATTCCTCAAATGCCTCATAAATATTGCGTACTAAAGCAACTCCTGCATGTGTTGTTGAACGCCCTTTAACAAAACCAAATTGTTAATTATGCAGGAGATTGTTCATGTTGAAATGCTGAACCATTTGATTTAACATAATTTCAAAAACTTTACTAAGTACAGGAAGCACTGAGGCAGGCCTGTAGTTTCCCAGTTCAGTTTTTTTGTAAGATTTATATAAAGGTAGGTAGACTTTACTGTATTTTATAAGTTTGGGGAATACACCACTGTTAATGCTGATATTATACAAGCAAGCCAAATATGGCGCTAAAATATGTATTACATTACCGATTAAACTAACTGATAATCCCCAGAGGTCTTCTGTATTTTTTAATTTTAAAGATTTAAAAGTCTTTACAACAACATTTGGCTCAATTTCTTTAAAAGTAAATACTGAAGAACATGACATAACGTTTTTCTCTAATAAAATTTGAGCTTGTACGGGCGAAGAATTAAGGGCTTCAGTCGTTTTTACGGGTATGTTAGTGAAAAATAATTTCAAATTCTTTAGCTATTACAGAATGATATGTAACTTTACCATGATCTGTGTCTAGTACATAATCTTGTTCGCGACTTTTTATTTTTCCTGTTTCTCTATTAATAATATTCCATACAGTTTTTACTTTATTTGTAGATAATTTTATTTTTCTAGCTTTATGATTAGATTTAGCAGTTAAACATACCCTCTTAAAATTTTTTGAATAATTCTTAACGTAGTTAATAAAATTCTCATCAAACACGTAAGTCTTTTTGTCATAAAGTTCAAATAGTATTTCTCTGCTTTTGCGAATTCCAACAGTTGCCCAATCACAAAATTTAAATTTTTGGTTAATCGTTATAGATTTTTGTTTAAAAATGTTTTTGAATTCCCTATCTATAACGGTAAAAATATCGTTATAAAATCTATTTACTTATAATGTTCATTTGTCTGGTATTGGCAAGTTTTTGTCAAGTTTATCTATAAATCTCTTTATCCTTCTAGCTGTGACAGGCCTTGTTTGCAATTTAATTACTTCTTTTAGTTTTTGTACAGGAAAACTAACTATTTGACCACTGTGATCCGACTTTAAACAATTTAAAACTTTCTTATCATAAAAATTGCAATTACAGAAAACGTTATCAATACATGTTGCACTAGAATCCGTTATCCTAGTTGGTTCTAAGAATATGTACTGTATAAATCAAAAGATTTGAAGAGGCAAATTAACCTAGTCGAAAGAGATTTCTTTTCAAGCAAATCTTTGTTGAAATCACCACGGATGATAATGTATTTATTTGTTTTAATTAAAATCCCTAATGCATCTTCCATTACCTTCTCAAAGTCTGTGAAGTTTTCATCATAGGGAGGCCGGTATACGCATAAAACAATATGATGATTTAATTCTACGCAAGAAATTTCTACTGATTTTTCAATCGAAAGACTGATGAGAAAAACACTACAAGCTAAAGAACGAAAGGATGTGTCGTTCTTTAGCTTGTAGTGTTTTTCTCATAAATATTAGAGAGCCACCACGTTGTGCACTCTTTCGATTGAAAGCACTGGCCAACTTATAGTTTTCGTAGTTAAATATTATTTCATAATCCTTAAGCCAGTGTTCCGTTACACACAATGTGTGAACAGTGAACTTTTCTAAAAATAATTCCACTTCTAAGTCCTTGCCGAAAAAGCCTTGTATATTTTAATGTACTGATTTTAATAAATTAGGCTTCTCCGTTGTCTTGGACATTAGTTTAAATCTAGAGGCTGAGCTCCACCACTGGCACCAGCGTCTGTAACGGACCAAACTACGTTGCATATTCACAAATGCAATTATTTAATAAAACTTTTACGAATTTCAATAGATTTAAAGTCTAATAGAAATAATGCTTCGCATTCAATCTTCTTGCGAGTCATTTCCAGGAATATAATCTTTTTAAATATTTTCATCTCTATTACGCTTCATGAAATTAAAAGAAAAGAATTGACAGTACCTGCTCAGCTGTGCAAATTATTGTTTTTGGGATACACTAAGGTGTGGGACTTCGGAATGGAACCTGAAAGGAAGTGGATGAGTTTTATAAATTAGAAGTGGGAAAATTTATTTCAGTTTATTTAGATGGAAAAATGGGTTGTGGGATAGATTATGAGTGTTTGTATCAAAATAGATATCGTGAATCTATTAGTTTTAGCTAGGAAAGTGGACGAATCGGTAAAGTATTCACTCTAGGGCGATTCCTTAGAAGCGCCATGGATTTTATGTTTTCGTATGGTTCGAGTAATGGTTTGAAATAATAAGTGTATTATTTACATGGGGTTTTGGGGTGTCTCCCTATTTGGACCTAGATTATGCGGTTTGAGCTTGCATGCTTTTATTTGTCTATTGTCATGTGTTTTATAATGTGACATCTTTGTTTTGCTTGGATACAAATCTCTACTGCGCAGTATGCAAGGCAACTAATAATATAATTTATTCTACTTGATCAGTTCTATGGAACTTTTATATCGTCGAGGGCTGAAGCTATTCTGTACAATATTATAGAGAGATCAAACTACTCAGATATCTACTGCAAACAACCTCCGGGTTCCCATTTCGGTTCTTTGGTATTACTGCCTAACCTGAGAAGTACTAAGCTTTAAAACATTAAAGAACTGCGGCATTTGCCACTGATTAATATTTTTATTACTAACCTATGCGTTATCGTTTGGTTCTTTGGTGCTACTGCCTAACCTGAAAAGTACTAAGCTTTAAAGCATTAAAGAACTACAGTTTTTACTATGTCTTCAAGTTTACTCGCCGACGTCGCTAGATTCATTCCAAACCTATGCGTTTACACTTGGGTTATTAGTGGTGCCGCGAAACCTGAAAAGTACTACGCTATGACAGCATTATTGACCTGAGACTTGGATGAATTTAGTTAGCTACATTCTACTGTGTTATTCTACAAACTCGTCATACAGAGAACTTCAGCTTTCTGCGAGATTTGAGTAATCGACCAACCAGTTGTCCAGTGAGATGTTTCCGAGTGGAACAACGCTGTTTTCTATAGTAAATAATTTAATACTCTAAAAGAGTGAAAAGCATTCTTGTTACAGGCGCTGTTTCCAATAATTAAAGGAAAAGCATATGATCTAAATTATGGGGACAGAGCACTATCCAACTTAGGAGGGTTGAGGTGCATGGAACGTTGCGGGAGCGCCTAAATTTAACTTAATTACTTGTACAGAGCTCAGTTCTCTGATTAATTAACCTTTGCTCGTTTTGGCTGAATTTATACATCAAATATAATGTGCGACTAAATTTTAGTTACGCATTATGCTAAGCTAAGGGGGCAACATTCCCTCTCCCTTTGGGGAGGGGTCCTTTACAAGGAGTAATTATCTTGTTAGGTTCTAGAATTTATGATTCAGGGATTTGAGGTTCTATTTTTAGGGAAATCCGTTCAGATGACTTTTAATCAATCTCAATCCATTCTAAAAGAATTAGGGTTACTTATTTCTTGACGATCACAACTTAGGGTTCTGACTACTAGCGATCTTTGGACAAACTTATTTTTAAGATCCGCTATTATTTTGTTAGGTAGGTTCTTTATATATTTAGTTTGTTAAGCTTAGGGTTGGTTGTTTCAATTTAGTGTCCGGTGACCAGGATAAGTTTAGGTCTAAGTCTTTTAGGTTCTTACAATTTGGTTACCGGTTTCCAGATTTGTTTATTCAGGTATTTCTATTTAAGTTTTAGTTAGGGTAGGGTAAGTTCTTACACGTCGCAGGGCGTACTCGCTACATTTAAAGGCAGTGCCATACCTGCACCGCTGTCACCTGTGGTGAGCTCCTCTATTGTCATACAAGTTATTACCGACTGAATACAATCGGTTTTTTGGATAGGTTCAACTTTCTTGTGTAGCTAATGAGATAATTGTAACTTTTTTTTAAGGAAACAGCGAATATTAAGATTTAGCAGTTAAACATACCCTCTTAAATTTTTTTGAATAATTCTTAACGTAGTTAATAAAATTCTCATCAAACACGTAAGTCTTTTTGTCATAAAGTTCAAATAGTATTTCTCTGCTTTTGCGAATTCCAACAGTTGCCCAATCACAAAATTTAAATTTTTGGTTAATCTTTATAGATTTTTGTTTAAAAATGTTTTTAAATTCCCTATCTATAAAATATCATTATAAAATCTATTTACTTCTAATGTACATGTGTCTGGTATTGGCAAGTTTTCGTCAAGTTCATCTCTAAATCTCTCTATCCTATTGCTGTGAGAGCTGTGAGAGGCCTTGTTTGCAATTTTATTACTTATTTTAGTTTTTGTACAGGAAAACTAACTATTTGACCACTGTGATCCGACTTTAAACAATTTAAAACTTTCTTATCATAAAAATTGCAATTACAGAAAACGTTATCAATACATTTAGCGTTAGACTCCGTTATCCTAGTTGGTTCTAAGAATATGTACTGTAAATCAAAAGATTTGAAGAGGAAAATTAACTTAATCGAAAGAGATGTCTTTTCAAGCGAATCTTCGTTGAAATCACCATGGATGATAATGTATTTATTTGTTTTAATTAAAATCCCTAATGCATCTTCCATTACCTCCTCAAAGTCTGTGAAGTTTTCATCATAGGGGGGCCGGTATACGCATAAAACAATGATGCTAATGAGATGATTGTTACTTTTTTTTAAGGAAACAGCGAATATTAAGAAGAGCGACAACGTCGTAATGTCTCCTTTTTCCATATTGATACCACTTGCAGAATTGGCTTTGTATACCATAGGGAAATCGTTAAATCAACTGTTGCAAGCAATTGGACTTAAGAACAAAAATCAAGTATGTTATTTAAGTTTTTATGTAAAGCTTTAGTGCATTTTAGTTTTTAAGGTAACTTTGTAATGTTTTTGATCCATTGTAGATACGACACGTATTCAAAAGTTACTTGGATGGAACTAAAAATCAAGAAAACGTTACTTTCAACTTGGCTGCCATGGTATATTTGAATGAAAAATATGAAATGACCGATGCTTTCTTAGAAGATACTTCTAAGGTATTTGGCGCTGGTGCTGAAACTATCGATGTTGATCAACCAACAAAGGCAGCAAATACTATAAATACATGGGTATGTTATACAACTGAACAGATCTGAGAAGGGTTTGACACCGAAGTAGTTTTAAAAGATCCAAATACCTCAAGAAATTCATTCTTACGTGCGGATTTGTGTGACTTTGATGGATAAAGGAACATAGACGACGTCTATACCTTGTTGATAGAATGGTTAACTGTACCAAACGATGAGAGAAGATAAAGATTTTTATACGGTTTTCTTACAGGTGGAGTCCAAAACAAATAAGAAAATTAAGAATCTTGTATCACCAGATATGTTCACACCAGACACTAGGCTAGTTTTTGTCAACGCTGTTTACTTCAAAGTAAGTAATACATCTACTGATAAAAAATATAAATTCATATATTATGTAAGTGGATGATACTATAATGCTGCGTACTTTTTTCCAGGGAAAATGGAAGAAACCATTTGATCCCAAATTAACCAAAAAACAAGATTTCTACGTAACTGCAAACAATATTCAACAAACGGATACGATGTTCATAGATACGAACGTGGAATACACTAAAAGTCAAGAGTTGGATTGTAAGGTAATAAATTGAATATTGATGAATTCACAGCGGATACACATTGGCGTAACTTGACATATCCTACTTATCATTACTTAAAAGAGAAAACAACAATTGTTAATTTGATTACAGATTATTCGACTTCCTTACAAGAACGAGAAATTCAGCGCTGTATTCATTTTGCCTAACAAAATAGATGGTGTTGATGTTCTATTAAATAAAATGCAAGATTTAGATAAAACCAATACTGCTTTGCAAAGTTTGACAACGCGAAAGCTCAAAATTTGGCTGCCTAAATTCACAATTACAACTACCATAGATTTAAATCAAATTCTTCAAAAGGTAAGTGGTTGGGTTTCATAAAATGACATATGGTTGTTAATATTCTATAAATCAAAAAATCTAAATCATTTTTTTTTTTAACTAGATAGATGCTGTACGCATACTTTAAAATCGTATTTTTTTCTAGCTAGTTCAATTAAATTAGCATTTCTAGTACTAGTAATAAGTTATTAATTGATACTTATTAGTTCTCTAGAAAACAACTTGAAGTTACATACAATACTATAATAGTATTCGTTCATTAGGCAAACGAGTTTGTACAACAGTCTCTGTTTGAGCACCATCAAGCCATAATGATTATATTGCTGTTTTTATCTATTATGCCGGCATAACTATAATATATCGAGCAGTATACAAACGAGTGAATATAAATAAATAAAAAATATTCTGATTTGTATAAAAATGATATCAAAATGGCGACTGAGAAACACTAAATTATTATTTAAAACGAGCGGTATTTGAGCAACTACGTTCATGGTTGAGTAACAATATTAGTGGTGTAGGAGTTGATTTTTATGAGGTAAGTTTTTATCACAACACTACTAACTACTAGTACTAGAATGGAATAGTTATTCGGGAGAAAACTGTAAATGTTGTTCACCGCTTTCAATGCTATTTGCCAAATTGTAATTTTTGTTTACCAGTGTGATTTCTGAGGAAATCAGATATCTTTACAGGGTGAAACATAGCATATTTTACTTCCCGCACAGACCTGTTGAAAAAAAGATGATCCGTTGATCTGTTACGTCGTGAAAGAAGGACAAAAACAAACTCACTTTGGAATTTATATATATTAGTTGGAATTACATTACGTTTTATTCGCTCAAAACGCCAAGTTATAGATGCTACGATCTAAAAAATGTTTCTCAGGAAACCCAAATTGTGAAAGCAAAAACAATTCGAAATTAGAGTCGAATAAAGCCGCCATCATAAACATCAATACCTATTTGAACAGCCGAACCGATTTGCAAATTTTACATAGAGGTTCTTGTTTCACGCTACTTAAGTCAATATTTAAGCGTCTCAGCTTTTGTTAGCAGTTAATTATTATTTAGTAGATCTCACTGTTTAATATCAGACAGACTTTGTTTAAGGAATTTCTCAGAAGCTTGTATTCTTAAGATATTTACGATGACGGAAGAGATAACTCATATACTGTAACACAGTTCAACATAAAGTATCTGCTTTCAGGTCGATATTACAGATATCTTCACCAACCAATCAGGTCTGACTGGTATACTGAAGAGCAATGAGCCACTCAAAGTGGACAAAGGTATTCAGAAGTGTTTTATAGAAGTAAACGAGGAAGGGACTGAAGCTGCAGCTGCAAACGGTAAAACATTCGAATTTTAAAACGCTTAAATCACGTATTATACTCCTCAAATTAAGCATAGATCATACTCATTCTATAATTGGTTCTGGATCTGAATTCTTCAGGTTCAGGATGAATACCGTGTTTAGGCAAAATTTGTGTGAGATGGCAGTTAGCTAGAAACGCTTAGCTCCAACGCCAACAAATAGAACCTGCGACCTATGGGGAAGAAAACTGACAATGCTCGCCGATAGAGGCGCTGATATCGCTAGACTCATACTAACTGTCAAAACGTATAGAAAAAATTTTTTACTTGAATTAAACATAAGATTATTAAAAAAATACCGCGTTGTGTGGCGATTGCCTGCAATAATAATGGAAATCATTAATTTCCTAAAGATTCTCAGATAAAGAAGACGTGGGAAAAGTAACGTTTTCAATTATGTACTTTTCAACTTCGCCTTTAATTGAGGAACAGTCCAAGTCGCATACATTTTCCATTTAACAATTTTACAGAAAAAAAACTAGTTTATAACACCTCGATAATAAAAAACGCGGAAGTAATTAAAAGTTATGAGTCAAGCGTCCGTAGCGCCTTCTGCAAATAGCTTTGCGTTTTCTTCCCCATTGATGGAGTACATCTACAAGGTAGTTTATCGATGTATTTTTTTAGTACAAATCCATCCCACCTTCTTCGCTCTCTACTTTTTATCTAGTAGCATTAAGGAAGTATAAATAAACATACAGTTTTTCCGAAAATTTTGAAATTTCTTGTGGATGAAGTATTTTATAACAACTAACTTTGTTGCAGCTATCATAGTATCAGCCACTTCCGTTCAGCTAGACCCGCCCGAGTTCAAAGCCAACCATCCGTTCGTGTTCGTCCTGTACTACAAGGGGGACGCCATATTCAATGGGGTTTACAGGAAACCCAGCGCTTAATAATGTTAATACGTTTAACGGCAGATAAAAATAACTGTATTTTGCATTTGTCAAAAAAGGTTTAAAACATACATTTTTTTTATTTCATAATCAAAAAATAGTTAAGTCACTTAAATTTCGAAGTTTACTTATCCACTTCAAATTGTGTTCTATTATTTAATCGTCCCCCAAAAGTCTGAAGTTATTTGTTTTAAATGATCGATTGTGAGTCCCTCTGATTAATACTAATTAGAGTGTATAATCATTTTTGTGTTGTTTTTTTTAATATGATACATTTTTTTCTAATTATAATGCACACTTAGCTAAAAGAAAAAGTAAGTTTAAAATTCGTCACACTCTATCAAACAAGGTTTTCTTCCGGCGCGGCGCCTAAATTGTCACCTGATAATAAATTTAACTAATCGGCGGTGACGACTGCAGTTAAATTTTGACACATTAATACGAGTACCTACAGCTGATTGAGATTATTAAGGCATGTCTTCCAGAGGAATAGTTTCCAATTAGTGGGCCTCACTGAGACTCAAGGGAACGCTCTGAGGTGATCTCAAAACTGTGATTGGAGGACTCGTGATCTTGATACAATAATTTTGTACACAAGTTGCAGCTTCATGTAGATATCACATAAGATAAACTCTGGTAAGTCATTTATCTAATTCGTTACCAATAGTAGGCACAATTTTGCATTTTTTTACAAGTTTGCGCATTCGTTAATATTTATTGGAAAAGGGGTTAATCCAAATCGATCAATTAATGTTTTAAACCAGTTAAAAGGAAGAACCCAAACTAACCAACTTGAGAAAAGCGAAGTTACGGAGAGACCGTTACATAGAGAATTGACTTCAAACAACATCGAAGTTTTGCTGGAAATTCACAAGTTCCACGTACATAAACTACAAATAGGGCTGTCTCATGAACGTGCCTTATTAACAAGTACTTCTGCGAAACTTTAGTTGGGCATTATTATTATACTCGTAAAGATGTCTGTTCTCTCTGAGAACTCTCTGAGAGATGTTGGATAATCAACTTGATTTTGTATTAAGTTCGACATTTTTCTTGTAATTTAATTTCAATGTAAGTAACAATTAACAGTTAAGAAACCAATACATAAATTTCACCTGTATAACATTCGCTGATGCTTTTGTCAACCTTACTGCTGTCCAACAAATCGATCTTACCGGAACTCCCGATGTTCGCAGTTAGTGACCTGCGGTCGGTCCATTGTAGAGTTCCCGTCGAGCCGAACTTGAACGGCCGACTAATTGGCGTGGCCTGCCAATGTTTACCTTAGCAGACGAGACTATGACATACTTACTGGGTTCAAGTAAAAATTAAAAAAGTGATCAACAGTGATTTTCTCAACCAATCAAGGGAGCTCAAGCTTTATGTTTGTGCGAACTGGATCAACTGGATATCTAACAGGTACTATTTTCAAAAGGAAAACAAACTTTTATCGATATTTATAACTAGCTGCCGCCCGCGACTTCGTCTGCGTGGACTTCGGAATTGGGTTCAGAGAGAAATAAAATATTAAGGCAGCGCCATCTAGTGACAAAGTAAAAATTTCAGTTTTAAGCCATTCCTCCGGAAATCCTTGAGTTTTTCGGGATAAAAAATATCGCATCAAAAACATAAATGTGAAAATGGGAGCCAAGTTCAATATTATGATATGGTGTGGTTGTCAACTTTACTGAGAAAAGAATTGAGATCTAAATGGATGCCAAGTTCTGTAGATAATCCTGAAATTTATTTATAAGAACGTATAACATTCTTAAGTAAAAAAACACATGTTATTGTTTTTTACTGCTACAACAATGTTTGCTATTTAAAAATATGACTTTCTAAATTTAAATAGTAGAATTGTTTACACAAAGCAAATAACTTATGATCTGTTTAACCTCAACTTTGACTTGGCTAGTTTTCACATACTAGTCATCTCAAATTTGGTTTATCAACGTATCATCTTTATGTTATACGCAAGTTCTTATTTTTATACTATAAGGTTCTATTCTTCTGAATATTTCATGTGCTGGTAAAAACTAGCCAAGTCAATGATGAGGTTAAACAGATCATAAGTTATTTGCTTTGTGTAAATAATTCTACTATTTAAATTTAGAAAGTCATATTTTTAAATAGCAAACATTGTTGTAGCAGTAAAAAACAAGAAATTATGTTTTAAATTTACTTAAGAATGTTATGAGTTCTTATAAATAAATTTCAGGATCATCTACAGAACTTGGCATCCATTTAGATCTCAATTCTTTTCTCAGTAAAGATGACAACCACACCATATCATAATATTGAACTTGGCTCCCTTTTCACATTTATGTTTTTGATGCGATATCATTACTTTTTGTGAGTACATTTATTAATATTATTTAAAAGTGATTTACTAATAATAAAAAAACCTGCGCTTACGCTGTCACACCCCGGACACTTCATACCAATTTCGCGCCATTGTTTACTACATAGACATTCATGTTTGTACACATGTAAATGTGTAAAACTTTTAGTGCTTGATCTGATAAGTGTACTTAGTAGGACAATTTCCATGTTCTACCGGCAGCTGTAGGAGCCTATGTATTGTGAGTCAGTTTATATTTAAAGCGGCAATACCAGTGAATATTTAATAATTTGTTTATTCGCTTCGTAACCCAACTTTTAATGGTATTGATATAACTTTTTCCTGTGCCGCCTGTCCTACTAGCAAATTCTCCAAAACTGCAGTTTTGTCGAACAAAGTCTTACAAATCGTATCGAAAATACGTTTCTGGTCTAACATTAAGACCTTTTATCATTTGTTTGAGCTCATTTTCTGATATGAAATCTTTGGCATTTCTGAAATCTTCCATTGCATTTACAGTTTCAACAGGTCAGAAGTCCAACGGGTTCTCTAGACCGTCACACAGTGTTTTTTTTGCCTCAAAAAAGTGACATCTTCGTTTTTTTCATTCATTCAATTTGGCTTTTTATAACAAATGCAAGAGTAAAACTCCCAGGAGTCCATTTTGTATAGTTTATTTTTAAAAAAATCACAAAGTTTTGTTGACCTTCATGTTAAAAATACGGAAATTAATTCATAGAAAAAAAAAATATTTACAATTAAGTATTCATTGTTTTGCGGGTATATAAAGATAGTCTAGGCGCATATTATTGCCTTTTTACTTAATAAAAAATGTTTGTAATTTCTTCAAAAAAAATTTTTTTCTTCATTTTTAGGTTTATTTTTTTCTATTTTTTCTAGGCCGAAGTAGAGGTTCTGCCTAGGACAGATAGATTCCTAATACTAATATGTATCACCCACAAAATCACTACATTCTACTTCGGCGGAAGTTTAGAGAAAATGATTTTCAAATATACGTGTTAAGGTTGTTACTAATTTGACCTTTCTATTAATTTCGTATTATTTTTTGAAAGCTATATCGAATGCTTGTTTCTTCCTTTAATTGTGAAAACGAAGTTAACTTCTGTCTCTTAACCTCTGAAATCCCGTAGTTCGAACTGTCGAACACCGTTGAAATCCGGGGGTGTTCGCGGTTCGAAATTTCTCTGACCCGATATGGCGTCCGTGTGAGTTAGATGTACGAATAGGGGTTTTCACCATTTTTTGAAAAGTATCTCAAAAGTATCGTTAGGTGGGAAAAAGTCCAAAATATTTTTTAATTTTTTTTGTGAAACCTATAAGTACCCCAAAAACACATTTTAAATTACCATTCCCAATTAGCGCGCGAAAACGCTAGCCGCCATGATGTTTAGGTCGTGACGTCATTTCAGGAGTAAACAAAACAGCTCTGTACTAAAATTTTGACACATATTGCGAACAAAATGTCATTGTTTACCACTATTGTGACGTCACATGACAACCAGCATGGCGGCTGTCGTTTCAGATGTTTGAATAACAGATTAAAAAACTAGATTTTTGTAAATCAAAAATAAAATGTTTTTTCTCATTTTATTATATAGAAATCATATTAATTCGATTACTAATTACAAATACTACAGTAAATAAGCAGTTTTCGATTTTTTCTTGTATAGAGTAAAATACCCTATTGTGCCTACTTGTATCCTTATACAGGCTGATCAGTATTGTAGATCGGATTTTTCAACTATTTTTGCTGAATTCTATGAAATAATCAGACCCACATTTTTAGGGTTCCGTAGCCAAATGGCAAAAAACGAAACCCTTATGGATTCGTCATGTCTGTCTTTCCGTCTGTCTGTCTGTCTGTCTGTCTGTCCGTCCGTATGTCACAGCCACTTTTTTCCGAAACTATAAGAACTATACTGTTGAAACTTGGTGAGTAGATGTATTCTGTGAAACGCATTGAGATTTTCACACAAAAAAAGAAAAAAAAAAATTTTTGGGGGTTCCCCATACTTAGAACTGAAACTCAAAAAAATTTTTTTCATCAAACCCATACGTGTGGGTAGGATATGGATAGGTCTTCAAAAATGATATTGAGGTTTCTAATATCATTTTTTTCTAAACTGAATAGTTTGCGCGAGAGACCCCCCCCCCTGTAACTTCTAAAATAAGAGAATGATAAAACTAAAAAAAATTATGATGTACATTACCATGCAAACTTCCACCGAAAATTGGTTTGAACGAGATCTAGTAAGTAGTTTTTTTTAATACGTCATAAATCGTAAACCGCAATTTACCTACAACGAACTACAAGAACTTTTATATTATGTTTCTTGCTGCTACGGAACCCTTCATGGGCGCACTTGGCCGCTTTTTTTCAGTTTCCCATATAAATTCTTGATTCGCAATTTTGATATAACAAAATAAGGTGGATTATTTCTACTCATGAAATTGCACTACATATGTTTTAATACTTTGGCGAAATAACAAAAATATTCCGGCGTTTCATACCTATTTAATCAGTTAAATGTCATGTCTGTAAGACCAATTTTCTTTTTCGCAATTTGGGCGAAGTTGATGCGCAAAAGACGTTTAGTTCCTTAGTTTACTACATCCAAGTACGTTGTGAATTAAAGTCTTGAAAATAAACTTGATGACGTGTATAAAGGAAGAAAAAAAGAAATGACCTTATTGTGTCAACCCTAAATCCAAAATATATTTTACCAAACTTCCGCCGAAGTAGAGTGTGTTAATTTTGTGGGAGATACTAATAAGTATGAGGAATATATCTGTCCTAGACAGAACCTCTACTTCGGCCTAGAAAAAATATAAAAAAATACATTTGAAAATTCAGAAAATATTTTTTTTTGAGAAATTTTCCAACATTTTTGATAAAATTAAAAGGGGATAATATGCGCCTAGACTATCTTTATATACCCGCAAAACAAATAATACTTAATTGCGAATAGTTTTTTTTCTATGAATTAATTTCCATATTTTTAACATGAAGGTCAACAAAACTTTGTGATTTTTTTAAAAATAAACTATACAAAATGGACTCCTGGGAGTTTTTCTCTTGCATTTGTTATAAAAAGCCAAATTGAATGAATGAAAAAAACAAAGATGTCACTTTTTTGAGGCAAAAAAAACACTGTGCGTCATCTTCGTGATCATGTTCCTGTCGATTTCTTTCAATTTCTCCTACTTTTTCTGCAATCATTTCGAATGCTCTCTCTGTATTGTCTAATGTCACTGACATAAGTACATTATCCCTTACTTACTAAATCAACACAAGATATCTCTTCTACTTTGGGCATGGCAACACCCACCGAATCTTATCATTATCAGTTACAACTTACAACAGTATGTTGTGTGGCTAAACAGAGCACAGCTGTTTGAAAGATATAATTTTTCTTAAGTTATGTACCTACTGCAGAAGATGTGTTTCACCCCGTAAGGAATCGACCAACCGGTAGGCCGGTATAGAGGGCGGCTTCAGTGAGAAAACTCTTGGTTCAAATCCAGCATGGGCAACTTTATATTTATTATATTTTCAGCTTATTGTTAGTAATAATGAAATGCTAACATATATTTTTATTCTGTTTATATTAAATGAATTAAGTTTATATGTAATAGTTTTTATTTAAATATTTAGTAGCTAGTGCTTTTATTACACAGGTTTTTTATACAATTCCAAGAATCTTTTATTTTTGTTTCATTCCAAGAATCTTTTATTTTTTTTTCGTCTTGCTATTTTCCTGTTTTCCATTTACTAAATCGTATAATATTATCTTTATTTCACCATTGCCATTACGACCTCGATAGCTCACTTAATAAAGGAGTCGCATATGTAACGCGCAGGTGCGAGTTCGAGCCCCGCGATAAGTTACTTTTTGAGCCTTTTTTTATTTTTTTAACACATGGTTTTTTTAATTTTTCCGTTATCAGTACATGAAATACTAGCCGCACACCAAATTTAAAGCTCGTAGCCTTGCTAGAAGTACCTTAGCTTTTTGATGACGGTGAGTGTCTTTAAATCATAAAAATATTGTATTGAAAAAAAAAAATTTTTTTCTTAGAAATTCAGTGTTTTCTGATTTTTTCCTTTGCATACACACAATTACCTAGCTTGATGCAAAATTTGAACTTTCTAGGTCATCTGGAAGTGGGTAAGCTTTTTGATCTATATGTCAGAGAGTCAGTCATAAAAATTTCGATTTTCGGACGTTCAAATCTATACCAACAGTTTAAGCTGTGTTTATAAAATTTTGAGTGTTCGTTTATCTAGGAAGTCTTAATACATAAACCAAATTTGGTGTGTTTATGTTAAATAGATTTTGAGTTATGAAGGTGACAAAAGTGGCTCCAAATGGTTCGTGTAATATTACACACGGAGATACTCGCCAGTTCTTTTTTGACGTGAACTTGGCTGGACACGCTCCGCGTGTCTAGATCCTGTGTGTTAGCCGAGAGCTTTATCTGTGTACCTACCAAATTTCATCCAAATCCGTTTAGTAGTTTCGGTGTGAAAGCGGAACAAACAAACAAATAAACAAACCAACAAACATCCATCATCTTTTAAGTTTTGTACATTTATTTCTTTTTGCAATAAAGAGTTTACAAACAAACAAACATCCATACTTTCGCATTTATAATAAAAGTAAAGTAATAATCTAAAAAAATAATTTGAATAGAAATGAAGTTTGCCCCAAGTTCATTGTCAATTTGTCAGAAGATAAAACAATTTAATAAGAAATAAGTATGGTAAGCCATTTTTTGTGAGATGTTCACCAGGCCGCAGTGAGGGAAGAGATCTGCGCCTGCGTGTGATCAGATTGACAGCTGTGAAAGTCACAGAACAGGTCAAAAAAGTTTTATTTCGTCGCTCAAGGGACGCCAATGACTATTAGATTCCTTGGTCTGAGGGAAAAGCGGGCTGCAAGTCTGTGACTGGAATATATTTCTCTAGATTTCGTAGTGTACTTTGCTTTTTAAGTTTTTTTTTTTAATTACAGCTGTTCATAATATTCGCCTGGATATATTGTTACGGATGGCTTGTTGGTGGATGATGACGACACGCAAATTTTGATAGCCTTTTCACAGTTCGAATGCGCTCGTGCTGAAAATAGAGTGGTATTTAACGAAAACTGTCAACTCCTGAAAAAGGGAAACGATGACGCCATTCAGCGCTCGAGGAATCTTCGGGTCGCAATGTGTTAATTGTTTGATTAATACAATACCTCTACTAAAACTTACTTACGCGAGTCAGATATTCGATAGAAATTGCTAAATCCTATTCGTAATGCCACTTAGTTTCAGTTTGAAACTAAGCTTAAAGTTTGGGGATCCTAGACTGAGCTTGTTCATAAAGGTCTTAGGACGAATAACGGAGGCCTGTCTGCTCGGAAGTTTATATAGTATTTATACAACGCTAAGGATTAACTTTGTTTTGAGTTGAGTTTTCTACTACGGGTAGAATTTTCAAGATAGAAACAAGGATTGGTATTGAATGATATTAGGAAACACGTCAAAGTAAAGATAAAAGTAAAGTTAGGGAGCGTAAATTATAATGAGTACCAAATTAAAGTGTGGCATAATTAATTGTTGGTTCCGAAGATATTCTCCAAAAAAATAAAAAAGCCGGTAAAGCAGAAGAGATTGAGCCAAAAAGCGGACTCCAGTCGAGAATATTTAATAATAGAATATTGGAGGCTGGAGTAACTGTAAGTATAAGAATCTGCGGATTACCATAATTTGTATAAGTTTTTATATATCTATGGGCCTGTACATTAGTTACTATAAGTTGCCTGAAAATAAATGAACAATAATAATAATAATACATTTTTTTATGTTTTAAATCTCTAAAAGGCTAATTTGCTATTTGATAATCATCTCTTTAATTGTAGAGCATCGTGAAATTATTAAATTATTACACCGTCCGCAGTGGACGGTGTCAATTATTGTTAAAGTAGACAGCCTATTAGTAAGGAAGTAAAATTAGTGTTGACCTGTGAATTTTTATGAAAACTATTCGGATTTTCTTACACAGAGTTTTTATTTTGTTGCGAAATAGGTAGAAAACAAAATCATTTTCTTAACACATCACAGGAGAGAAATAAAAACTTCGCAGTTTCACCGCAATAATGTTCTGTCATATTTTTGTTTAACAAGTTCCAGCTGCGAAGTTTAAATGACTTGCACCCCATGTATTCTCCAGAGAAATCATTTCTTTCTTGTTGAACATAGCTTGTAGGTTATCGCTCTACTCCCTTTACCAATTATGTCGATAAATTCCCCATGGGCTGTGTAATAGACATATCGATTCGATATGTCGATAACGGGAACGCCGATACTTCACGCACCACCTACTCGATTTATGTCAGAATAATAGGGTGGAACCGCAAATGATGCCGCTGCGTTCGGCGGTCTCCGAGCCAGGCAAGTCACGTACGCTATCTGTAAATTCTGTAATGTCTGTAACAGTCTTAGTATAGTTAAAATATTATTTGCTATAGCTTCACTTGTGTTACCCCGGGTTAATTTTCTTCGTTTAGTGAAAAAAGGTTATATAAAATCTTTAAGATTATACAGGGTGTAAAAAAGTGCCTTTGTAAGGGGTTACTTACACTTTG
Organism: Coleophora deauratella; assembly: GCA_958295455.1. Lineage (NCBI taxonomy): Eukaryota > Metazoa > Arthropoda > Insecta > Lepidoptera > Coleophoridae > Coleophora > Coleophora deauratella. The sequence goes on from OY282395.1 coordinate 18,941,941, forward strand.
AAGAATACAGGAAAAGTATTGAAAAAACCGATCTACATTTTTTTCAGTTTCCCATACTAAATCTGAATAGTGAATCAAGAATTAAAAAAAAAAAAAAAAACTTTTATTGTATTTGTATGGAAAACTGAAAAAATTATAGATCGGATTTTTTTCAATATTTTTCCTGTATTCTATACTTGATCTTAGAATCAAGTATACAATACATACAGGAAAAATAGCCCTTTAAAATTTCAAACGCACTTTTTTAACACCCTGTATAGTAATAAAATTGAGGTATAGAAGCGGGTTTCACTCATATTTTGTTACACCTGTATCTTATGAAACTGTACAATTTTGTACAGGCTGTAACAATTTTGACTTTCAGTAAAATCTAAAAATAATTGAACTTTTATTGTACGAACTTTTATTGTCGACCTGGTAAAGGTTGCAGGAAGCCGCTGGATGCGAGCCGCACAGGACCGGTCGGTGTGGAAATCCTTGGGGGAGGCCTTTGTCCAGCAGTGGACGTCTTTCGGCTGATAGATAGATAGATAGATAGAATTGAACTTTTGACACACATTTCGTCGGTCGAGTCACGAAGGGGCGTATTCAACAATTAAAGGGAGCTAGTTCTTGTTCTTAATGATAACCTCGTTAATTACGTAAAAGCTTAAGGCACTAAGTTGGGACAGTTCTTCATAGTAACTTTTAAACTTTTCCTTCAAATCACTCTACTGTAAAGTGTAAAAATTTGCTTACGTTTCTTCGTGATTCTACCTAGATTATTTGAATCAATAGCTGATTTGTATAAAAATTCTGACACTAACACAAATGTAGTTTATTTTCGTGAGTAGAATTATTAGTTAAGAGGTATGTACCTACTATTCACCCTAAGTAGGCTATAGGTGTGGCGAACTGCTTCAGTCAGGTATGTGGGATACGTGCGTCCCAACTGGAAGGTCCAGTGGAGGAGTCAAGTAAAAGAGTAGTTGCTGGTTGAGCTCTCAGTTGCGAGTGTCTTTATTGGTCAAATGTGACTTATATTTATACTACATGCTAATCTATATACTATAACTATATCTACGTATTAACCTAACTCTACCTTATATCTAAATATTAATCCTAGCGTCTATAGTCAGTAACGCGCAGATTCACTTCAAACAACTGTCAGCACATGTCGCACTTGTTTTACTCAGAAACTGTTTGTCTCTCCCAAAGCTTGTCTACACTATTAGAACAACCCCAGTGTGGTTATTTCCTCAGGAGGTTGCCTTAGTGGATGAAGTCCTTAAGAGCTCACTAGAGGATATCCTCAATATCAGTCTGGGGGATCGCGAGTGGCGTCAAGCTGGTTTGCCGGTGCGACATGGGGGTTTGGGAGTCAGGCGTCTACAGGACTCTGGGCCATCTGCTTTCTTAGCATCTGCGAATGGAGTGCGAAATCATGTCACTCGTATTCTTTCTTTTGAAGGTGACAATTTTCGCATTCCTTTTGAGGGTGAAGCTTTTGTGGCCTGGACTGCAGCCTGTCCTAATGTGGATCTCCCGGAGCGCCCCGATTTGCAAAGAAGCTGGGATGACCTATGGGCTAAATCAATAGCGGATAGCCTCATCGAGTCGTCGTCGGGGTCCAATTTAGCTCGATTAAAGGCTGCCTCTTGCGCTGAATCTGGAGCTTGGCTTGATGCCGTTCAATCTCCTCATGTTGGCACTTTCCTCGACGACAACTCGTTGAGAATTGCGGTGGCTCTTAGGTTGGGGTGCAAATTGTGCGAGCCGCATGTTTGTCGCTGTGGTGCCCAGGTCGATGCTGGTGGTCTCCATGGCCTCAGCTGTAGGTGTAGCGCGGGCAGACATTCTCGCCATCACGCCCTAAATGAAGTGCTGCGTCGTGCTTTGGTCTCGGCTAATGTCCCATGTGTCCTGGAGACAGAGGGCCTGAGTCGCGCCGACGCAAAGAGACCTGATGGGCTCACGTTGATTCCGTGGAGCAAAGGCCGCTGCCTGCTGTGGGATGCGACGTGTGCCTGCACCTTTGCGGCCTCCCATCTTCCAGGTACCTGCCGCTCGGCGGGGTCAGCTGCCGAGTGTTTGGCCGGTCGGAAGTTAGTGACGTATGCCGATTTGTTGCAGGCATACGATTTCGTCCCATTTGCGGTTGAGACCTCGGGCGTGTGGTGTGAAGCCGCTAAATGTTTTGTGCGCGAAATAAGTCGCCGCTTGAGGGACCTCGGATTTGACCCCCGAGCCGGCTCGTACCTGGCTCAACAGATATCCCTGGCCATACAGCGCGGTAATGCCGCCAGTGTCATGGGCACTTTTGAGCCAGGTATAAGTCGGGGGGGCCTTATAGACTAAGGCTTTTGGCTGTTTTCTTTAAATATTACTGTCAATTTGAGAATACTTTAAAGTTAATCCTATACTACCCTAAACTATTATTTACAAATATACCCTACAGGTACTTATTTTTGGCGGGTTGGCGGCCATTTGCTAGACAGACTAGCGTCACTACCAGACCAGCTCCTCTAGAAAGTTCAGTAGCAGATTAGGTTGGTTGACAACTTCTGGAATTGACTTCGGGTCACAGACATTTGGCGTGATCCGGTGGCTTGGAATACTGAGTGAACACTTTGCTTATAAAGTTATAGTTATTAGAAATTAAGTTTCAAAGTGTGAGCTATTCTTGTATAATCGATAAAGTTGTTTTACGCAAGATATTACTGATGATATGTTGAGAGCCTGCTGCGTCTTTAAGTTTTACTGTCTGATCGACTCAGTGACTTATTAAAGCAAAAACAACTGATTTTATCCTAACAATAAATACATTATACAGGGTGGAATGTTGCAACGCCACCTGGAGGGAAAGTACTCTAAATACTGGAGATAGCAAATTTCACTCAAAGGAAACATTCCTTTATTTTTCAAAAGAAGCAAAACTACATTCAATGATTTTTGAAAATACCCTTGTCACACCCAGGATTTGAACTGGCTAAAATCCAAAAAAGTAACACCTGTACTTTAATGGCATTAATCGATAGGGCCAGTAATAAGGATCAAATCTCTCTAACAAACATGGTAAGTTAAATGAAAGGAACGTCATGAAAACTTAACTTATAAATAAAATTAACACTTATACTCAAGCGCTAAAGCACTTTTTATTCAAGGGTTTATCGAATTATTAAAAATTCATTGTTCATAACACAAGATTTCATGGTTTTCCTTGCATTTAACTTACCATATTTGTTAGAGAGATTTGATCCTTATGATTGGCCCGATTAATGCCATAAAAGTACAGAATGTTACTTTTTCGGATTTTAGCCGGTTCGATTCCTGGGTGTGACAAGGGTATTTACAAAAATCTTTGAATATAGTTTTATTTCTTTTTTTTTAAAAAAAAGGAATATTTCCTCTGAGTAAAATTTGCTATCTCCAGTATTTAGAGTACTTTCCCTCCAGGTGGCGTTCTAACATTCCACCCTGTATATCATACAAATATTTGCACGCTTATGTATAAATAGATTTTAAAAGGTTCTGTTAAAAAAATTCGAGTTCATTGATGCAGTCAAAATCTTAATTATGTTAATATAAATCGCGAAATAGTAGTAAATACAAGTATAAATAATACTTTAAGGTCAACTGGTTCTAATAAAACCATGAAAAATCCGTTTTTTTACAATTACTCTTGAATCAGCTTGTGTTAAAAAAATGGCAACCCCTAAAAACGAATGTCAATTTCGTTGGCACTTTTTATTTATTTAGATGTCTGTGGTTTGCACGTTTTGGAAAATTATTATAATATGCATTTGGCGCCAATGCTGATGATAATAATTGTTAGCAACTGTCAGTGCCAGAAACTTCTGTACCTCTCCCGAATGTATATGTTCTCGATATCGTGCTACATTTTTTCATCAAGAAGGAGCAGATTGCAAAATGTCCGCAGTACATCAAGTTCAGTTCAGTCAAGCCAGCATCACTGCTGCATGGACGCGGAGGCCCAAGACACCAGAGAGGGGCGTAGATAGGACAGGAGTGTAGGGCGGCGCAGTCAGGAGGGGGAATGATGGGGGTTGGAACCAGCCCGAATACTCGGCATCGTAGCCAGTATGGGGAAGATAGATACTATACTTGGTGTGTAACATATCGCATCAAAAACATAAATGTGAAAATGGGAGCCAAGTTCAATATTATGGTATGGTGTGGTTGTCAACTTTACTGAGAAAAGAATTGAGATCTAAATGGATGCCAATTTCTGTAGATAATCCTGAAATTTATTTATAAGAACGTATAACATTCTTAAGTAAATTTAAAACACAATTTCTTGTTTTTTACTGCTACAACAATGTTTGCTATTTAAAAATATGACTTTCTAAATTTAAATAGTAGAATTATTTACACAAAGCAAATAACTTATGATCTGTTTAACCTCAACTTTGACTTGGCTAGTTTTCACATACTAGTCATCTTAAATTTGGTTTATCAACGTATCATCTTTATATTATACGCAAGTTCTTATTTTTATACTATAAGGTTCTATTCTTCTGAATATTTCATGTGCTGGTAAAAACTAGCCAAGTCAATGATGAGGTTAAACAGATCATAAGTTATTTGCTTTGTGTAAATAATTCTACTATTTAAATTTAGAAAGTCATATTTTTAAATAGCAAACATTGTTGTAGCAGTAAAAAACAAGAAATTGTGTTTTAAATTTACTTAAGAATGTTATACGTTCTTATAAATAAATTTCAGGATTATCTACAGAACTTGGCATCCATTTAGATCTCAATTCTTTTCTCAGTAAAGTTGACAACCACACCATATCATAATATTGAACTTGGCTCCCTTTTCACATTTATGTTTTTGATGCGATATCATTACTTTTTGTGAGTACATTTATTAATATTATTTAAAAGTGATTTACTAATAATACAAAAAACCTGCGCTTACGCTGTCACACCCCGGACACTTCATACCAATTTCGCGCCATTGCACTGTGGTTCCCCGTATACGACAAAAATAAAAAATACCATATCATGACTCCGCATAATTAGTATTCTGTATAACACCCGTAATGTCTGAACTTCACAAAAGTATAAATTAAATGCATTTCCCTAATTGCTTTCATTCCTAAATCACCACCGGAAGTGTAAACATCTAACTCGCGAGTGGCTTATCAGTAACTTGCGCAATTTTTACCTGCGCGCTTACTTCCGGATTCCAGGAATTCCATTGTTTTTGCGATTTGTTTTTGTGATGGACATTCAAGGCCAAGGTATGTTCAACATTTTAACAAATTTTTTATTCTTTTATACTAAATAGTTTTGCCGTAAATAGACTGCTACGCCAAAGCAATTTTGATGTTTCCTTTTTACTTTAACTCTTCATACTTCTAGACTTTTAGTAATTAGTCGTCGCTTCTCGTTGGACAAATCCTATAAAAACAGATAAATTAGACCTACTTTTGTGCAAATCAATTCAAATATTTTGCGAGAATTTGCGAGAATTTGAATGATTTGGATGCTACGCCAAAGAGGCGCGTTGCTACGAAAATACTGCACACTGATTTTTTAAGTTTATTGATAGCATTTAGTTTCAGATAATTATAGATTTGTGTTTATTTACTTCTAATATTATTGTTCACAGGTACGAATGCACAGTGCGTGTTTACACGTATGTTCGTGTTCGAAAATTGGGTAAAATATAACGGCCAGAGATTGACTATTACTGAAAGGATTCAGCATGTTTTTAACGACATAAAAGAATCGCTGCCGAGTGAATACAAAGATAATATAAATTTCGAAGATTTTTACAACCACATCAAATATTTATGTACAAAGATTTCCGAATTGTGGCGAAAACATGGTCGTCAAAAGAAATTTTTGTTGGAAAATAAACGCGACTGGTTAACTGTTTCTGAAAGTTTTAATTTATCAGGCTCATCAGTGGCCACTGAGATGGGTGAAACTTCAACAAAAAAACGTGGGAGACCTAAGAAAGATTACGGAGAGTGCTCCAAACGCACGCAACAAAGAAGGCGACGAACCATTTCTGAAATGGACAAGTCGATTGCCTCTGCGCTAAGTGACCAGTCCTCAGTGGGGGCTACTGTCCCTGGCGTCAAGGCTTCGGTGAGTGACACACTTTCTCTGATTGTGGAAGCCAAACTCAACAAACATCAGTATATGTTAATTAAGGAGTTTGTTAATTCTAAGTGTTCTTATAATTTGATGCCTAGTTATAAGTGTGTGTTGCAGGAAAAGCAAAATTGTTATCCGGTTGCAAACAATACTACTGTCACCGAATCAAGTGCTGAGGTCGAATTACAAGCGTAAAGTAAGAAATACTTTTTTTTGTGTGTATAGATGATTTATTAAGTTTTTTTAATATTTTTTATAATAATTTAGCATGTTATTTACTACTATTAATAAAAATAAATGTATTATAGACTAATTAAAGTTAGTGTTACTCATCAAAACCCCCAAAATACCCATTTCGTATTTTTGTCGCACCTTAGTATGGGCGGGGAACTACAGTGCATTGTTTACTACATAGACATTCATGTTTGTACACATGTAAATGTGTAAAACTTTTAGTGCTTGATCTGATAAGTGTACTTAGTAGGACAATTTCCATGTTCTACTGGCAGCTGTAGGAGCCTATGTATTGTAAGTCAGTTTATATTTAAAGCAGCAATGCCAGTGGATGCAGCTACTGCAAGTAATTTGTTCATTCGCTTCGTAACTCAACTTTTAATGGTATTTATATAACTTTTTCCTGTGCCGCCTGTCCTACTAGCAAATTCTCCAAAACTGCAGTTTTGTCTAACAAAGTCTTACAAATTGTATCGAAAATACGTTTCTGGACTAACATTTAAGCCTCTCCCAAACAGGCGCGATTTTTGTAGCGCGAATAATTACTTTCAGTACATTTTGTACTGGGACGCTGTCGCTTTTACACACTGCCGCGATAAATCCGCGATTTCGCAGCCCCGATGTGGCGGCTTCACCCCCCTGTGTAGCGGCGATTTTCCTGCGACGCCGCGCTTGCCCCCCGAGCCCCGCTGTTGCCGCTTCACCCCCTCTTTGTGGCTGCGAATATTCTGCGACGCCGCCCTTGCCCCCCGGGCCCCAGGCCCCGCTGTCGCCGCTTCACGTCGCGTCGCTGTCGCGGAATTCTGCGAATTTCCTGCGACGCGACAACGGGGGTGAGGACCGGGGGGGGCCAAGGTAGAGTAGCGCCGCGATTCGCGTTCCGCGTTCCGTTTTTGTAACTAGTACGTAATAGCTTTTGTTCAAATAACGATTATTGGGTGCAAGTATTTATTTCATTACCCGACTGCGTCAGAAGGAGAGTTATGTTTTTTACCCGACTGGGCCAGGAGGGTTATGGTTTTTACCCGACTAGGCCAAAAGGAGGATTAAGTATTTTATCCGACTGCGCCAGAAGGAGGGTTATGTTTTTACCCAACTGCGTCAGAAGGAGGGTTATGTTTTTACCCAACTGCGCCAGAAGGAGGGTTATGTTTTACTCAACTGCGTCAGAAGGAGGGTTATGTTTTTACCCAACTGCGCCAGAAGGAGGGTTATGTTTTACTCAACTGCGCCAGAAGAAGGGTTATGTTTTTATTACCCAACTGCACCAGAAGGAGGGTTATGTTTTTTACCTGACTGGGCCAGAAGAAGGGTTATGTGTTTTACCCGACTTGGCCAGAGGGAGGGTTATGTTTTTACCCGACTGGACCAGAAGGAGGGTTATGTTTTTACCCGACTGGACCAGAAGGAGGGTTATGGTTTTACCCGACTGGACCAGAAGGAGGGTTATGTTTTTACCCGACAATTAAAACTTACAGAACCTTTTGAATCGTATATGCATTTATTATTCTACACTCTGTAATGTAATATTTAGAGATATTGATATTGAGGAAACAGAAACACATAAACGTCTCTTATTACCTTTGTGAGGAGTAAAAATAAATAGTTTCCAAGTCCATTATAGATACTGACTGTTAATCAGTTACGTTACGTTATTGGAATATCTGTTACCGACCCACCTCTACGTGTCGCAGAAATATCGCACAATTTTCGCGCGACACCTTGTCGCGTCGCCGAATATTGCAACACGTGTAGCGCGATATTCGCGCGACACATGTAGCGTCGCCGCTTGTCGCGCGAAATTCGCGCGACGTGTCGCGACGCAGTGTCGCAGAAGTATCGCCACTTGTAGCGCGAGATTCGCGCGATATTCCCGCGATGTGTAGCGGCTTTTTGCGACGCGACGTCGCAGCTTCACCTGCGAGTTTCGCGCGAATTTCGCGCCACAAAAAACGCGCCTGTTTGGGGGAGGCTTTATATCTTTTATCATTTGTTCGAGCTCATTTTCTGATATGAAATCTTTGGCATTTCTGAAATCTTCCATTGCATTTACAGCTTCAACAGGTCAGAAGTCCAACGGGTTCTGTAGACCGTCATCTTTGTGATCATGTTCCTGTCGATTTATTTCAATTTCTCCTACTTTCTCTGCAATCATTTCGAATGCTCTCTCTGTATTGTCTAATGCCACTGACAGAAGTAAATTATCCCTTACTTACTAAATCAACACAAGATATCTCTTCTACTTTGGGCATGGCAGCACCTACCGAATCTTATCATTATCAGTTACAACTTACAACAGTACATCTACTGACTACTATGTGTAACTGTGCTCTGTTTGAAAGATACAATTTTTCTTAAGTTATGTACCTACTGCAGAAGATGTGTTTCACCCCGTAAGGAATCGACCAACCGGTAGGCCGGTATAGAGGGCGGCTTCAGTGAGAAAACTCTTGGTTCAAATCCAACATGGGCAACTTTATATTTATTATATTTTCAGCTTATTGTTAGTAATAATGAAATGCTAACATATATTTTTATTCTGTTTATATTAAATGAATTAAGTTTATATGTAATAGTTTTTATTTAAATATTTAGTATCTAGTGCTTTTATTACACAGGTTTTTTATACAATTCCAAGAATCTTTTATTTTTGTTTCGTCTTGCTATTTTCCTGTTTTCCAGTTACTAAATTGTATAATATATTATCTTTATTTCACCATTGCCATAACAATAGCTCACTTAATATAGGAGTCGCACATGTAACGCGCAGGTGCGAGTTCGAGCCCCGCGATAAGTTACTTTTTGAGCCTTTTTTTATTTTTTTAACACATGGTTTTTTTTTATTTTTCCGTTATCAGTACATGAAATACTAGCCGCACACCAAATTTAAAGCTCGTAGCCTTGCTAGAAGTACCTTAGCTTTTTGATGACGGTGAGTGTGTCTTTAAATCATAAAAATATTGTATTGAAAAAAAAAAAATCTTAGAAATTCAGTGTTTTCTGTTTTTTTCCTTTGCATACACACAATTACCTAGCTTGATGCAAAATTTGAACTTTCTAGGTCATCTGGAAGTGGGTAAGCTTTTTGATCTATATGTCAGTGAGTCAGTCATAAAAATGTCGATTTTCGGACGTTAAAATTTGGTGATACAGGGGGGGGGGGGAAGTATGACTGCTTGTTTTGAAGTAGTTGCAGTAGAAGAGTGTCTTCAGATTCCATTGTACTGTCTTTTTAGGTTCTATGCTTTATCAATGTACGTTTTATGCGGAGATGTTTCATGTATCAAGTTGTCGGATGGATAAGCTTTCCTCTGACGTGACGCTTTGTTCTTTATCTTTTCTTTGCATCGGGGTGTCTTTCTGTTTAAGGTACAATTCCGAGACGGGCTGCAGGCGACTACCGCAGGCGACACTGCGGCCGGCCGCTGCGGTCGACCGCATATCGCTGCCGCCGACATTCCAAACGTGACTGCACTTCAGTCAGCTTTTGTACCCTGTCGTTTCCGTACCTTCGTGCGAGTCAGAATGTCGGACGTGTTTAACAATAATTTACTGTGTCATTTGTTAGAGGAGGAAGATGACGACGAATTGTTGTTATTATATGCAAAAAAGAAAAGAAATGCGTGTAACCGCTCTGCGGTCGGCCGCACTACTGGTCCTGAGACTTGCAGTCGCTGCGTGTAGCCGCCGCATGTCGCCGGCCACGACCGCAGGCGACATGTCACCGCGCTCGGAATCACTTTCATAAAGATTCATAGAAACCAGTAGTGTAACTTGCGGTCGATAAATGCGGTCTGTCGCCTGTCGCGTGTGGTCGGCGACTTACAGCCGGTCTCGGACTTGTACCTTTATCCTTTTTTCGGAGTTGTATCTCCCGCGTTTTTTAGAATTTTTGATGTTATTGAGTCGGTCCTAAAGCTTTGTTCTCGTAGTGACACTGTCTACTCTAACTGTTTCTTGTTTTTTTTAGAATCTTAACTTTATTGCCATTCCAGCCAGACCAGATGTGGCGATTCTTTTGAAAGCTGAATGCACGCGGCGCAATATATACAATACAAAAGGCATAGAAAGCGGTGCCCATAAAAAACATTTTTTACATCCTGTTTGCGTTTCTGGGAATCTCTTCGCCAAGCTTCAATGTTGTGTCTTGTCTAAAATTGATCTCACCGGGTTCTATATGGTTGGTTTCTTCTCCTCTGGAAAACACCATCAAATTTTTCACATATGCAGTGCGGCGGCGTGCAATTTATGTTATATACGACATTATCACAAATCTTAATTTTCAACTCGAACTTAATTTATGTCACACCGCGGTCAGGATGCGCAAGCGCTCGGGCGCAGAGGTCCTGTAATAAACGAAACAAAGGAGTTCACCAAAAACGCAGGCGGCACGGGTCGGACCGCGCGACGACCGCGGCGTCCGCTCTCCACCACTGCCCGAACAAGACTCTCGCAAAATGTCCGCAGTACATCAACTTTGTTTATTCATTAAAACGACGATAATTTTTTTAAATATTTGGAAAACAAATTAAATGTTTTTTTTTTATATAATAGGCACTTGTTTACCTTATTTTATTATAAAAAAATAAATGGGGTTTTTTCAAAAACGATTCGGTTAATACTGGTGGCAAAAATTGTAATCGGATGACATTACTAGTATACTGAACCCCTAGTGCGCGGGTCCGACTCGCACTCAGAGATTTTCTATAAAGCAGACAAAATTTCGATACCTACTTAATTATTACTCACGTGTTGTGATATGTTCTTATTAAATATTTAAACAGATGCCTCTACGAACTGGTATATAAGATATACATTTTTAATGAAGTGACAGAAATGTAACTGAAGCCGAAGCAATTATGTTAAAGACTTTAGTATTATCTGTGGCCCTTGTGGCCTATGTAGCTTTGACAGTATCAGCAACATCCGAAAGTAAGTGATTTGTAAGTTTTGATTATAATTTATTACGTTATCTTAAAGCAAATATATCTTAAAAATTCTTAATTTATATCGTTAATAACTTTATTAAATAATTATTATTTAATTAAATATTATATACATATACATACAGAATATTTAAATAACTTTATTTTTTTCATAAAGAATGCGATCAAAATGGTGATAACAGTGGAAAAGATGACGATGGATATAAATATAATGACACGTCTAACAGTGAGGAAGACCAGAAACGATTTTCTAAAGGAATTGCAACATTTAGTTCGCGCTTCATTAAAGTAAGTATAGAAGCAGTCAAAATTCAAATTCAAAATCATTTATTTCTTTACGTAGATACATTAAGCACTCTTATAAACGTCATATAATTTTTCTGGAGGAATATTCCAAATGTTATTATCATTAAAATAATCTACAGTCTTATAGTATCCTCTTGAACAAATACAGCGTTTTATATGTTTCTAAAATTTACATTCTGGTAGTTCACACACGTCATTCGGAATTTTGTTATAAAAGCGTACACACTGCCCCACAAATGATTTTTTCACCTTACTAAGCCTCGAGAAAGCTATGTCAAGATTATTTTTACATCTTAAATTACGGTTATGTCTGTCACTATTTTTGAAGAACAAGTTTAGATTTTTACGAACGTACATGATATTTTCGTAAATAAACTAACCGGAAACTGTTAGAATATTTATTTCCTTAAATCTATCTCGAAGTGATTCTCGGGATCGTAGTTGGTATATAGCTCGTACTGCTCTTTTTTGTAGAATGAAAATGGTTTCAATGTCTGCTGCGTGTCCCCACAGTAAAATGCCATAAGACATTATACTGTGAAAGTAACTGAAATATACAAATCTGGCAGTTGTTACATCCGTCAATTGCCTTATTTTCTTGACGGCGTAGGCAGCCGAGCTAAGCCTCCCCGCTAGAGTTGCAATATGTGGGCCCCACTGTAACGTGCTATCTATAGGTTTGCCGAGAAAAACTGTACTAGGAATAAAATCTAATTCATTACCATTTAATATTACTTTATTATGAGTCTGTTTAACATTTGACAAAGAAAACTTGATGCATTTTGTTTTTTTCGCATTTAGAAATAGATTGTTAGTAGTAGGGGAAAGTTGGCTATATTGTACCGGCAATTAAATCGTACCACCCTCATAAATCCTAACATGAGCGATATGTTTCTTATATGACAAGACCAATTTGTGCCTTGCAACTCACAATACGCCATGACTGTTTCTCAAACTTCTTTCTATAAGTGAGGCGAACAAAGAACATAAAATATTTTTATTGTCTTGATTAAGCAATTTTTTAGATAGATACACTAGTCTGTTTTATGGAAAGCTTTCAAATATTTATAGTTTCATTAATGTGGAGCTAGAAGAATATTCTCTGTATTTTTGAAAATATTAAGCACTTTTTCTTTGAGGTTATAACATGACACAGTTTTATCGCAAAATTGAGTTTTGTCGCCAAATCGTACCGGTCGCCGGTTTTCAAATCGTACCAGTAGAAATAACACATAAATATATGGTTGTATTTAATAGAGTAACTACGATACCTAGGTTAAAAGTAGTTACTGTTAATAGCTATCTATAACACTTTCCCTTCAAATGTAACGTTAAGGAGATTTATTGTAGTTCAAAAAAGAGCATTGAATTTTCATCAATATTTTTATGTATAGCTTCAAAGTACGATTTAGGAACTATATGGTACGATTTAACAAAAGGGCGTCTAAATTGTACCGATGGGAACTTTTTAGAAAAAGGAAATTTGTGAAGAATTGAATAGTCGTTGTTAAAAATTCCATATATTATGTTCAAGTTGGATAGACAGAGTATACTATAAATGAAAACACGTAATAATATAATTGATAGTTTTCTTATAAACCTGATTCAAATTTAGGTGTTACAATATAGCCAACTTTCCCCTAAACCAGTCTAGTAACTTAGATAGAGTGTTGTTCACTTCGTCAATTTCGATTGTCTTTCTACTCACCTTAAAAGAAGGGAAGTATCATCAGCAAATAACACAATATTTGAAAGGTTTTGCACCATGAATGGCAAGTCATTGACGTACGTCAGAAAAAGAAAGAGGCCTAAAATAGATCCTTGTAGCACGCCCATTTTCACAGTAGACCAAGAAGAATTAACGTCCTTGACTTGTACTATTTGCATTATATTATCAAGATAAGATTTAAGGAGACCGAGTGCCCTATCCCTCTAACCGTAATGCTCCAATTTTATGAGCAAGGTTTGATGTTCTACGCAGTCAAAAGCCTTAGATAGATCACAAAATACCCCTATTGCATTTTGTGATTCCTCAAATGCCTTACAAATATTGCGTACTAAAGCAACTCCTGCATGTGTTGTTGAACGCCCTTTAACAAAACCAAATTGTTAATTATGCAGGAGATTGTTCATGTTGAAATGCTGAACCATTTGATTTAACATAATTTAAAAAAATTTACTAAGTACAGGAAGCACTGAGGCAGGCCTGTAGTTTCCCAGTTCAGTTTTTTTGTAAGATTTATATAAAGGTAGAACTTTACTGTATTTTATAAGTTTGGGGAATACACCACTGTTAATGCTGATATTATACAAGCAAGCCAAATATGGCGCTAAAATATGTATTACATTAACGATTAAACTAACTGATAATCCCCAGAGGTCTTCTGTATTTTTTAATTTTAAAGATTTAAAAGTCTTTACAACAACATTTGGCTCAATTTCTTTAAAAGTAAATACTGAAGAACATGACATAACGTTTTTCTCTAATAAAATTTGAGCTTGTACGGGCGAAGAATTAAGGGCTTCAGTCGTTTTTACGGGTATGTTAGTGAAAAATAATTTCAAATTCTTTAGCTATTACAGAATGATATGTAACTTTACCATGATCTGTGTCTAGTACATAATCTTGTTCGCGACTTTTTATTTTTCCTGTTTCTCTATTAATAATATTCCATACAGTTTTTACTTTATTTGTAGATAATTTTATTTTTCTAGCTTTATGATTAGATTTAGCAGTTAAACATACCCTCTTAAATTTTTTTGAATAATTCTTAACGTAGTTAATAAAATTCTCATCAAACACGTAAGTCTTTTTGTCATAAAGTTCAAATAGTATTTCTCTGCTTTTGCGAATTCCAACAGTTGCCCAATCACAAAATTTAAATTTTTGGTTAATCGTTATAGATTTTTGTTTAAAAATGTTTTTGAATTCCCTATCTATAACGGTAAAAATATCGTTATAAAATCTATTTACTTCTAATGTTCATTTGTCTGGTATTGGCAAGTTTTTGTCAAGTTTATCTATAAATCTCTTTATCCTACTAGCTGTGACAGGCCTTGTTTGCAATTTAATTACTTCTTTTAGTTTTTGTACAGGAAAACTAACTATTTGACCACTGTGATCCGACTTTAAACAATTTAAAACTTTCTTATCATAAAAATTGCAATTACAGAAAACGTTATTAATACATGTTGCACTAGAATCCGTTATCCTTTGTTGGTTGGTTTGTTAGTTGGTTCTAAGAATATGTACTGTATAAATCAAAAGATTTGAAGAGGCAAATTAACCTAGTCGAAAGAGATTTCTTTTCAAGCAAATCTTTGTTGAAATCACCACGGATGATAATGTATTTATTTGTTTTAATTAAAATCCCTAATGCATCTTCCATTACCTTCTCAAAGTCTGTGAAGTTTTCATCATAGGGAAGCCGGTATACGCATAAAACAATATGATGATTTAATTCTACGCAAGAAATTTCTACTGATTTTTCAATCGAAAGACTGATGAGAAAAACACTACAAGCTAAAGAACGAAAGGATGTGTCGTTCTTTAGCTTGTAGTGTTTTTCTCATAAATATTAGAGAGCCACCACGTTGTGCACTCTTTCGATTGAAAGCACTGGCCAACTTATAGTTTTCGTAGTTAAATATTATTTCATAATCCTTAAGCCAGTGTTCCGTTACACACAATGTGTGAACAGTGAACTTTTCTAAAAATAATTCCACTTCTAAGTCCTTGCCGAAAAAGCCTTGTATATTTTAATGTACTGATTTTAATAAATTAGGCTTCTCCGTTGTCTTGGACATTAGTTTAAATCTAGAGGCTGAGCTCCACCACTGGCACCAGCGTCTGTAACGGACCAAACTACGTTGCATATTCGCAAATGCAATTATTTAATAAAACTTTTACGAATTTCAATAGATTTAAAGTCTAATAGAAATAATGCTTCACATTCAATCTTCTTGCGAGTCATTTCCAGGAATATAATCTTTTTAAATATTTTCATCTCTATTACGCTTCATGAAATTAAAAGAAAAGGATTGACAGTTCCTGCTCAGCTGTGCAAATTATTGTTTTTGGGATACACTAAGGTGTGGGACTTCGGAATGGAACCTGAAAGGAAGTGGATGAGTTTTATAAATTAGAAGTGGGAAAATTTATTTCAGTTTATTTAGATGGAAAAATGGGTTGTGGGATAGATTATGAGTGTTTGTATCAAAATAGATATCGTGAATCTATTAGTTTTAGCTAGGAAAGTGGCCGAACCGGTAAAGTATTCACTCTAGGGCGATTCCTTAGAAGCGCCATGGATTTTATGTTTTCGTATGGTTCGAGTGATGGTTTGAAATAATAAGTGTATTATTTACATGGGGTTTTGGGGTGTCTCCCTATTTGGACCTAGATTATGCGGTTTGAGCTTGCATGCTTTTATTTGTCTATTGTCATGTGTTTTATAATGTGACATCTTTGTTTTGCTTGGATACAAATCTCTACTGCGCAGTATGCAAGGCAACTAATAATATAATTTATTCTACTTGATCAGTTCTATGGAACTTTTATATCGTCGAGGGCTGAAGCTATTCTGTACAATATTATAGAGAGATCAAACTACTCAGATATCTACTGCAAACAACCTCCGGGTTCCTATTTCGGTTCTTTGGTATTACTGACTAACCTGAGAAGTACTAAGCTTTAAAACATTAAAGAACTGCGGCATTTGCTACTGATTAATATTTTTATTACTAACCTATGCGTTATCGTTTGGTTCTTTGGTGCTACTGCCTAACCTGAAAAGTACTAAGCTTTAAAGCATTAAACAACTACAGTTTTTACTATGTCTTCAAGTTTACTCGCCGACGTCGCTAGATTCATTCCAAACCTATGCGTTTACACTTGGGTTATTAGTGGTGCCGCGAAACCTGAAAAGTACTACGCTATGACAGCATTATTGACCTGAGACTTGGATGAATTTAGTTAGCTACATTCTACTGTGTTATTCTACAAACTCGTCATACAGAGAACTTCAGCTTTCTGCGAGATTTGAGTAATCGACCAACCAGTTGTCCAGTGAGATGTTTCCGAGTGGAACAACGCTGTTTTCTATAGTAAATAATTTAATACTCTAAAAGAGTGAAAAGCATTCTTGTTACAGGCGCTGTTTCCAATAATTAAAGGAAAAGCATATGATCTAAATTATGGGGACAGAGCACTATCCAACTTAGGAGGGTTGAGGTGCATGGAACGTTGCGGGAGCGCCTAAATTTAACTTAATTACTTGTACAGAGCTCAGTTCTCTGATTAATTAACCTTTGCTCGTTTTGGCTGAATTTATACATCAAATATAATGTGCGACTAAATTTTAGTTACGCATTATGCTAAGCTAAGGGGGCAACATTCTTTCTCCCTTTGGGGAGGGGTCCTTTACAAGGAGTAATTATCTTGTTAGGTTCTAGAATTTATGATTCAGGGATTTGAGGTTCTATTTTTAGGGAAATCCGTTCAGATGACTTTTAATCAATCTCAATCCATTCTAAAACAATTAGGGTTACTTATTTCTTGACGATCACAACTTAGGGTTCTGACTACTAGCGATCTTTGGACAAACTTATTTTTAAGATCCGCTATTATTTTGTTAGGTAGGTTCTTTATATATTTAGTTTGTTAAGCTTAGGGTTGGTTGTTTCAATTTAGTGTCCGGTGACCAGGATAAGTTTAGGTCTGTCTTTTAGGTTCTTACAATTTGGTTACCGGTTTCCAGATTTGTTTATTCAGGTATTTCTATTTAGGTTTTAGTTAGGGTAGGGTAAGTTCTTACACGTCGCAGGGCGTACTCGCTGGTACATTTAAAGGCAGTGCCATACCTGCACCGCTGTCACCTGTGGTGAGCTCCTCTATTGTCATACAAGTTATTACCGACTGAATACAATCGGTTTTTTGGATAGGTTCAACTTTCTTGTGTAGCTAATGAGATAATTGTAACTTTTTTTTAAGGAAACAGCGAATATTAAGATTTAGCAGTTAAACATACCCTCTTAAATTTTTTTGAATAATTCTTAACGTAGTTAATAAAATTCTCATCAAACACGTAAGTCTTTTTGTCATAAAGTTCAAATAGTATTTCTCTGCTTTTGCGAATTCCAACAGTTGCCCAATCACTAAATTTAAATTTTTGGTTAATCTTTATAGATTTTTGTTTAAAAATGTTTTTGAATTCCCTATCTATAACGGTAAAAATATCGTTATAAAATCTATTTCTAATGTACATGTGTCTGGTATTGGCAAGTTTTCGTCAAGTTTATCTCTAAATCTCTCTATCCTATTAGCTGTGAGAGGCCTTGTTTGCAATTTTATTACTTATTTTAGTTTTTGTACAGGAAAACTAACTATTTGACCACTGTGATCCGACTTTAAACAATTTAAAACTTTCTTATCATAAAAATTGCAATTACAGAAAACGTTATCAATACATGTAGCGTTAGACTCCGTTATCCTAGTTGGTTCTAAGAATATGTACTGTAAATCAAAAGATTTGAAGAGGAAAATTAACTTAATCGAAAGAGATTTCTTTTCAAGCGAATCTTCGTTGAAATCACCATGGATGATAATGTATTTATTTGTTTTAATTAAAATCCCTAATGCATCTTCCATTACCTCCTCAAAGTCTGTGAAGTTTTCATCATAGGGGGGCCGGTATACGCATAAAACAATGATGCTAATGAGATGATTGTTACTTTTTTTTAAGGAAACAGCGAATATTAAGAAGAGCGACAACGTCGTAATGTCTCCTTTTTCCATATTGATACCACTTGCAGAATTGGCTTTGTATACCATAGGGAAATCGTTAAATCAACTGTTGCAAGCAATTGGACTTAAGAACAAAAATCAAGTATGTTATTTAAGTTTTTATGTAAAGCTTTAGTGCATTTTAGTTTTTAAGGTAACTTTGTAATGTTTTTGATCCATTGTAGATACGACACGTATTCAAAAGTTACTTGGATGGAACTAAAAATCAAGAAAACGTTACTTTCAACTTGGCTGCCATGGTATATTTGAATGAAAAATATGAAATGACCGATGCTTTCTTAGAAGATACTTCTAAGGTATTTGGCGCTGGTGCTGAAACTATCGATGTTGATCAACCAACAAAGGCAGCAAATACTATAAATACATGGGTATGTTATACAACTGAACAGATCTGAGAAGGGTTTGACACCGAAGTAGTTTTAAAAGATCCAAATACCTCAAGAAATTCATTCTTACGTGCGGATTTGTGTGACTTTGATGGATAAAGGAACATAGACGACGTCTATACCTTGTTGATAGAATGGTTAACTGTACCAAACGATGAGAAGAAGATAAAGATTTTTATACGGTTTTCTTACAGGTGGAATCCAAAACAAATAAGAAAATTAAGAATCTTGTATCACCAGATATGTTCACACCAGACACTAGGCTAGTTTTTGTCAACGCTGTTTACTTCAAAGTAAGTAATACATCTACTGATAAAAAATATAAATTCATATATTATGTAAGTGGATGATACTATGTATAATGCTGCGTACTTTTTTCCAGGGAAAATGGAAGAAACCATTTGATCCCAAATTAACCAAAAAACAAGATTTCTACGTAACTGCAAACAATATTCAACAAACGGATACGATGTTCATAGATACGAACGTGGAATACACTAAAAGTCAAGAGTTGGATTGTAAGGTAATAAATTGAATATTGATGAATTCACAGCGGATACACATTGGCGTAACTTGACATATCCTACTTATCATTACTTAAAAGAGAAAACAACAATTGTTAATTACTACAATTGTTAATTAAGACTAGAATGCGGGGTACGTCAAGGAGGGCTTACTTCTCCGGACCTTTTCAACGTCTACATTAACGGTCTGATCGAGGAGCTGAGACACACCAGAATCGGCTGCCACATTGGTGGGATATGTGTAAATAACTTAAGTTATGCGGACGATATGGTGCTGCTCAGCCCCTCGATCAAGGGGTTGCGAAAATTGGTTTCAGTCTGCGAGCATTATGTTAATGCCCATGGATTGAAATACAATGTAAAAAAGACAGAACTCATGGTGTTCAGGGCAGGAAAGGGTCTGGAGAATATTCCAGAGGTTCGATTGAATGATTCAGCAATTCAGGTTGTAAATAATTTTAAGTATCTGGGTCACATACTGACATCCGATCTAAAAGATGATCAGGATATTGAGAGAGAGAGAAGGGCATTGTCGGTACGGTGTAATATGCTCGCGCGTAGATTTGGCAGGTGTAGCAAGGAGGTAAAGTTTGTTTAACGCTTACTGCCAGTGCTTTTACACCTGTCAACTGTGGGCGGATTTCACACGTAAGGCGTACAGCACCATGAGAGTGCAGTACAATGACGCGTTCCGTATTCTCATGCGGCTGCCGAGATTTTGCAGCGCGTCGGGTATGTTCGCCGAGGCCCGAGTGCCTGACTTTTTTGCGATCATCAGGTCTCGTATTTTCTCTTTCTGGGACAAACTACATCGCACTAAAAACGCTATTATAAAGTCGGTCTATGATAGTATGGAGGGACCGTTATTTATGTATTGGATTGGTGTACATCGGAGCGACAACGTAAAATGACTAATATACTGTGCTGTATATTTTATTTAATTATTTTAGATAACTTTTAATTTTAAATTTAACTGTTTTAAATGTTATAAATGTGATATGGGTGCTATTGCCTGCTAATAAATGATTATTATTATTATTATTATTATTAATTTGATTACAGATTATTCGACTTCCTTACAAGAACGAGAAATTCAGCGCTGTATTCATTTTGCCTAACAAAATAGATGGTGTTGATGTTCTATTAAATAAAATGCAAGATTTAGATAAAACCAATACTGCTTTGCAAAGTTTGACAACGCGAAAGCTCAAAATTTGGCTGCCTAAATTCACAATTACAACTACCATAGATTTAAATCAAATTCTTCAAAAGGTAAGTGGTTGGGTTTCATAAAATGGCATGTGGTTGTTAATATTCTATAAATCAAAAAATCTAAATCATTTTTTTTTAACTAGATAGATGCTGTACGCATACTTTAAAATCGTATTTTTTTCTAGCTAGTTCAATTGCATTTCTAGTACTAGTAATAAGTTATTAATTGATACTTAATAGTTATCTAGAAAAAAACTTGAAGTTACATGCAATACTATAATAGTATTCGTTCATTAGGCAAACGAGTTTGTACAACAGTCTCTGTTTGAGCACCATCAAGCCATAATGATTATATCGAGCAGTATACAAACGAGTGAATATAAATAAATAAAAAATATTCTGATTTGTATAAAAATGATATCAAAATAGCGACTGAGAAACACTAAATTATTATTTAAAACGAGCGGTATTTGAGCAACTACGTTCATGGTTGAGTAACAATATTAGTGGTGTAGGAGTTGATTTTTATGAGGTAAGTTTTTATCACAACACTACTAACTACTAGTACTAGAATGGAATAGTTATTCGGGAGAAAACTGTAAATGTTGTTCACCGCTTTCAATGCTATTTGCCAAATTGTAATTTTTGTTTACCAGTGTGATTTCTGAGGAAATCAGATATCTTTACAGGGTGAAACATAGCATATTTTACTTCCCGCACAGACCTGTTGAAAAAAAGATGATCCGTTGATCTGTTACGTCGTGAAAGAAGGACAAAAACAAACTCACTTTGGAATTTATATATATTAGTTGGAATTACATTACGTTTTATTCGCTCAAAACGCCAAGTTATAGATGCTACGATCTAAAAAATGTTTCTCAGGAAACCCAAATTGTGAAAGCAAAAACAATTCGAAATTAGAGTCGAATAAAGCCGCCATCATAAACATCAATACCTATTTGAACAGCCGAACCGATTTGCAAATTTTACATAGAGGTTCTTGTTTCACGCTACTTAAGTCAATATTTAAGCGTCTCAGCTTTTGTCAGCAGTTAATTATTATTTAGTAGATCTCACTGTTTAATATCAGACAGACTTTGTTTAAGGAATTTCTCAGAAGCTTGTATTCTTAAGATATTTACGATGACGGAAGAGATAACTCATATACTGTAACACAGTTCAACATAAAGTATCTGCTTTCAGGTCGATATTACAGATATCTTCACCAACCAATCAGGTCTGACTGGTATACTGAAGAGCAATGAGCCACTCAAAGTGGACAAAGGTATTCAGAAGTGTTTTATAGAAGTAAACGAGGAAGGGACTGAAGCTGCAGCTGCAAACGGTAAAACATTCGAATTTTAAAACGCTTAAATCACGTATTATACTCCTCAAATTAAGCATAGATCATACTCATTCTATAATTGGTTCTGGATCTGAATTCTTCAGGTTCAGGATGAATACCGTGTTTAGGCAAAATTTGTGTGAGATGGCAGTTAGCTAGAAACGCTTAGCTCCAACGCCAACAAATAGAACCTGCGACCTATGGGGAAGAAAACTGACAATGCTCGCCGATAGAGGCGCTGATATCGCTAGACTCATACTAACTGTCAAAACGTATAGAAAAAATTGTTTACTTGAATTAAACATAAGATTATTAAAAAAATACCGCGTTGTGTGGCGATTGCCTGCAATAATAATGGAAATCATTAATTTCCTAAAGATTCTCAGATAAAGAAGACGTGGGAAAAGTAACGTTTTCAATTATGTACTTTTCAACTTCGCCTTTAATTGAGGAACAGTCCAAGTCGCATACATTTTCTATTTAACAATTTTACAGAAAAAAAACTAGTTTATAACACCTCGATAATAAAAAACGCGGAAGTAATTAAAAGTTATGAGTCAAGCGTCCGTAGCGCCTTCTGCAAATAGCTTTGCGTTTTCTTCCCCATTGATGGAGTACATCTACAAGGTAGTTTATCGATGTATTTTTTTAGTATAAATCCATCCCACCTTCTTCGCTCTCTACTTTTTATCTAGTAGCATTAAGGAAGTATAAATAAACATACAGTTTTTCCGAAAATTTTGAAATTTCTTGTGGATGAAGTATTTTATAACAACTAACTTTGTTGCAGCTATCATAGTATCAGCCACTTCCGTTCAGCTAGACCCGCCCGAGTTCAAAGCCAACCATCCGTTCGTGTTCGTCCTGTACTACAAGGGGGACGCCATATTCAATGGGGTTTACAGGAAACCCAGCGCTTAATAATGTTAATACGTTTAACGGCAGATAAAAATAACTGTATTTTGCATTTGTCAAAAAAGGTTTAAAACATACATTTTTTTTATTTCATAATCAAAAAATAGTTAAGTCACTTAAATTTCGAAGTTTACTTATCCACTTCAAATTGTGTTCTATTATTTAATCGTCCCCCAAAAGTCTGAAGTTATTTGTTTTAAATGATCGATTGTGAGTCCCTCTGAGTAAATACAAATTATAGTGTATAATTATTTTTGTTTTTTTTTTGTAATGATAATTTTTTTCTGATTATATTGCACACTTAGCTAAAAGAAAAAAATAAGTTTAAAATTCGCCATAATCTACAAAAAACAAGGTTTTCTTCCAGCGCGGTGGCGGCGCCAATTGTCACCTGATAATTGAACTAATGAGGTGACGACTGCAGTTATCTTGACACATTAATACGAGTAGGTACCTGCAGCTCATTAAGGCATGTCTTCCAGAGGAATAGTTTCCAATTAGCGGGCCTCACTGAGACTCAAGGGAACGCTCTGAGGTGATCTCAAGACTGTGATTGGAGGACTCGTGATCTTGATACAATAATTTTGCACACAAGTTGCAGCTTCATGTAGATATCACATAAGATAAACTCTGGTAAGTCATTTATCGAATTCGTTACCAATAGTAGGCATAATTTTGCATTTTTTTACAAGTTTGCGCATTCGTTAATATTTATTGGAAAAGGGGTTAATCCAAATCGATCAATTAATGTTTTAAACCAGTTAAAAGGAAGAACCCAAACTAACCGACTTGAGAAAAGCGAAGTTACGGAGAGACCGTTACATAGAGAATTGACTTCAAACAACATCGAAGTTTTGCTGGAAATTCACAAGTTCCACGTACATACATACCTACATAAACTACAAATAGGGCTGTCTGATGAACGTGCCTTATTAACAAGTACTTCTGCGAAACTTTAGTTGGGCATTATTATTATACTCGTAAAAATGTCTGTTATCTCTGAGAACTCTCTGAGAGATGTTGGATAATCAACTTGATTTTGTATCAAGTTCGACATTTTTCTTGTAATTCAATTTCAATGTAAGTAACAATTAACTGTTAAGAAACCAATACATAAATTTCACCTGTATAACATTCGCTGATGCTTTTGTCAACCTTACTGCCGTCCAACAAATTGATCTTACCGGAACTCCCGATGTTCGCAGTTAGTGACCTGCGGTCGGTCCATTGTAGAGTTCCCGTCGAGCTGAACTTGGACGGCCGACTAATTGGCGTGGCCTGCCAATGTTTACCTTAGCAGACGAGACTATGACATACTTACTGGGTTCAAGTACAAATTAAAAAAGTGATCAACAGTGATTTTCTCAACCAATCAAGGGAGCTCAAGCTTTATGTTTGTGCGAACTGGATCAACTGGATATCTAACAGGTACTTATTTCAAAAGGAAAATAAGCTTTTATCGATATTTATAACTAGCTCCCGCCCGCGACTTCGTCTGCGTGGACTTTGGAATTGGGTCCAGAGAGAAATAAAATTTTTAAGCAGCGCCATCTAGTGACAAAGTAAAAAAAAAACAGTTTTTAGCCATTCCTACGTGATACCTACCTTAAGTTTTCCGGGATAAAAAGTATCCTCTGTGTTAGCCGAGAGCTTTATCTATGTACCTACTAAATTTCAACTAAATCCGTTCAGTAGTTTCGGTGTGAAAGCGGAACAAACAAATAAACAAACAAACAAACATCCATACTTTTGAATTTATAATATTAGTGAGATGAGATGAGAAGTGAGATGAGATAAGATGAGATGAGAAAAGTAATAATCTAGAAAATGATTTGAATAGAAATGAAGTGGTTAGCGATCCTGACTTCTGATCCGAGAGTCGTGGGTTCGATCCCCACACAGGGAAAACTTTTCTGTGATGAGCAGAATTGTTTGCTCTGAGTCTGGGTGTATTATATCTATATATGTATGTATTTAAAAGTATATGTGTATGTATATAAGTCTCTGGTTCCCAAGATACAGGGAATCCTAGTTTGGGGCCAGATGACCATGTGTGATTTGTCCCAGATATTATATATTATATCTGCACCTGCGTGTGATCAGATTGACAGCTGTCAAAGTCAAAGAACAGGTCAAAAAAGTTTTATTTCGTCGCTCGGGGGAAGCCAATGACTAAGAAGATTCCTTGGTCTGAGGGAAAAGCGGGCTGCAAGTCTGTGACTGGAATATATTTCTCTAGATTTCGTCGTGTACTTTGCTTTTTAAGTTTTTTTTTTCAATTACATCTATTCATAATATTCGCCTGGATATATTGTTACGGATGGATTGTTGGTGGATGATGACGACACGGTCATTTTGATAGTCATTTCACAGTTCGAATGCGCTCGTGCTGAAAATTTTGTGGTATTTAACGAAAACTGTCAACTCCTGAAAAAGGGAAACACGTCAAAGCAAAGATAAAAGTAAAGTTAGGGACCGAAAATTATAATGAGTATTAAATTAAAGTGTGGCATAATTAATTCTTGGTTCCGAAGACATTCTCCAAAAATTTAAAAGAGCGGGTACAGTAGAGCCAAAAACTTAGATCACTAGCTGATTCATTTGTATGAAAAGTCTGACAACAAAGTTAAAGAATAAAGGTTTACGTAAGAGGTTTGCTGGTATGTATTGTATTAAGTTGGTGATAGGTTGTGGCAAACTGTTTCCCGTACTCGGTAAACGTTGGCGGCCATTTGCCTGACAGGCTGGCGTCACTACCAGACCAGCTCCTCCAGAAAGTTTAGTTGCAGATTAGCTTCGCTGACAACTTCTGGAATTGACTTCGAGTCACAGACATTTGGCGTGACCCGGTGGCTTGGAATATTGAGTGAACACTTTGCTTATAAAGTTATACTGGAAATCACAGTATAAGGTATGGACACTCCCTGCCCCTCTCTGCATGCTACCTCACCCCCCCCCTGTGTGACTGATATGTGACCATTTGTCAAGGGGTTGGCAAACCAAAGCACAGTATAATAACCAAAGACAATTTTATTTTTTTAAGGAGGAGTTAAAGGCTTCTAAGGCTGTACAGCCTTGTATGGTGTATACATCCTTCACTTTATTTGTAAAAGTCTAGCTCACAATAAAGACAATGAGGACTATAAGTTTCAAAGTGCGAACTACTATTGTATAATCGAGAAAAAAAAATACGCAAGATATTACTGATGACACCTTAAGAGCCTGCTGCGATCTTTTATTTTACTGTCTGATCGACTCATTGAGTTACTAAAGCAATAAAAAATTGATTTATTCTTAAACCCTGTAAACGTTTTCTGGAAATCTCCCAAATATCTGGGAATAATCTAGTACTTATAATAATGTAATGTCTGCAAATCTTAATCTAAATTGGTGGCACTTAAATGGAACTATGACAAGGGTCCGGACAGCTGGAAAATGTAAACTCCATTTGAAACGCCAAAATGTCACGTAATTTCCTATCATAACTTCTAAGTACAAATAATCCGAACTATACTTGTCCGAAAACGGGTTACCGTTTCTTCCGCATTTGCATGTTTTTTTTAGCTTTTTTTGCTACGTAAACTTACTTCTTGCGTGCATGCTTGCTAATAGTACGAGTCCTTAACTTAAAATACGGTCCCATCCTGAAGAAAGCATGAAACTTGGCATGAATGTAGCTGTCATATATGTGCTTCAATGTAGATATGGAAGCACGTCAAGAAACATTTTTTCCCCCCTCTCCCCCTTTTTATCTCCCTCATTCTGGTTTTCCGAATTTTCTACGAAAAAGATAAGACTGAGGAGTTTACTCTTCAGAGAACAAATCATCTTCGATAAATTACCTACAAAACGATACTACATTTTATAGTGGTAAGATTAATATATTTCTGTTTACAGCCACCAACGTATTATGAAATTGTAAAAATAGGCAAACATTTTTTTTTCTTACTCCATTTATAGGAAAACGACAAGAGTGGTGATAAAATAGGCTAAAGAAGTTAGATACCTTATACATTGAGCTACAAAATGACACCTATTTCATAGTCATAGAGGCATTACTTCCAGAGTTACAGCTTACCGCGTCTGACTCAAGTACTTGTTTTTTTGCCTTTTTACAATACCACCTTTCCGTTAATTTTGTTTTGCTTTTTGTTTTGTTTTGTTTTCCAATTGATGGGTTTCAATTTCATTTTGACAAGGTTTCAAATACTCTGGTAACTTCAGGGAAGGAATTCCAAGTTTTCTAAAAGGACTTCTTTCCCTTTCCACAAAATCCAGATACTGTATCACACCCTGTAAATGCGTGAAAAAATAACATGCCGCTGCATTTTTCTGGGCCGAGTTTATTCACGAGTTGGTGAATAGCAATAGTACGTGAAGCTTTCCCTGTTCCGAATGATATCCAACATTTGTTCAAACCCATTTCTTTTAGCCCGCTGTATAAGGCAATAGCTACAACAAACAACCACATCTGTGTCAACCGTTCGAATTAATATTTCTGTGTGACCATGCTGCACGGCGTGCGAAACATGAAGGAAGAGTCTGGTATCAGCTTCTTCTTGTTTTGACTTAAGGGAGGACGTATCTACGGTGGCATCGTTACACAAAACTTGTTCCCCTTTACATGTACATATTTTGTAAACCATAAGTTCTAACAACATACGTCCAAAGACAATATTATAGAGAATTTAATAAAAAACATATTGTTCTTTGACAGTTTTCTAATAGCTGAAACCGTTTTCATAAAAAATAAGAAAAACCACGATTTGGCACATACAAAGGGGGGGAATGGGGGGAAAAATTATTTTTCGACATGCTTCCATATCTACATTAAAGCACATATATGACAGCTACATTCATGCCAAGTTTTGTGCTTTCTTCAGGATGGGACCATAAAACTGATTTTTGTTAGGACAAGGAGCCGTACTATAACATGGATGCTTTTTTAAATAAAATATATTTTTTAGTTAAACTATAGGTATACTTTTTGGAACAACTAATATACTGGTGTGTAAAATAAGCGGAAAAATAACATTCGGTTAGATGAATCTATGAGAAGGAAGACGTCGTACTTGTAACACAAAGTTCAAGTTTCAAGTTTATTCAAGTTGATTTATTCCGTTAACAAAATACATTGTGTAGGAATTGCGGAATTACAAAATATTATAATAACAGTAAGGTACTTAAGATTATTACTAAAAAACACATAAAAAACTACTTGCAAAACTCATCAATACTGTAGTAACATCTTTCCAACAAGAAGCGCTTTAAACGTTTTTGGAATTCGTTAAAATTATTTATCATTTTTAAGTCAAATGGCAGACAATTGAACATCTTCACCGCCTGATGTCTGGTACAGTGAGTTAGTACCAGGGTTCGTAAATATCCGATATTTATAATAAATATCAAAATATCAGATATTTTTGATATATATCCGATATTTTCGATATCTTTGATATTTTTGATATTTATCAAAATTACATACTAATTTCAATTTCTTACTTTACATGATTTTCGAAATAGCTGAATTTAAAATGTAAGTATATGTTTAATAATTTGAAGATTTTTATTAAAATAACATTCAAATTTTATACTCTGATATGTTTTTTCGAAATAACTGAATCTAAAATGTATATTTTATTTTTGCAAATTTGAAGATAGTTAATTAAACTAAACTCATTTATTTATTATTGTGATAATCATATCTTTATTCTTTGCATTTGGCACATTCATTCGTAAGAAGCAGCTCTTAGAAGCTAGGAAAATATAAATATCAATATTGATATATATCAAGCATAAATATCAATTGATATATATCATGATATATATCCGATATATATCAATTGATATATATCATGCGAACCCTGGTTAGTACCCTCAGTTTTGGAATTATTGAATGGGGAATATCACATCTACGTGTCGCTAAACGATTTTCTCTATCCTCTGAAGTTTCATATTATTATTTCAAATTACTTTTGTTTACAAAATAAATAAACTGAAACTATCACGATGCACGCAACGAAAAAATCCACCAAGGGTGCGCTGAACCTATCGAACTAACATGGTAGGACAAGATTAGGTTACAGATGAATGACTATTTCCATAACAGAAATAACCTTATTTGTTCGATATCTACAAACTTCGAAAAATTGACCACATCTATGATGGTGTACGAGTTCCAAGATACCTCTTCGTATTAGGTAGACTAAACATTAATCTTCAAAAACTGTACACTGCTATTTACTTCGAATAAATATTTTTCATTTGATTTGTCCCTCGGTAACGATCCCAGACCCAGAACAATATCTTATCCCTCGATAAGGATCCTAGAACAATATCTTAGTAAGTACAATAAAAAGGAACATGTTTGTTTAACTGGGTGCTTTAATAGTTTACTTCCAATAGGGGTTGATGCCAGTTTGCTCAGTGTAGCACGCCCAAGGCGGGTGGCCGGCCGCCAGGCAGGCGGACACGCCTCGCTCGCCGAACGTGGCCGTCGCGCCCAGGTTTGTGGAGCCGATCACTGAAACATAACAATATCATGGTCACTATCATTTACGACAAATATCGTCCCCACTGCAGGGACATGGGGTCTCTTACTTTTCCCGTACTTCGGGAAGGTTAGGCCATACTCTACATACGCAGGCCAAGTCCAGATTGGTAGTTTTCAAGCTGCCTATAAAAACTTCATGACTGCAGTCTAGTGATACCAGAAGGCACCAACAGCTTTACGTGCCTTGCGAAGCACGGAAACGGTCGAGATAAATGCTTCTAACAGTTAAACCCGACAAAGTTATGACCGTGTCTGAAGTCAGTTAACCTGCGTGATCGACATGACCACGCAAGCCTCGTTTCTAATCTAAGCGCATACCATTTCAACTGCGTTGGTGGTGGTGGTAAAATGTGTGGGTGGCTTTTCTGACTTCCTAACTAGAGGTCTCGGGTTCAAATCCTGGCTAATGCCCCGATGAGTTTTCTGAAACTTTCGTGCATTTTTATACCAGTTACTTCAACGGTGAAGGAAAACATCGTGAAGAAACATGCATATTAGCTGATTACTATCAAGATGTGAATGATAGTCGTCCCTAGGTATAAATCTTAATGCACTACACATGACCGCTTGCCGCAGGTGATGCTTAGTGCAGCACTAGAACAGCGAGCGGTTCCCATTTTTTTCCCATTTTCCCCTTTGAAAAGATTGTATAGTCTGTGGATTTTTAACGCTTCTAAGTTTTACAGGTCAAAGTTGCAGGATTGGCTTTCCCAAACTGAATATAAATCCATAAAACTTTTCAATTGGGAAGAATTTGAAAGTTTTGATTATTAATCGGTGGACTTGTATTGTGACTGGTGATCGTGGTTTAATTTATTTTCAAAGTTTTAATTTTGTTATTTATACGAATACGTCCGATATTTTGTTTTTTAACGTGAACTGGCCGTGATTACCTAAATAATTTTCTTAATAACTTAAACCCGGCTACGTAAAATGTTTTTTTTTTGTCGTCATAGGGATCAGCATAAATCTAAAATAAATCGAGCGATTTTGTGTACAGAAGGGTAACAATGAAATGCACATATGAAAGCACCCTATGGCGTAATGACTAAGTCGTCCCTCGCTTCACATTAGGAGGTCGCGGGTTCCATTTGCGACGGGGCCCTACTTTGTAGAACTCGGCTCTGTTGATGGTAGGGCATTTTCTAGGCTAGGCTAGCTTTCAACATCTTGTCTAAGTCTTGCCGTCAAAGTTCAATTAGCAAGTTCCCCATTGCGTAAGCCCCTTTCCATATTTCTACATCATCCTCACTTACCATCAGGAGAGATGATGCCAAGGGCTAACCAACTGAAGATTTGAATCCAAGTATGGCCATTTCTCTTATGGCCTACACATAACAATAATAGGTTGATGTACTTACAGAAGTCAACACTCCGTTTAATCTTAAATGCCTGCAAAAAAAACTCATGTAAGAGGAAAAGTCGTAATGACACCAGTGAATAAACTGAGTAATAAAATTGAAAATTTTACCGCCCCGACAGTAAAAGGTGATAATTTCAAAATGTAGAAACCGATGTTTAACAAATATAGCTAAGAACCAGAACTATATAACCTGCTTTCAAGTAATAGAAAACCGCATTCAAATTGGTTCACCTATTTGGAAACTACTACGTTGCCACCGACAGACATACACATAGCGTTAAACTCATAACACCTTTGTTTTGCGTAACAGATATACAATAATATAAACCTGAACGATAATGAAACTTATTGATTACAAAAACACTTATATTTTACCTCAGAACTATAGCACATCACAAACACAAGTAAAACCAACAGACACACTGGCAAACGTATCATGGCGATCATTACGTTAAAACAACTGAACTAATTCACATTGTTGTGACAAGTGTTCTGCTCTCATAAGGCGGAAGGCCGCAAAGCATACGGAAATACCATATACAGGGTGTAACAAAATCGGTGTTCTGTTAACTGGGGATTCTACTCAACGTACTGAAAATTTTTGTTCTACGACTTTGCTCAAATCGCAAAAAAATTTTGGACTCTCCATACAGAAATGGCAAAACAGATGATCAATATGTATGAAGAGTCCAAAATTTTTTTGCGATTTGAGCAAAGGACTTAATAAAGGGATCTCTTCCAGCCAACCCTTTAATTGAATAGAGGACTTAATTAAGGGGCAAAGAAGAAAATGGTACGATAAATAAAAAGTTCAGTATAATGAGTAGAATCCCCAGTTAACGGGTCCTACACCAATTTTGTTACACCCTATATATACTTTGCGGCTTTATTTCTTATCAGGGCAGCGTTATTAAAGCCGCCTTAACGGGTGCAGAGGTATGACTTTATTAACGATATCCGCGTACGGCGCAAATTAGGCACGGAAACGGTTGTCGATCACCGTTTGTTTGAACGACAATTGATAATAAAGTAATATTTACAGCTTAGCACTTTGTTTGCATATAAATAAGGGTGTTAATGTTAACAATAGGTATAAAGGTGCTTACTAGCATGTTTCAGCCTCGGTCGTTAACACTGGGGAAGGTTGCAAATAGATCAGTACAATGTGCTTTAAGGAAGAACTGACCCATAACTATGCAGATATCGATACGTCTAGACATAACTAAACAGATTTAAAACAGCTTTGTTTTTTATTTTGAGCCAAGATCGAAGTACCTACAAGTTGGGGCCGTAGAAGGGATCTAATCATCACATAACTGAGCATTTAAAAGCAAAACTGAAGTGACTAGAGGAGCCCAGGTCCTACTTTAATAAAATTGGTCATCAGCAGTCCTTCAAATCGATGTGTGAAGGATCTAAACAGATAATTTAATTCCAAACCACAGGCTTCTAGCTGTTCTGGGAGATGAGATCCAGATGCGATTACTACCATCAGACACTGAAAATGATTTTATCACTTATCTGACAGAACATTTAAGATTCTCAACCCGAAGTTTATAGCTGTAATAGCCAAGATCCCTTCATCGACCATGACACGTGCTAAATATCCTGGGAAAACCTCCAACAATTTCCACCAAACTTAGCTATGTACGCCTATTGTAGATTATCCAGCTAGTAGTCAGCTATTAACTGAAAAAAAAACGCATTAAAATAGGTCCAGATATCTGAGAACTTCGACGGATAGCACGGACAAATACACATAAAATAAACAATCATGAACCATCCGACCGATTTCTGTCATGGAAACCAAACACACATACACATTACGCCTTAAATGTATATATTAAAAATTTAAACTTATAATATAAACACCTCTCCCCTAAATACGGGTTAAAGTCATAACCCTCCTTTTTGCATACCCTTGAGTGTATTGGGCTTAAATTTTGGAGGATCTTGTGACTTGTACCAACGACGAAGTACTTGGACAAATTAATAATACAAAAGGCTAGAGATAAAGCTAGTTATGGACGAGACGCGGTGGCGGCGGTGTAGGCGGGACAATGTTGACGTCATCGTAAGCCACATATTTAGGTAGCGTCTGGTCCAAATCAGGTAATGGCATTACTTGTAGGTAGCGTCTGGTCCAAATCAGGTAATAGCATTACTTGAGTAAGTAAAAGCAGTCGTTGTTTAGTGCGGTTTGCGTGGTCGCGTCGATCACGCAAGTTAACTGACAACGGGCATGGTCACAACTTGGGTGGGTTTCAGTATAAGTGGTATTTATGTCGACCTTTTCCGTGGTTCTCAATGTATGTTAATGTTGGTGCTGGTTGCTGTCGCTAGATGAGGCAGCTTTTAAGTTATATCAGAGTCTTGAACTGTTGACACTGGGGTTGGCCACTAGACCCACAACCTCCGCCAATCCGGACTTGGTGCCGTAGTATGAATTACAGCCTAACCTTCCCAAGGAATGAAGAAACCCGTACTGCAGTATTGAAGACGATATGGGTTGATAAACGAATATAAATAAGTAAGTCGGTAAGTAATCGTTTACTCGCAGCAAGCACACTCAATATAGATTTTACTGCCAATAGTTTAACAGTCGTTTTTCCCTGACTTAAGACGTGTGTAAATAATAAGTACCATATATTCCAGGTTTACAGCCCTAACCGCTAAATTCTTCCTAACGCTCGTAAACGCGCCGAGGCACCTAATAAAGTTAACCAAACAATTTGTAGGCCGTATAAAGTTATCCAATCTCACCCCCGGATGCCGTTGCTTATGGTTTGACTTATTGCTTATTAGCTGACGAGCGATAATTCCTTTTTAGGGTTACTTTTGGTGCCCTCAAAAGTAAATAAGTTAAACTAGGCAAAGGTATTTTCATGCCGGTAACGCACTTGTGACGCCTCTGGTGTTGCGGCTGTCTATGGGCGGCGGTAATCGCTTACCATCAGGTGATCCGCCTGCTCGTTTGCCACCTAAGCCATTCTTATAGTTTACCTTCCAAGATTTGTAAAAGTCATGAGGAGTTCCAATATTCACCTCCTGATTCCATTTTCAAGATCAACTCGATGAAATCAAAACATTTTCTTCGGTATTACATATTATGTATTTTCAAAGTTAAGAATAGATACGACAATGAGATGTTTGTTTAATTCGACTTGCAAGATTTGTTTACATACACAGTTAGATCAACTCCAACTTAAACTTTTATGTGTTTATTGCCTCTGCCAAATTACACAGTTACATAGTTATGGTGGACCCAATAAAAGTATGTTAAAATCCAGAGACAATTTGTATAAAATCCATATTTGGTGTGTCAATCTCGTAACGCCGATGTTTATTGAGAAAATAAAAAACATCCAGCCCCACTTATACTTGTTAAACGGTATTGTGACATTTTAACGCACTTCCTAAACCAATACTTATATTTTTTTTAAGATAAGTTAAAAAAAAGATAAGTAATAAAATTCCTAAGAGGGCATTGGAGATTTTATATATATTTGAAATATCGAACTCATTTTCAACCGACTTCAAAAAAAGGAGGAGGTTCTCAATTCGTCGGAATCTTTTTTTTTTTTTTTAATGTATGTTCACCGATTACTCGAAGACGCCTGAACCGATTTCGAAATTTTTTTTTTTGTTTGAAAGGGTATACTTCACAGGTGGTCCCATATAAATTTTATCGAAATCGATTCAGCGGTTTTTGAGAAAATCAACAAAACATAGCAAAATTGGAGTTGTTGCGATTGAAGTCGGTTGTTTTTAACGTATTCAGCGTGGTCAATTATCTTTCTTCAGCTCTCTCTCCGCGGCTAAGTACTCGTAGATGAAATAGGGTGTTAAAGTTTGCATAGAAAATTGAATTTTCTACTGGTTCGACGCTTCTGCTTACATTACATTAGACTTCCACAGGGACCACCGCGGCTATCCGCTTGTAATAATATTAAATAATAAATTAAATATAAGCTTATTCAATAATTTGCTTTTTTAACTGTGTAACTATCTCTGTGCAAAAAAGCAAATCAATCCGATGGTTTGTGGCGGAGTGAAAGAAGTACTGCCAGAAAAACAATCTCACGTGCCAGTTTTAATATAAGTAAGTCAAAATCGTCTTTATTAGACGCAGAGGCCATTGATTGAAGTAAATAAGCACGTAAAGTTAAGGATATTAGTAAGGAAGTAAGTGTTTGTCCGTGTAACTTATCATATGTTTCATAAAATTAACTAAACCCTCATAACTTCGGTAAGCAACTAATAATTCCATCAACCTGCGTAATTGCCCACGTATCAGAAACGAGGTTGCCTTCCCAGTCCGCCGCCGCCGATGTAACAAGATCACCGCAACTTCCTCCTAATACCCAATAACAAAAACATTTGTATCACACATACAATTTGCTAGCTATAGGTACATGTTTTACACTTGTCTTTAACCTAATCTGCCTAATCACACGTTATAACTAAGCAAAGTTTTTGCCCCTTCCGACATTTGCGCAAAACCACTCTTGGTTCAGATTATATGAACTAAAAATAAGTAATCTTAAACTTATTTCCATCTCGCTTAAGGCTAAAGTCCTAGCAGTGTAATTATTATGTAATCTGTGGTCCTAGTAGGAAAACCCTCTAAACACTTATCTTGTTTGCGGTTAGCGGACACCGAGTTGCCATTAATCAAGAGTTCCCAAGTTTCGCGACCAAAGTTGGTCGGTGACGCCATTAATGTTGTAGCACTGTTCACATAACAAGTTGTTACCTGCATCCCTTAATGTGTTAGCGAGGCGCAAGATGTAGCCTCCGAGCCGCAAGTTTGACGGAATTGCGCAATATGGTCCTGGGCGCTCGGGGACACCTGGTATCCAAACAATAGCGGGTACGAAAATTTCCAGCAGCTAGGAAACCTCATATGTGCTTTTTAAAAAAAATATATAGGACTGCGTAGTCACTGAAAAAGGTATGTTAAGTTATAAGGTTTTGATGCAATGTCACATGTATCTCTTAGCAGTGGCAAAACCTCACTGGATGTCACAGAATTCTAAATAAATAATAATTCATTACAGTTCTGCGCTACAAGCTTGATAAGAGTAATAGGAAGCAGTATAAACATTTATTTAACCTCTGTTGACATTTGAAACGAATAATTTTGAAGATATCTTAAACTTAAATTCTATAACTTCCCGATATACTTCTATCGCTAGATGTTGCCTGTATGAAATCCTTGAAAATACAATTGAAGTTCATGCATATCCCTTATGGTTACCACCTGCATGTGTGGCGCTAGTTATGCACTTGTTGATCGCTCCCTGGGCTGGAGCCTTCCGGCAGCTTAAGGAAACTTCTGATCACTAACTTTGGGCTCCTGTGTGGAGACGGGGATGCATTACGTAGTCTTAACTCGCATTAGCATGTTGAACTACTCTGCTGTGTGTAAGCTATTTAGAGGCGAGCAAAATATGTTGATTGATGAGCCTGAGAACAAAAACTGTAAATCAAAGAACTGTGTGTTTAACCTTTATACGAGAATAAGGGTATTTCCTTCTGAGGCACAGAACCCTAAAAAAACCGCTGTTTTCTCGTGGACCCACTATTTTGTCCCACTGGTGGTTCCACGAGGGATACTTGTTTCTCGTGGTCCCACTACTCCGTTCGGTGCAAAAAATAACAATTTGTTATGTGACATTAAAGGACAAATCATAACGGATTTTATTAATATTATTATATTATTATTATTTTATTATTTTTAATATAACTGTATTTTGAATATTAAAACAATATTGAATTACAACTAAAACTTAACTAATGATCGTTTAACGCACTACATTCTCCTACTGGTAGGAAGGAGCACAAGGACATGCATGTCCTATCGTGTTCTAAAGTACCAGGAGAGCATGACCGAACAGAAGGTAGACAGTGCCGGATTACTAGTTGATGCCCTAATCAATTACATGCCCTCTATTAGAAAACCTAGTACCTAGGTGGCATTATATTTTTATAGGATGAAACTTATAGTAGGGGACTGATATTCTGTGACATTGCTGAAATCCCTCCAAACCCGACCTCCTTCGTGGCCTAGTAGAAGGGGTCCATAGGCGCGCATTGCTTAGGGGGTCAAATAGTAATGTGGCACTACTTTCTGTTCGGTCGTGCTCTCCTGGTACTTTAGAACACGAAGTATCAAATATAACCAGGCTGCTGCACCGAAACTTTCAAGTTTACCTGTAATATCAATTAATGAACTGCTTGTAAAGTAAAAGTGAGGGATTTTTTCCCGACTACGGCGGAGCAAAAAGAAGGGTTATGACTTTAACCCTTATGACGTATGCATGTATGTTCATTTGTTCCCGCATAACTTCTAAACTACTTATCAGAATAAAATATACAAATACACAAAAAAAAATTACAGCAACGCTGTGCACACTTTCACGAATACACTTTAAATCAGAAATCAGCCATAAACATTCATAATTATTAGTAAGTGATAGAATGAACTGTTCCACTTTTTCCTTCTCTTTGAAGTTAGTGCGGTTACGATGCGCGTACTAAGAGGTTTGTACGCTTTTGAAAGCCGGTATCTTTCCTTTGTTCCCAATAGGTCAGTTGTACAAGTTCAGTTAACTGAACAGGTGGGTAGTTTTATCTCATGAAAAAAAAACAATGCTACTGTCATTTATTAATTTATCTATTATGTGTCACGACGACACAGAATAGTTAGAAAACTCATACTATCAGTACAAAGAGATTATGATGAGGGAAATTTATTCACCATGCTTTGTCCAATTAAGATATACTTAGTTCACAATATACAATGTAGTGGGACCACGAGAAACAAGTCTCCCTCGTGGAACCACCAGTGGGACAAAATAGTGGGTCCACGAGAAAACGGCGAAAAAAACGTAGTAATATCTAGTTGAATTTTTCTGATAGTTTCAGATTATTGGAAACTGTAACGTTGATCAAATCAAATATAAAAGACCTCCAAGTTAATAACATAATAAAGTTTATTTATGAAGTACGAAGGGAAATATTCGAAACTAAATCACCTAAACCATTTTTATGCAGCCATTACTGTAATTACAGATTGTGGCGCCGAAAAATAATATTTGTGTAGAACGAAAAGAGGGCAGGAACATTCGCGTGTCGGTTGTCTATAAAATCACGCACTTAATTAGTAACAATTGCTCGATCACTGTAATAAGGGTGATTTTTCTTTACACTAACGCTCGCCTCACTTCAGTTCGATAAGCTTGAAGCTTGAAGACCCATTTTTGCAGTTCCAGCAGCTCGAAGATGTTATCTCTATCAATTATGGCCCATAAAGGTAATGACTTCATCATAAATCTTTAGTTCACACGACACGGCGTTGCTCGGTGTTGAATAAATGAGGTCAAATTGCTTTGCTGTGTTGCGAGTATCCGGCGAGTGCAGATGCAGACGGGGAAAAGCTTAGAGAATAGGGTTTTGCACCATTTTTGAAAAGTATTACAAGAAGCTTTCTGCCTGCGCGGCTTTGTTGGCGAATAATTGTTGGTTTCCCTGACCTGAGGAATCGGGATCAAAGATAGCGTATGTCCTTTTCCATGTCACAGTCTACATAGCGCAGGATACAAAGAGAAACACATTTGACATTTGTCCAGCACAGCGGAAAAACACAGCTTTTTATAATGATATTTCGCTTTTTGCTTTTCGTCGGTTGTGTAAGTTTTCTCTGTTTTTGATTCACTAGACTGTAATGGACTAGTAGCTTTGGATAAGCGCTCAATAAAGCATTAATTAGTATCTTAGTCCTATAATTTGAATGAGAATTATCAAACTCAAGCCGAGTAGCCCTCACAAAACCCCCGCACCGGCCGCTAAACCCTTTGAACAACCCTTACAATTTCTTTTCCACCCCAATAGTTTTCGTATGGTTACCTAATTAAGTAGCCAACTCTCTAACAAGGTTAAGTTTGTTGTAAGTTGTTTAGGAGCGTTTGTCTAATTTTATTGAAGCACGTCAGAAAAGGTTTTTGGGTGTTGTTAACTTCTAGATCCGGTGGGTCATTGCTCTGATAAGCGCATTTAACCTCCTCCGTGGTCTAGTGGCTATCATCACAACTGGAGGTCGCGGGTTCGATTCCCGGCGGGGTTCAACTTTATAGGACTCGGTTTGGTTAGTCGTAGGGTATTTTCCCGCCTAGCTAGCTACCACTATCATATCTAAGTCTTGCCGTTTAACGTTAATAGCATTGATGTGTTCCTGTATTTCCTGCGTTGGGGAATCTTGGTAAGCCCGCTTCCACCTTCGGCACTATCAGCACTTACCGTCAGGTGAGATAATGCCAAGGGCTTACTAATAGTGGATACAATTCTGTGATTATTTTAACAAAGATGAATGGAGAAAAACAAAACGACCATAAAAAGGTAACCTTATAAATTCAGTAATTTATCTACTGCACGTAGAATTAATTGTAATTTTACCATAATACCGCAGGCACTTTGGTATTTAAGATGCCCTAGAATTTTCTACTTTATTACTTCAAGTTGAAAGACAGCGGGATAATCGTTTAGAATATTTTTTTAATGATATTTTAAGAAAAATTATGTTTTAAATTTCATAGTTTAACAACAAACAACTTTCCCTAAAGAACCCATAATCGAATCGCAAAAAAAAATTGGTCTCTCTATACAAATCAATCAATTGACCGGCCAAAGTAGTATGAAGAGTCCAATTTTTTTTTTGCGATTTGACTATGGGTTCCTTAGGGAAAGTTTTTTTTTATCATGAGCACATTTATAGCCTTTCGTATCAAGAACAAATTTAAAGTATATATAAATAAATAAAATTAACTTGAAACGTATCGTTTGTGTGTCCGGATAACTACTTTAATTATTTATAGCAATTATGTAATGGGATATGGAATAAAAGACCCCTCCAATTTACTATATATTTCTTAAACAAACATGCTTTCAGAGAGGTCACAAAGATACCTTTCCTTTGATGTTTACCGCAAAGGTATACACTGTAAATAGGATAGGTCTACTGAAAGGAAATTGCCTCCAAATTACAAGACAACGGCTCTATTCAAACCAGAGGGTCCACATTGAGACAAATCCAACACGCGGAAGTCACCTACCATTTAGTCATCTGTGTACGGATGACGGAGGTACAGTTAAAGTCAAGTTAGTATGCAACCTGTTTATTAAATGAATGAAAACACTTTATTCCACAACATAAAACAGGAAAATATAAACAATATAGTTACATAAAAAAGTTATACAGGTACGCGGCCACCCTCGGAGCTGAACACTCGTAATCGACGGTTTTCTTGTTTCGGAAATAACACAAAATAAAATTAAAGATTAATTTATACGTCTACGGAACCCTCCAATATCTAAGGCCGGTTTTAGAAACGAAATTGGTACCTATTCCACGTCGACTTGAAATACTTCAACGTTACGAAATTTAATAACTTACGATTTCAGTTCGTTCTTCACAGAATATATTTCAGACAATTTAATAAAACCTGAATATTCCAAGTCAATTTTGATAAAAATATTATGTAAATCTATTCCAAGAGCCTCTCCCGCGGGACTGTTTTCAGAAATTGATTGCTTGGGAGCGAAATCAAAGGGAATGCTAATTTATTGAATTGTTTATTAACTTTGTTTAGTAAAGAGATAAAATCAACAGCAAATCTGTTTAGATGAAATAGGTATCACGCCTCTTTGATAAATCCAAACAACAAAGAGTAAAAAAATATACACAGAATATTTTGAAAACAAGGTTTTAATTAAATCAAAGGTTAGTCAACTAATGAGTAGATGAGAACAAAATTTATATCTCTTAATAAACAACAAGT
This sequence comes from Coleophora deauratella, assembly GCA_958295455.1. NCBI lineage: Eukaryota > Metazoa > Arthropoda > Insecta > Lepidoptera > Coleophoridae > Coleophora > Coleophora deauratella. The sequence goes on from OY282395.1 coordinate 18,982,482, forward strand.
GAATGCCCGCGACTTCTACGTAGACTTCGGATGTCATTCGGTAAGTAATCGAGTCGTCGCTAACACTTGGAACGTTGAGTGTAAAACACGGAACAAGTTTCTGTTGTGTACAAGTTCCACGTGAAAGGGACGTGTACTAGGTAAAAAAGACGATTTAAAAAAGAATATGTAAAGCATCTATTTTAAAAAAGAATTAAAAAAGTACATTTTAGTACAGCCCGTCGAACGCGTTCGCAGTTCAATTTTCCATTTATAAAAACACTCTATTTGCCCACTTAGGATAGATATTCGAAAATTTCCTTTCTTTTACTCGTCTCTGTTGAAACGTATATTTCTATTTTTAATGGTTTAATGTGTATTTGTTTATAGGCATAGAATAATTAAAAGCCCTAAATCCACACAATCCAACTTGACAACCAATCGTTTTAATTACGTTATGGATTCAGCTAGAAAAACACTGCCCATCACAGAGATACTTTGTAATTTTCAGTTTTAAGTCTTCCTTTAAAAAACTGGTATTTTGAAATCCGAAACTAGAGAATTCCTAAGGTAAGATCGAGTTCGCAGTACGCGGAAAGGCAGCATTTCCTAGTGGCCTGTCAACTGAACGAAACGACGAAATTTCTTAACAGCCGGAAAATTTGTCCAATTTGCACTCCCGACCCGACTCGCCTTTGGTGTTTCGATTCAAAGGAGGCACACGACTGGCTGTCGACACTCGACTGCTTCGGTTGCTCAAAGCTGATTCCGCTAAACCTGACAATGCCGGCAATGCTCCTTGCAAATTCAAGCCTTAAAATTTTACATAATAATGTTTTTTGGAACGGATATTTTAGGTGGCTGAAAGTAGAGGGGCATTTATTGTAAAGTTTTAAGTTGAAGAGCAGTTAAAATTAAAATTAATACCAACAGTTAAGAAAATTGAAACTTGATGTAGTATATAAATATATTTTAGGCACATTTGATATTAGGGTGCAATTTTTTTTGTTTAAAAAGGAGAAAAAGTAACTAGTAACGTAGAAGGAAATGCGTATTAGGAGTAGGTAGCAGAGTAAAGTAGTTCTTTTTAGTGTACCTACTTAAAACAAAGTTTCTACCACTTGAACACGTAGAGAGAAGAAACGTCGGAACTTTAAGAAACTCCTTCCAACAGTTTGTTTCAAATAAAAGTCTTGGGTGATACTACACCAAAAGTTTAGTAAATAAGCCTAATTATGCATTTGCATACTGTGAAAAAGGATCGACAGAAAACATGGTATGTGTAAATCAGAAATTCCGTAACTTTCATGTAACTGCGGCTTCTGTAAAAGCATAGGTATAGATAGAGGCTCCGCGGTTTCCGGTTCACCACAGTCGTTTGTTTAGTGATTTGTCTAAAAAGTTTTGTAATAACGAATGTAGGTACGGGCGCAAAAGTTACGCACTTCATTTCCCAAAATGAGCCCCAAAAATAATCGCTCCAGCCACCGCCAGTTTTATTTTTCCTGTTGTTGCTCTGAGAACAGATGTTATCTTAGCGTTTCTTTTTAACAGATGAGGAATCGCAGGTATTTACGGGTACCTTTAAAAATTTGAGAAAGTTTGAAATTCACGTGGAGCGAAATGAGAAAACAAATCAAATTACGCCTTAAGAAAACATTAGTTATCAGATTGCTTCGTTACGAAATGGAGCGATCACTGTTAAAGAAATAAATGGGACGATTATTTTAAAATAAAATATTCAACTCAATAGTATAGTTAATTAAGGAATATTTATGTAATTGTACGTTGTGTAACTTGTGTACAAAGAAGTTTTATATCGTCGCGCCGCTGAGCGGGGTGCATGTCTGTGCTTGTGTAGTACGATTCTTACCTGATCATAGAACTGAAAAAAAAATATGTCTATGTCTATGTCTAAATAAGTAAATCAATAAACATCTGGGAAATAGTGAGTGTGAGTTCCAGTGATCCAGACCTAGGAGAGTTTGAACATTCAATTTCATCGTCTCCAAACCAGTAAAAAAACAAAACGACACTTCATGTTCACACACGACGAGCCGCTGTTCCCACATTTTCGAAATGAGAACTCCATTGAGATTTTCAACCGTTGCGTGCCAGAAAAGATTTCATTTATTTTTCGCGACTATCACGGTTTCGTTGTCCACGGTTGCACTTTTAAATTCACTTTACAAACCTCATTACAACAAGTGCTAAGCGCTTGCGTGGCTGTACTGGCTGTAATGTTGTAAAGCAATAAAGTGAAATGGACTCAGTTTCATTACAGTTACGGTACTTACGTATTTACATGAGTGCCCTCTCTATATGCATGTAAACAGTTACAGTTTTATTATTATAATACTAGCTGCGGCTCCGCCTGCGTGGATATCGTTTCTCATAATGGTCGTTGAGAGTGCATAATGCACAGTTTTTTTAAACTATTGTAGACGACAGGCGAGCACAATGTCCTAGTGGACTGTGTCTCCTCAAATCGAAACCACAGAAAACCGGAACGACGGAGTTTATTGTTTATAAAACAAATCAGCACACAATAATGTCCACGATAAAACAAAGAACACAATAAAATAGTCCACAAGCAATAGAAACTATAAATAGTTCACAAAAAATGGCGGGCACTACTTCAAACAATTCGGGCACTAAATGGTCCAACTGGCCCTGCTAGGTTAACGTTCACTAAAATTGATGAACACTGTTCGGCACTAATTTTAAATGTTCAGTAAACAGTTAACACACTAAAGTTACAATAAAAACACATAAGTTTGAAGAAATCGTCCAGGTGGATTCACCGGCGATGAAGGTACGAAGGTCCAGTCCAATAACACTAGTGGAAGTGAGTACGCCTGGGCTACACAAGAGCACACCGGGCGGTACTGCAATAGGAACGTAGCGCGCTTGGGTCCGAGGACACACTGGGCCACGTAGTTAACACGCGAACTTCAACACACACACTGGGTACTTGTCGCGGTAACTGTCCACTAACTGGTTCGTAGCACTTCACTTTCTTCACTTGGAGAACTGTTCACTGTTCTGAACTGATGATCAACTGATTTACAACTGACGCCGCGGTGCAGCTCCACGCGGCTTATATAAGAGGCATCGACTTTTCCATACTTTTCGCCGTCTGCCGAGAGTTTTCCTTTTACGCACACATACGAACACACACACGTAAGTGACGTGTCAAGGACTGCCCCTTGCTCCATCTCTCGGTCTTTCTGGAAAGTATCTCTGTCTATCTCGCTTATTTTACGCAAGTCTGACAGAGACCGAATGACACCAGAATATTCGCGCCATCTGTTCCATGCTTAACGAACTCTGGAATGTTCTTCATCAGTTGAAGAACAGGCTGACTTAGCAGTTTTGCTACTCGACGATAGATGTCGCTTCTCCAATTTTGTATGGAACTGCCGTAACTATGCAGTATGCCTTAGGCTTTACTACAGATCACCGCTCCTAGATGGCGCTAGTAGTTACGTTTGCAGACATTGCGCACGTATCAAAGTACCACAGCGCGCGGTTTTCAAAATATCTGGCGCCAAATTCAAACAGGCTGAAACTGTCCGCAACAACTATCATATGATTTTCCCCGCCCTGTATCCAAGGTTTTTGTTGAAAATCAAAAACCGCTTCTGACATCCCCTTTAAAAATTAAATCGGTTAAGTAGTTATCGCAACAAATAGAGTCGCTTTGTTTGCAAGTGGTATTATATTTGTTGGTCCGGTGTTATTTACGGGGGGAAATTCGATATTCTTATAGGATAAAATGTACTATGTTACTTCCCATTCCGTCAACTACCTCTGAACAAAAATCGTATCAATCCAGTGCTCCGCCGTTGTGACGAGAAGAAGGACAAACTAATAAACAATAGATATTTGTTCAACTAGTGGGCAAAGTTATTTTTTGCTACGAGTGCTGACTTTAAATCACGAACTAGCGAAGTAGTCTAGAATTGAATCACGGGCGTAGCGAGTGATTCTAATATAGACTACTGAGCACAGTGAGCGATTTAAAGGCACGAGACATAAAAATAACTTGCTCTCGTGTTAAACATACAAATTTTCACCTCGACCAGCGAGAAAAGTTAAAACGTAGTTCCCGTAGTTGATTAAATTCTCTTTGGAGACAATATAGTTTTTTATTATAATGTTTTTAACTTAGAGGTTGCGTTCGGAAACTGCACTGCTTGTTATTTTTATGAAAACCTAAGATGAAAACCAAACATGATATTTTTAAGTAACCGATATTCATGTTTACTAGTACATATTTATTTTAAATATTACGTCTGTAAAAATGCAATAGAACAATTTATAATCTTAAACATTAAATAACAGACAACATTTTGTGCCTATGAGTTAATTAACTATTGCCCATATTTTTTTCAGCGGCGCGCAATAGGTAGTGTTCGAAATTCGAATCACTTTTTCTCACGCTCGCAGCAAAAAGCTTTTTGTGCTTTGAGTTTTTAGCACCCTTTTCGTGCTGGAGAGGTGAAAAAATATTTTCGTATTTATATGTAAGAATAAGAATATATTTATTAGTATGAATAAGAATGTATTTGTATAATACCTCTAGGTTAAACCTATTTATCAGCTGATTACCACCATTGAAAATAAAAAATCCTCGTCTCTCATACGATGAAACTATGCTATGTAATATTTAATTAATGTTGCGTTGTTATTCAAGCAGTGTTGTCAATGTAAAAAATCCTAGTTTTTCACGGCTCATCGCAGCTTTATGACATATAACTCGTGCCGAAATTTACGGGCTAATAAAGATTTTTTAATCTGGCTGCAATAAAAATGGCGGGCGTTGCCACTGTCAAATAAGTTTCAATTGCTGCTGCGATAAGCTCAGCTCACACCGAATTATAAAAATAAATTATATGAACATTTGCATGGGCGGTGAATACGTGAATGCATTTGGTGTAGGGTAGGGAAACTGTAAAAGGTCTACTTTAGTAACACATATGCAGTGAAAACGTTTTAAGTAAAAGTCTTTAGATTTCTGTTACGGGGATAATTTTCCGAAAACAATTCCTTTAGGGAACTGTTCGAAAATTTTACGCAACACAGTGTAAAATTATTTAGAACTAATAAAAACAATTTATGACGAAAATATAGCCACATTCCAAATAAACCACGCACACTACTAAAACACGTTGGAAACTATACCTATAGTATGGACGTATTACAATCAATTGTTTCAATTTATTATTAAAATACAAGTCTTACAAAAGTGGCGGTTCTGCCTACAGATTAAAAAGTCAGATGATGAAGTTGTAATTGCCTTTTAGAGACAGGATAAGGAGACTGAATAAATGATTTGATTTTGATCTTTATAGTATTTTTGAAGCTTCGTTTAAAAGTAAACGATAAGATTGATAATAAAAATGGCAAAGTGACGTAATGGGGAAGAAAACGCAAAGCTATTTGCAGATGGCGCTACGGACGCTTGACTCATAACAACTTTCAATTAGTTCCGGTTTATTATTATTGAGGTGTTATAAATTAGTTTTTTTTCTGTAAAATTGTTAAATGGAAAATGTATGCGACTTGGACTGTTCCTCAATTAAAGGCGAAGTTGAAAAGTACATAAATGAAATCGTAACTTTTCCCACGTCTTCTTCACCCGAGAATATTTAGGAAATTAATGATTTCCATTATTATTGCAACCAATCGCCACACAACGCGGCATTTTTTAATTATCTTATGTTTAGTTCACGTAAACAATTTTTTCTATACGTTTTGACAGTTAGTATGAGTCAAGCGATATCAGCGCCTCTATCGGCTAGCTTTGTCAGTTTTCTTCCCCATTATTATTACAGCAAAATGAACCTTCTGTAATCCATCTAGCTAGCTCTACATCTTAAAATTTGGAATGAAGAACGAGTAGAATAATGACCGGTCCGAGCGTACCTTAATGGCGTAACTATTTAAATGTCTAGCTCGCTATCTTTATTCAATTTAAGAACACACGCCCGGCTCCGCCCGGTGCAGTGCGCTGTGCTCCAGAGTTATGATTAAAACTTCTTGCTCCCGTTGCATTGTTATGCGAACTTTTTCTGCAATTTACTTTTCTTGGCTGCGCAACAATCTAACGTTAAGTACGCAGTTTTATTGTTTCTTTGCAATTTTAAAAATTCCGTGGCTATAGGTACCACCTCAATAGAAGAATTTGTATAACAGCCCTTGACTTTGTCAATATCATCTTAACATGTTCTGTCTTTATCGTATTCTAGGAAGAAACATATTTCAAAAAGATTTCTCACTGAAAGATTTTAAATAAAAAATATATAGAAATTCACCTTCTTCGAAAACTCCGAAGACATCCTGTCCATGAAATGCCGTCTCAGCAAACAATGAAGTTAATTCGGGCTGAAGAAAACGTGCGTTGCCCTTCGTTCCACATATTGGCTGAGGAAACGTACAGGCAGGGAGCTTTGTGGCTCGGTTCAATCAGTGCCAGCTACCTAAGTGATTGATTTTTGAAAGTCCGTGCTTTCGGCGTACAGGTACCTGCACTACCTATTGTGAGGTATGTATTATGTACGTTGTGGCCGCGCCCTGCTAGCGGAGCAACGCCGATTTTGCGTTACTGGAAGTGCCGTGATTCCATTCTTCTTCTTATCATAAAACCAAATGTATTTTTTTAAAATTTAAGTATGTAGATGCCATACACATTCATTTGTTTTTTCGCAGTACAAAGTTCCTACTACTCGGAACTTGTACACCTATACCTTATGGATATTATCTGTGAAATAACACAAGGGAGTTGTCTGGTGTTGCGCTCAGCATTACTCGTGTTTACAACTCGTATGGCGTTTCGGATTTAGGGTCAACACAGATGAAGCGTACAACGAAAAATATCGAGTAACCTATCCGGATTTGGCACCGTTTGTGAAGTCTGGCCTAACCTTATGTATGACAGTTATGATTTTACGTAAATTTACTTATAAGAAAAAGAAGTAGCTAGTAGAAATCACTCGAAACGGACTGTAAAGTTTCTGTTTAGATGTGGCTTTCAAAGAACAAGAACATCTCTGACGTACAATATTTGTTGGCACCGTTTTCAGAGTGGAATGACAAAGTAACAGATAAAAAGAATCACATATAATACCTCCAATAATATACAATATAACGTCTATTCCAGTATTAAACTGGTATCAACGTGAGGCCTCGATGTCACGAACAGAACATTGTTCTCTTTCCAATCGGGGAACCTTTTATGGGCTCCGTACATTAATCTTTATAAATTGCGTTTTCATTAGCTTACGTTTTCTTGGTACTTACATGTTTCTACACAATATTATGTACGATACTTCCGCATAAAGGCGGGTATACGAATTTCGAGTGGAAGGACCTTAGTATTCGCAAAAAAAAAATACCACCGGAAATTGTACAGTGTTACCTACTTCCAAAAAAATTTTGATTTTATTAGTAGGAGAGTGTAAAAGGAATGACATTAACAATAGTCAAAAAAGGATAGATGGCTGAACAAAATAAATAAACCAAACCAACCGACTGTACGAAAAATCGAAAGAGCGAATAAAACTATTACTTCGATTTCTTCCAATGTTTGATTTCTCATCTTTTCAGACTGACGTAGGCGTACCCTCTTCAGTGGAGATCATCAGATAACCTTGTCTCCGATTTGGTTCTTTTACACACATTTTTCTGCTAAGTCCCTGGAGCCTTAAGTGCGTGCCGTGTGATATTGCAGGTAACTTATAGTTTCCACAAATAATCCCATGGCTAAGTAACATGTTGATATATTTTAGTAATTTAAGTTTCTCAATGAGACTCCTAGTAAGTCCTTCTCCATCCCTTTAGATACTCTACCAAAATTCAACTCTAATAGGTACTGAATATAAAATAAAAATAGTTCTGTATCTGGGTGTATTATATCTATCGTATACAGAGTGTTACGAGTAGGTTGTTAACAACCCATTACGTCCCCACTGCAGGGGCACGGGTCTCTTCCCATAACTCGGGAAGGTAAAATACGAGTAGGAGTAGGTAAAATAGTGAAAATATTTAAATGGCACGTAGGGGCTGTAGAACCTATCACAAATAAAAAAGAGCAAAGTCGAAATTCCCATAAGTTTACGAGAAATAAGGGTGTAAAGTTGACCTATTTTTTCGAAAATTTCCGCTTCGCACCCACTTTTTCAGGCTGAGTCAGACATATTGAACGCTCATAATTAACCTCAGATTTTTTAAATTAAAATTCCCCCTCAAAAACGTACATTACAATTTTTTTAAACTGCTTTTGTGTAACGCCGCCCTTATTTGCTCTCCATCTCTTTCGCGCACGTACAATCGTGCGTGATCTGTGCGGCCTATAACGTCACTTTAGGGCCACCATACGCCGGAAACAAAACCTTCGTTTTTCTCAGTTATTAAAGCGAATATAAATTTGTAAATAGCATAAATGTATTGCATCTAGGGTCCACTTCTAGCCCTTAAAATAGCTTCACTATTTTACCTAACACCCGAATTGGTGTCTCTAAACTTATATGTGAATGTATTAATTTCTGGTTCCCATAATACGGGAATCCTATTTGGATGACTAATAGATATTGTTAATTATTTAAAAAAAGAACAAGAAAGAACAAGAAAAGCATTGGTTTGTTTGTCTTTTAACATAGTAACATTTTTTGTGACAGAAATGGAAAAAAATATATAATTTTTCATAATTTATTCAACTTTTATCACGATCCTCTTTAAGCTAACGCATTCAGTAGGTGAATTAAACTAACGTGTTGCACGTGAAAAGATCACATTCATTCTGTGTTCTGCGACATAGAATAAATTTGGAAACCTGTCCCCAGTTTCCTGTCGAAGCGACGCAGCAAAACGCTAAATCTAGTAAATCTACAGACGATACGGACTCAAAGGGTGAACTATAGGCCCATAACTCTAGTACTGATATCTCCAGGGACGCGAACGGGGCTCGCTCGACTGAATAAATAACGCTTCTGGATTTGGGTGATAAAAGTTCAGAAGTGTTTGCGGAGGCAAAAGAGTGATGAATACAACTCGAAGACTCGATTTCAGGGATTTTACGGTTCGATCGTGTCTTTTTGGAGTGAATTGGGATCAAAGATATGCTAATAATGTAGACATTTAGTACACATAAACCATATACTTCATATGGTTTATGTGTACTAAATATGGAGCAGCTAAAAGACAACAAATATCCTGTTTTCTCTCAGTAACATTGCACTAGTGCAACGATAGAGACTGTACGGTGTGTTTCCTTCTATTAACCTTTTTTGAATAACGCTTACAAAATGAGCTTACAGAACTTCCAAAAAATTCACGTGAACATGTTTTTATTGAAGTTCACAAATAGTCTACACTTTCTTTTATATCGTAATTTTTTTTAACGTTTCGGCAAGCTAAGCATTACTTCCGTAATGCGATAAGAAAATGTATATTTTGTTGTACTTAAATTTTGCACATAAAAAGCGTATGTTTTGTTATCTAAAATGTTTTCTAAGCCTCCGCGAAACTGGCTAAAGTTTCGTGTCGTCGTGTCCCAGTTGTCTATAATGACTTTTTTCTTATTCACAACGAAAATTTAATTAGTAAAAGTAGAAACCGAATGCACGAGTGAAATAAATAAAAATGCTGACAGACACCAAAAGCAGTAAGAAATTTTAAAATTTATGTGTGAAGCTGAGTCATTTATACGTTCGGGTCGACCTGTTAATATCTTCCATTCGATTGTTAAGTTTCTTTCATACCAGTACTTTCGTCTTTGACTTATTTTGTTGATTTAAAATGTTAAAAATGGAAATTGGATTAAAATATCAAACAAATAAGATTTTTCGCTATATTAGTAGAAACTTATTTTACTTAAGTTTTACTTATGAATTGTGAAAATTTTTGTGGTGTAAAATGACAGTTATAAATAACAATAACTTATTGTTCACCACTGTATACACTGGATTTCGTAAATATAATATTTATGTTGATGGTTGAGAAGGCTTTTCCTGTTTGCCATATTTTTCTTGTAATTCATACGAATATGATGTAGACTTCTGGGAAAAGGCTAAGTTACATTGGCTTGCTACTTTTATTATAACGAAACTTGAGTTTTTGGAGTGACGAGATCCGACCACGTCAGGTTACAGTTAGATGATGAGGTGTGCATATTTGGTTTCTTTCATTTCTTTAAGCGCCATTATCATACATATTACAAACTAATTAAACAAAGCGCCTAATTAATTATGCAATTACACGGTTTTTTTCAGAAGTGAAAAATATAGTTGATATTTAAGTATTTCCCAATTTATTTTAAATCGAGGGTTTTCTCTTACCTATAAATGCATTTATAACTGCCCATTTAAGACAAAATTTAATTTTACAAAACATAGAGTCATTTCTTCTATGATTGCTCTTTAAATTACTAATCTTTGTTTTACGAAAATATATTCTGAATTCAAGTACACATTCTTGGTGAACCAATGCACATCATTCATCTCGTTGCATCAATCTAGGGAGGATCTCGCAAAAATATTCCAGCTTCAGGAACGCAATAAAAATGTCCCGACGGAACGGGACGGCGGGAAATTGTCTACTGAAATATGTAAGCAGCGAATACGGTGGAATTCGATGTAATATGTGAGCATAGTTTTGTATAGTTCACAAGGAAGTATTTTTTGTGTACGGCGTGTACATTGACACATATGTACTAAGCCCTCTGCAAGAATAACTAAAAACATTACTTGAAGTACAAGTATTTTAATAACGCAACCAATATCCCTAACTAAAAATGTAAGAGTCGACTGTATGAAATGTTGTGTCATTTTGGGAATTAAGACTCTATTTAACGAAACCTCGGATTACAAAATCCATCAAGCCTTTGTAGTATAGACTTTAAAAATGAAATGACTGTAATACGCGTAATATATTTTTTAATTTGTTTATTGAGGACGCAAACAATCTTTTACAAAAAATATATATCGATACTTTTGGGCTCAAGGGGCGTATATGCCTAATTTCTATTTAGCGTATACGCCCTTTGAGCCCAGAAGTATCGATAGAGTAAGGTTACAATTAGACTGTAATTACTCTATAAATTTACAAAAAGAGCAGAAAGATGAGTTGCAAACAACAAACTTATTAAAATATGTAAATATATTTTTTAACAAAGTAAGTAAACAATTCCCATTTTTTGTGCAAATTCCCATACTAAATCTTAGTACTAAAATATGAACAATTTGTTAAAACGTTGTAGATCAGATTTTTTAAATATTTTTCCTGTATTTTGTACTTGATTCTGAGTAACCCATTAACATTTCTAACGCACTTTCTTAACATTCTGTGAAGCTTGTCAAATATAACTCTGTATCTACTGGAGCAGTCTTAAATAAACAGCCTTAAATATAAACATTTCAAGTCGCAGACGTAATGCTAGTGTGTTCTATGGATTTCAGTATTTGACGTATCTGTTAAGATTGCACGCTAATAGCCACATTTTTCTTGCTAGTTTCATAATATACGTACGTATCATTGCCAACTGTGGTTTACTGTTCGCATGTGACTTCTATTGAATAGACGCGTACAAAAGTAAGCTCACTTACCTGTGCGCCATCTTCCAACGTGTGGCGCCATCACCGCACGCGACACTTATCGCTCCTATACATGTTTAAACAGATAAACGGCGAGTGCACCGCGAGAACTCGCACTGTGCGCGATGGGAATGCTACTTAGTGGAATTGCCACTTTAACAAATGTCTGTTTTGTTGTACTGCTGCTACCATCCTTTATGAAGCGACTCCTTTGAAATGTCTGTATCTCTAATTATGTACCTATGTATCGAGCACGAGGGTCCCTAATCATAAGAGTTGTCATATCACATTAAAGTCAATGAAAAGACTAGGCCATTCCACAAGGACAGCGTACGATCACTAGGGTAACGCGAGAGTTAGCGTTCGCTCGCTTCAACCATAACAGAAGGTAGGGAACGACCCAACTCGCAAATTCGCAAACTTGGCACATAAATTCTGCCTGCACGATGGTTGTTTGCATAATACAAGACTTAGGCGCTTGCGTCGAGAGTGCACAAACTTATGGCTTTACTAATTGACATAATTATACATAATGTATGAAGCCAAGTTCGCGAAGAAGTCTAGTTCAGAGTGCTCACTGCCAAGAGGGAAAAGCGTCAAAACGCTGGCATGAGTACATCTGCTGCTAACTTTCGGTGTCATGCTCGCTAAATAGAAATCTCTATAACGACCACGCTGAATACGTTAAAAACAACCGACTTCAATCGCAACAACTCCAATTTTGCTATGTTTTTGTTGATTTTATCAAAAACCGCTGAATCGATTTCGATAAAATTGATATGGGACCACATATGAAGTATACCCTTTTAAGCAAAAAAAGAATTTTTCAGGCGTCTTTGAGTAATCGGTGAACATACATAAAAAAAACGAACGAATTATTTCGTGTGTATCCGATGAATCGAGAACCTCCTCCTTTTTTCGAAGTCGGTTAAAAATTGTATATAACACTGCAGTGAACTATCTGTTATAGACCCAAAGACCACTGATGATAAAGCTAAGTTCATCCGACACTCAGGCTAAAAGAAGTCTACCTAATATTTATTTGATGCCAGATTTAACATATTCATAAACACTGTCCTCGTGTACCTAATAGCGTTGATCATTGGTAGGAGAATTAAGTACAGGTAAGTAGCTAAGTTAATACAGAGTTTTTGCAAGATATATTGAAAAATATAGAAGTCTGCTGTCTGAGAATATGAACGTTAACTTTTTACTAGCCTACTCTGCTCTTTTGACGTTAAAGCGATGAAGGGGAAAAACGAAATGCCGAAAAAAAAATTCATTTACAACCAACGAAATAACGTTTATATTGATTATGAAAGAAAACAAACCGACAAATATTGTGTCCAGCTAGAACCGAATTGGGAAAACCGATGTGCGACGAAGATTAAAAGCGACGGTTTTAATTTTTAGATAAATTTGAGATCAACCTAGTCTTTTCACTGGTTTCACATCAGTTACCAATTGATAGCGATTCAAGTAGTCAGGAAGTCATACAATATTTCACTCGTTAACATACGATAAAAATTAAGATCCTGAGAAAAGCATATTGAAGACAATAAATTACCATATTTCACAAAAGATTCACAGAGTTCCATTAAATTGTATAACATGCTACTACCGCGCTGACTCCTACCCACATCATTGTTACTAACTCGAAATCGAAGAAAATATTACATTGCTATAACAGACATACATACACAAACTGCAGCCTCTAAAAGCGTTGCTTTTATAGTGACATCCGTGTGACACCCGCGTCACACCGCTCGAGAGGATCGCGACGTGTGACAAGTGACAAGCGTGATGAGGGTTCCGGTATGACACTAGATGTAAGTGATATCACTAGACCAGAGGATGAAAGGCAGTCATAATCTCGAGTCGAGTTTCTCGTGTGTATGCAATAAGTAAATTGCGACTTTGTCTGCTTGCATTTCGGATAAACAGTTTTTAACGTTTCGGCAAGCTAAGCATTACTTCCGTAATGCGATAAGAAAATGTATATTTTGTTGTACTTAAATTTTGCACATAAAAAGCGTATGTTTTGTTATCTAAAATGTTTTCTAAGCCTCCGCGAAACTGGCTAAAGTTTCGTGTCGTCGTGTCCCAGTTGTCTATAATGACTTTTTTCTTATTCACAACGAAAATTTAATTAGTAAAAGTAGAAACCGAATGCACGAGTGAAATAAATAAAAATGCTGACAGACACCAAAAGCAGTAAGAAATTTTAAAATTTATGTGTGAAGCTGAGTCATTTATACGTTCGGGTCGACCTGTTAATATCTTCCATTCGATTGTTAAGTTTCTTTCATACCAGTACTTTCGTCTTTGACTTATTTTGTTGATTTAAAATGTTAAAAATGGAAATTGGATTAAAATATCAAACAAATAAGATTTTTCGCTATATTAGTAGAAACTTATTTTACTTAAGTTTTACTTATGAATTGTGAAAATTTTTGTGGTGTAAAATGACAGTTATAAATAACAATAACTTATTGTTCACCACTGTATACACTGGATTTCGTAAATATAATATTTATGTTGATGGTTGAGAAGGCTTTTCCTGTTTGCCATATTTTTCTTGTAATTCATACGAATATGATGTAGACTTCTGGGAAAAGGCTAAGTTACATTGGCTTGCTACTTTTATTATAACGAAACTTGAGTTTTTGGAGTGACGAGATCCGACCACGTCAGGTTACAGTTAGATGATGAGGTGTGCATATTTGGTTTCTTTCATTTCTTTAAGCGCCATTATCATACATATTACAAACTAATTAAACAAAGCGCCTAATTAATTATGCAATTACACGGTTTTTTTCAGAAGTGAAAAATATAGTTGATATTTAAGTATTTCCCAATTTATTTTAAATCGAGGGTTTTCTCTTACCTATAAATGCATTTATAACTGCCCATTTAAGACAAAATTTAATTTTACAAAACATAGAGTCATTTCTTCTATGATTGCTCTTTAAATTACTAATCTTTGTTTTACGAAAATATATTCTGAATTCAAGTACACATTCTTGGTGAACCAATGCACATCATTCATCTCGTTGCATCAATCTAGGGAGGATCTCGCAAAAATATTCCAGCTTCAGGAACGCAATAAAAATGTCCCGACGGAACGGGACGGCGGGAAATTGTCTACTGAAATATGTAAGCAGCGAATACGGTGGAATTCGATGTAATATGTGAGCATAGTTTTGTATAGTTCACAAGGAAGTATTTTTTGTGTACGGCGTGTACATTGACACATATGTACTAAGCCCTCTGCAAGAATAACTAAAAACATTACTTGAAGTACAAGTATTTTAATAACGCAACCAATATCCCTAACTAAAAATGTAAGAGTCGACTGTATGAAATGTTGTGTCATTTTGGGAATTAAGACTCTATTTAACGAAACCTCGGATTACAAAATCCATCAAGCCTTTGTAGTATAGACTTTAAAAATGAAATGACTGTAATACGCGTAATATATTTTTTAATTTGTTTATTGAGGACGCAAACAATCTTTTACAAAAAATATATATCGATACTTTTGGGCTCAAGGGGCGTATATGCCTAATTTCTATTTAGCGTATACGCCCTTTGAGCCCAGAAGTATCGATAGAGTAAGGTTACAATTAGACTGTAATTACTCTATAAATTTACAAAAAGAGCAGAAAGATGAGTTGCAAACAACAAACTTATTAAAATATGTAAATATATTTTTTAACAAAGTAAGTAAACAATTCCCATTTTTTGTGCAAATTCCCATACTAAATCTTAGTACTAAAATATGAACAATTTGTTAAAACGTTGTAGATCAGATTTTTTAAATATTTTTCCTGTATTTTGTACTTGATTCTGAGTAACCCATTAACATTTCTAACGCACTTTCTTAACATTCTGTGAAGCTTGTCAAATATAACTCTGTATCTACTGGAGCAGTCTTAAATAAACAGCCTTAAATATAAACATTTCAAGTCGCAGACGTAATGCTAGTGTGTTCTATGGATTTCAGTATTTGACGTATCTGTTAAGATTGCACGCTAATAGCCACATTTTTCTTGCTAGTTTCATAATATACGTACGTATCATTGCCAACTGTGGTTTACTGTTCGCATGTGACTTCTATTGAATAGACGCGTACAAAAGTAAGCTCACTTACCTGTGCGCCATCTTCCAACGTGTGGCGCCATCACCGCACGCGACACTTATCGCTCCTATACATGTTTAAACAGATAAACGGCGAGTGCACCGCGAGAACTCGCACTGTGCGCGATGGGAATGCTACTTAGTGGAATTGCCACTTTAACAAATGTCTGTTTTGTTGTACTGCTGCTACCATCCTTTATGAAGCGACTCCTTTGAAATGTCTGTATCTCTAATTATGTACCTATGTATCGAGCACGAGGGTCCCTAATCATAAGAGTTGTCATATCACATTAAAGTCAATGAAAAGACTAGGCCATTCCACAAGGACAGCGTACGATCACTAGGGTAACGCGAGAGTTAGCGTTCGCTCGCTTCAACCATAACAGAAGGTAGGGAACGACCCAACTCGCAAATTCGCAAACTTGGCACATAAATTCTGCCTGCACGATGGTTGTTTGCATAATACAAGACTTAGGCGCTTGCGTCGAGAGTGCACAAACTTATGGCTTTACTAATTGACATAATTATACATAATGTATGAAGCCAAGTTCGCGAAGAAGTCTAGTTCAGAGTGCTCACTGCCAAGAGGGAAAAGCGTCAAAACGCTGGCATGAGTACATCTGCTGCTAACTTTCGGTGTCATGCTCGCTAAATAGAAATCTCTATAACGACCACGCTGAATACGTTAAAAACAACCGACTTCAATCGCAACAACTCCAATTTTGCTATGTTTTTGTTGATTTTATCAAAAACCGCTGAATCGATTTCGATAAAATTGATATGGGACCACATATGAAGTATACCCTTTTAAGCAAAAAAAGAATTTTTCAGGCGTCTTTGAGTAATCGGTGAACATACATAAAAAAAACGAACGAATTATTTCGTGTGTATCCGATGAATCGAGAACCTCCTCCTTTTTTCGAAGTCGGTTAAAAATTGTATATAACACTGCAGTGAACTATCTGTTATAGACCCAAAGACCACTGATGATAAAGCTAAGTTCATCCGACACTCAGGCTAAAAGAAGTCTACCTAATATTTATTTGATGCCAGATTTAACATATTCATAAACACTGTCCTCGTGTACCTAATAGCGTTGATCATTGGTAGGAGAATTAAGTACAGGTAAGTAGCTAAGTTAATACAGAGTTTTTGCAAGATATATTGAAAAATATAGAAGTCTGCTGTCTGAGAATATGAACGTTAACTTTTTACTAGCCTACTCTGCTCTTTTGACGTTAAAGCGATGAAGGGGAAAAACGAAATGCCGAAAAAAAAATTCATTTACAACCAACGAAATAACGTTTATATTGATTATGAAAGAAAACAAACCGACAAATATTGTGTCCAGCTAGAACCGAATTGGGAAAACCGATGTGCGACGAAGATTAAAAGCGACGGTTTTAATTTTTAGATAAATTTGAGATCAACCTAGTCTTTTCACTGGTTTCACATCAGTTACCAATTGATAGCGATTCAAGTAGTCAGGAAGTCATACAATATTTCACTCGTTAACATACGATAAAAATTAAGATCCTGAGAAAAGCATATTGAAGACAATAAATTACCATATTTCACAAAAGATTCACAGAGTTCCATTAAATTGTATAACATGCTACTACCGCGCTGACTCCTACCCACATCATTGTTACTAACTCGAAATCGAAGAAAATATTACATTGCTATAACAGACATACATACACAAACTGCAGCCTCTAAAAGCGTTGCTTTTATAGTGACATCCGTGTGACACCCGCGTCACACCGCTCGAGAGGATCGCGACGTGTGACAAGTGACAAGCGTGATGAGGGTTCCGGTATGACACTAGATGTAAGTGATATCACTAGACCAGAGGATGAAAGGCAGTCATAATCTCGAGTCGAGTTTCTCGTGTGTATGCAATAAGTAAATTGCGACTTTGTCTGCTTGCATTTCGGATAAACAGTCCGTGGCGCTTGTTCGTCGACATTTTAATTTCTTATGATTCGTTATATTATTTAGTAATTCAGGTCAACGTTGAATGTTATTCAGTCTATCGGTATGTGTGTCTACATTAATGAGAGTTTCCACTTATATAAGGTGCTACTTTATTAGTGCCCGATATTTTAGTCAGTGCTCCTACTCCTGATTCTGATCAACTTTCCCCAAGGAACCCATAGTCAAATCGCAAAAAATTTTTTTGACTCTTCATACTAATTTGGCCGCTCGGCTGATCGATTTGTATGAAGAGTCCAAAAATATTTTTTCGATTTGAATATGGGTTTCTTGGGGAAAGTTGATCAGAATCAGGAGTAGAAGCACTGACTAAAATATCGGGCACTAATAAAGTAGCACCTTATATACGTCATTTCAGTCACTTACGGTATGTAAAATTATAATGTATTTCATAATACGTAGGTAATTCTACTAAAACTTTTATGGACAAGGGTCATATTATTATTGTTACTCCTAGATGAGAGTTTGTAATTTATAAATACTTGCTTAGGTAAGTATTCATTTTAAATGTAATAAAGAGATAAAGTATCGCCATGACAACGAAACCCCGACAATTAAATCTTAAATTTAATCTTCTTGAATCACAAAAATGTGAGGAAACAACAATATCTATTTAGATTTTAGTTAATATGTTGTTTCTGAAAAAAAGAAACATAGTTTATTTTTCAATACTGGTAAGTATCTTAAACGGAACATAACATCAACCTTTTGTTATGAAATTATTCATTTTTAATGGAAAACCAACATTTTTCGTGTGAAGTCGCATGCGACAGCTCATCCTATAATGAATCGGTTATTTAAGAAAGGGAACATGTCAAAATGACCTTACTTTTTAGGAGATGAAAAAAACGGATTTCTGTTTTCTAAAATGTTCTGTTTCTTGTGAAGGTAAGCTTGACGCTTCATATAAAGCTTACCTTCACAAGAAACAGAACATTTTAGAAAACAGAAATCCGTTTTTTTCATCTCCTAAAAAGTAAGGTCATTTTGACATGTTCCCTTTCTTAAATAACCGATTCATTGTAATGAATGTCTCTCATATCGTAGACTTTGCAACGAATGGCCTCTCTTGTTTGCATGCAAATGGCATTTACTGAATTTATGTTTTCCTACCTCTATTTTACTTTGCCTTTTTATTCCAGTTACTGGAATGTTCCCGAGTATTATATTTACGTTCATTCAGAACTCGATACGCTCGCTATGGAGTAGACATGGGCTTCGCATCCTTGTGTAATATAAATCCCGGTATCGCAGCACTGTCTCTATGGACGTACATTTCAATAACTCTGCAGTGGGATCAACATAGTTCTTTTTTAGAGAGTGACATAAAAATTTAAAATGTACGTTTACAATTGTCAGTATTAAAGTTGGTCTTTGATTATTACTTTGTTAATAATAACTGTTCCATAAAGAAGCTATTATAGCTGACCTATTGGCATTAGCCACAAAAAAGTCCCTCTTCATCCCTCATATCGAATCGAAGTGTTTCACACACAAGTTCTATACCTGTAGGCACTATAATCCGTCGAGGAGCATTCATAAACTACGCGATGAACGGAAGCAGAACCAGTAAAAAATATATACGCTAAACTACCTAGATAAGAGAAAGTGTAAAAATCTAAGCTTTGTAGTTTTTAGGGTAGTCCAACCAGGCTTTAGATCTTAAACGAAGGGACTAACAAAAGCTACCAAGAGATAGAGATGAACATCCGTTTCATTCAATACATCTGCTCGTTTTTTATTAAGATTTTTTTATTATCTTTTAGTATTACTAAAATAAATAATGTAAAGGAATACGTTCCTGAGAGGAAGGGCAGGTAGTCCCAAGAATATACCACGTTAAGCTACGTAAGTGAAGGAGGTGGGTTTATAGAGCAAAAAATTTAAACTACGCAGTTTATAGCCACTCCCTAGGCATTGCTGAATAATGGATAGCTTTGGGGCACGTAAAATGTCACTTTTTTATCCCATTTAAAATTAACCTATTTCAGCGAGAGGTGGACTGACGTGTCGACCCCCGACGCGTGTTCTGACGGACTACATTTAGGTTTATCATGGATTATTAAATTGCAACTTTGGATCCGATTCTAAAGAAGCTGCTAAAATATAGACGTGCCTATCCTTCATTAGCAGGGACCTAACCTAATAACGTACGGGATGGACAGTAAACCCACATTAATGCATACAGAATAAGATGTTGCTATCAACGTAGAATCTGTTCCTGTCCTTGAAGCAAAAGGAGATTGCGTTACGGGCTTGTGTCTACATTTGCCATGTCGCATGCATCGTTCGGATTCATCCCAGCGTAAAACGAATAGACATTCTGAGATTGCATGATCAATCTTCGTTTTAGACGAATGGATACACGAGTTGATAGTGCCATACATCCTGAAACAGCATTTTCGCAACCAACTCTGTAACTATTTTTTTTAAACTAAACATTGGAAGATGAACTAGTCTACTTGGCTTAGGTCTTAGTCAATGCAAAACTCTAAATTATCAAAAAAATAATAAAAGCAAATCAAACCGAACTTCAAAAGTAAATCGACTACAAACTGAAAATGATGACAAATCTCCCTTCACTTAAGACATCCATTACTGATATAAATGTTACTTTAGAACGACTTGAATAGGCCAATTATGTCATCAACAAAGCTCTCTGAAACTCCGTTCAGAATGAGAATTAAACAATAGACATTCCGGAGGGGAGCGAACAGAACCAGTTATCAATTTAATGAGCCGCAACCAGGTAATGAACTAATGAATACTTCAGAAAGGGCGAGCCATAATTGGGTCGCGATAACAAGCGTTGGTTTTGACAATTAGAGTTATTGAATTCGGTAAAAGAATTTCAGTAAAATTTCTTCTAGGTAGGTACTATTAGGTAACAGTAGTTCCGCTTTACGATTTCAAATGTTTTTGGTCTGCAAGCGATAAAAACCCCTAATTAAGCGTTGAAAGTTTTTTGTGAATGAAGGCCAGTTCCAGGGAAGTCAAAAGTGGCGCTTATAAATATGGCATGTCTTTTCTTCTTGAAACGAGTGATTGGTTTACGAACGTAGGTTTTTTAGGTATTTCGTGTAATCACATCAAGTATAACAGCTTGTAGAGTGGTGAAAAGGGTTTACTGCTCATTTGCACTACGCAATCACAGATGTTCATATTATTCACAACCCTAATTTTTCACAAGGGATATTGTGAGGAGGCTGGTTTGTTGGTGCATTTGGCTTCACCTGTGGTCATGTGTATAACATGAGACAAAAAGGTGACACGCAGAATAGATATCTGAAGACAAGCGTAACACCGCCATTTATTCATATCTGATCAAATGATATCTTTATACGTACACTCATCATATCGTCGGTCGAATCACGAAGGGTCGTAATCCAACAAATTCTTGATCTTGAGTTATACATATTAAAGGTAAACTTAAAATAAACCTAACAATTACCTACAGGGAGTTTGTTCTTATTTTAAATTATAGCCTCGTTTAGGCACTAAGTTGGAACAGTTCTTCACAGTAACTTTCAAACTTTTTCTTAAAATCACTCTACTGTAAAGTTGTAAAAATTTGCTTTTACCTCTTCGTGATTCTATCGACGATATAAGCCACCAAGACCTATGAAGGATTTCTACAACGACCGGTAATGCGCTGAATACATCCAGCGCAGCGGCTTTCTGTGACCTTCACCAGGTCATCTTTCCACCGAAAGGTCTACGTTTGTTCTTCTAGTGTATTAAATTTACCTTTTACTATACAGTAGGTGCATCAGTAACAATTTACATAGAAGATTAGAATAACATACCAGTTGGACTAAGCTAACTCAGACTTGAGGTACGTAACGTCCGCCGACAAATCCCAAGACATTCTGTTTCGGTTCCGCAGTCAAGTCGGCGTGAAAGCGCAGTAATAATGCCAGTTCTTGGTCTAATTCTCTCGCATATACAGTATGAGTATTTACACACTAACAGGCGCCAAACAGTAGATGCTTCTTGACAAATTGAATAACTTTCCCCAATATGCAATCGGAGTGAAAATAATCACTTGGACAAATCAAATGGACTAAACAGTTATTAATAATTTGTATGGAAAGTCATTATAGACTATTTACTAATTGCATTGTAAGTACATTGCGGAATCGGTTAGTATTATTGAACTTCCTAGTATCATGATCGCTTATCGACTACGCAATATACAAATTCTACTTTTATTAATCAGGACTTAGGTGATTGAAAAGTTAGCTTAGCTTACTGCACATGTTTGTTGATATCTTGTAAGTAGTGGTAGATAAGTGAAGAATTGTTTTATCATATTAGCCTAAAATTAGCTGAAAAATACCTCCATATTATTATTCATGATTCGTCGATATGCAACGTATTATCGGTAAACTTAGTGTGAGGGTAACAACACAATACAACATTTTTTTATTAACTACTTAGCGTTTCGCGCTGTAACCAAAATATACGAATCTTACTAAAGAAACTACTTATTACAAACCACTATTTACAAGTAGATACTTATTAAAACCCAAATAATCTTACTGACGCCCTGTATCGTTCATTATACAGAGTGGATATCATTTAGCAGACGTGCGGTAACTCCGCCGCATCTCGCCATGTCTAGAAACTCGAGCGCAGACGCAATGTAAGGAACTCGAGCGCAGACGCTCGCTGGAACGTTACCGGCGTTACCCGCAATGTCAGGAACTCAGGAAGTCGTCGGTAGGAGTGTGCTTTGTGGTATCTATGCAACGAATCTCATGATATTAACCGTGATATAATTATGCATTGTTTTAGAAATTAAGGTTCATCTAAAATACGTGATAAAAATGAACCGTATAAGCTTTTGAATACTGAAAAACGTTTATATTATTGTTTTAGCTTGCGTTTGTTTGTATGTGCATAGAATATCGATAACATTATTTACTGTATGTGTTCACAAGTTCAAAGATGAAAGGCACAAGAAACGAAACGCCTCGGAAAAACAGCCCGAGAAATATATTCCTTGGATCACTGAAGACGCTGTCTTTGTGATTCATGATAGTTATTTGCATCACAGAGGAGGCTGATGGATGGAGTGCCGGATAAGCTGTTTAATGTTCAGCCTTAAGTCCTCTTTAAGACTTGGTTCTTAATAAAACGACTGTTGAAATTTCGGGTGTACTCTGATAACATGGCGAAGTTTTACACACGGTGAAGTAGTTTAAGATGGAACATAGAAAACGCATTGGTTTTAAACCATCTACGTTATTATCTTCTCATTTGATCTAGTTATAGCGCCTTGAGTTGTTATAATATAGAAAAAAAAATTTGGATAGCCTAAATTTGAAGCTGAATAAGGTCATTTATTAAAATAATTCGTGAGGTAGTGTCTGATATAATATTCTATTTTTTGGATAAACTACTTATCATTTATTCACAGCGAATAAAAATGACAAAACTTTGACATTTTGCATTCAACTGTTACTTATTTAAAAAAAAAGCGTCAACCTTTCATTCGAAATCTGACCAATAGGAAGTCTGGTGAAACGTGAAATAAATCCATTTTGTACCGGCATCCATCATGGTCAAGCCCAAAGCGCGGCTTAGGATTTATTCGCAATATCATGCGCTGCGCCGGCCTGTTGATGTACGTGTGTGTCTAGTTTGTATGTGTACAGTGTATAGGGTGGTAAGAGCCTTTGCAGCTTTAATTTTCATAGCAGGTGCATCGCGTCGAGCTAATAGAAACATAATTATGCTTCAGTTTTTGTGGCAATGGTGTCATTTTAGTAAATTACACTGCTCTCCCTTAGCTAACAGTCAGATTACCACCTGTTTGATATCATAGTTATAAATATCTATCAAGTGCATAGATAACTAAAGTGTCTCTTTAAATTTTGCTACAAAAATATGCTCAAGTTGCAAATATAAATAAGTTTAAGATTCAATTATAAGAAAAACATCCGATCAGTTTCATGAACAGAAATCCCCAATATTACTAGTTACGTAAAAACCCCTGTCGTTGTCTCTGCTAGGTCTATTCCCATAGCTATTGAAGTTAAGGCCACACCTTTACACGCCAGGACCAAGTCCAGTTTAAGGAGGTAGTTGGGCTAGTGGCCAACCATAGGGTCCATAGAAGTTTTGAAGTCGTATTTTAGGCCTCTTACATGACATAATGAATGCCATGTAGTGATAGCAACCAATAGCAAGGATTTAATTTGCCTCGCGAAACACGGACATGGTGGAGCTAAATGCCACTAACAGTTAAACGTATACAGGTTACGACCATGCTTTCGGAGCTCAAAACTATTATGTTACACCATGTGCACAGGTTATATAATAGTTACACTACGTGTACAGTGTAATACAGGTACATGCTGGCACGCAGCCAATTTCTATCCGAACTCGGAGGTAAAAGAGATACAAATTCGTTGCACCCTGTAACTGTACGTTTTACGCCTTAAATTTACCTGTTAGTTTTTACGTATCTGGCACATTGTTTACAGGATGTAACAAAAATGTGTGGTACTTCATACTTCAAGGCGGGCTTCTACTCATCAAAGTGAACAACTTTTGTTCCACGATTTTGTAGAAATGGAAAAAAAATTTTTTTGGACTTTTCATACAAACTTGGCTCGCCAGCTGATTAATTTTGTATGAAACGTCCAATTTTTTTCTGCGATTTTCGCAAAGTTGTGGAACAAACATTGTTCAGTTTGATGAGTAAAAGCCCAGCTGAAAGTATTACCACACTTTTTTTGTTATACCTGTATACATGAGTTAGATGTTACTGATTAAACCTAGTATAAATCATTCTTGCTTTGTTCTCTCTACGTGGAACAATGACAGGTGAAATATTATCTTATAGGCCTTTGTACAATATTTTGTACCCTTTCTTTTCTCGCTAATAAGAAAAAAATAAAATGATACCGACCAAAAATGCTTCACGTATTCGCTCTTTATGTTCTAGCTACAAAGAGGAAGCTTATGTTAAACTGTTACACGTACTACGCAACCGTAGTCATAAGCACTTTGGTTTTCGGTGTGCTATCGCTTCGTGCTATCTTTATAATAATAATAATAACTTAATTGACTGACTCAGTGGTGGACTCCGTGGCTAAGTTGACCGACTCGGTGGCTAAGTGATTAGCGATCTTGACCTCTGATCCGAGAGTCGTGGGTTCGATCCACACACAGGGCAAACTTTTCTGTGATGAGCAGAATTGTTTGCTCTGAGTCTGGGTGTATAATATCTATATATGTATGTATTTAAATGTATATGTGTATGTATATCAGTCTCTGGTTCCCAAGATACAGGGAATCCTAGTTTGGGGCCAGATGACCGTGTGTGATTTGCCCCGGATATTATTATATACTATTATTAAACTAACTTAAGCCTAAATTACAGCTTATTTTAGCTTAATATATTTTACTTATGTTAATGTAATACATGAAGGCTAATGCACATCTTTGTGGGCTTTATGGAATGATGCAGACGTAAAATTAAACGGTAACAGAATACAAACAGAAGGATTTTTAGTCACTATCAAAATATTTCAACTATATGATAAACGAGTAAATTAGCTATTGCACTAAAAAGGAGTATGGCTTTACCTTCCCGATGTATGGAAAGAGATCCGTGCCTTTGCACTGGGGACCATACGGGTTGTCATCGTACATAAAAGTATAAATAAAAAGTTAGAAAACAATAAGCACGTCAAATAAAGACAATAGACTCGCTGAACAGCCCAAGTAGAACACAATATCAAAGAGAAAGCAACTAAATAATGCACGAACAGTTTATTCTAAAGCCATTCGGCAGAACAAAGTTGCATAACGTTTGCATATAGCATTATATTAGATACCGGTATAAACTTTGATAGCTTCGTCCCACAAGTTGGTCTGCTCCGGGTCTTCCCGCACCAGAGACAATTTAGAATACCGAATACAATCTAGAGGGCGGTGGCGGTGCACAATAGTTGCCAGTGTCATGTCGTTCCAAAGAGACTGGTTACTTCGCGAGGCTAAATTGGCTTTGTACAGTTAATATGCTGGGAACGTGACGAGACGCTGCGAAATGCGGCAAGCTGCCTGTGCATACTGAATAAGGTGGAATTAGACTTGGAGTACTCGGGATATTGTAGTCTGATCATTGTTAAAGGCGATACGGTGATAAACTGTAAAGGAATGGATTGTTTCACAGACTTTATAGTCTTGTGGATCACTAGTGGTTCTTATGATCTCAGATCTTAGTTAAAGAAAGCTCATTTGTTTCTAATGTTATATCCTTTTATATCATAGAGGAAATAAAGTGGTAACAATGCCATAGTAGAACCTTCTTTACATTTTTTTTATTTTTTATTTAAACATTTATTTCAAATAACAGAGACTCATACCTAGTTGTTAGTAAACTCAAAACTACTGTGTTAGTATACATACAATTTTAAGTTTTAAGTAAACTTAGGTCTACTGTGTTAGTAACAAATTACTTATTTATTAAATTTTTATTAGTTGTTGCGTGTGACATGCCGGCCACCGCAGCGCAACAAAAAAGGGCAATCCTATCGGCTATCATCGCCAGGACGATGTTGGGGCTGGCGCGCACCCTGCGCACCAGAGACGCGCGTCGCTTGCGCATCACTGTGTAGAAGCAGTCGATGCGCGCCTCCGCAAACATGCCCGGAGCACTACAATTTGCATTGCAATTTAATATTTGCAGGTTAATAGTAGAAGAAAACTGAGAGACAAGAGGGAAAATTAAAAAAAAATGCAGTTTCTAAAACAATTAATATAGAAGAAATTGATTGCTGGAATGCTACAACAATTGATAAGCAAAGGGAATTCTAAAAAAGAAGATAGACTGTTATATGCTTTCATACATTGTATGTTGTATGTAAAAGTGTACCTTTAAAATATTTATCAGACAAAGTGTCAAAGTGTTCCAGAGGTCAATGAGCCTTCATAAAATATTTACTGAAGAGTTCTCATTTTTAATACAAAGTGGAGCTGATGTTGTAGGTGGCTAAAAAGACAATGATGTAATAAAAAAAATACAAACCAAATTTGTTCATGCGCATTCGTTTTTAGGCACAATATCCCAATAATTCTCGATGAGAAAAAATAATACGCTTCAATAAATATTCAAGAGACAATTCAAGCCTTTATAGATTTCATAAATGCCACATCCAACACGCATGTTTTCATGCTCGACTGCTCATAGAAGTTTTCAATACAAAGAAAATACGAAGCGGCCGGAAAGCGTGTGAGCCGCCTACCAATCATTTCGTGTACCTATATACCTACATAAGTGTTATAGGTATGGATAATATACTTAGTAACCTGTACGGAAGCTTACAAAAAGAACCCATTCTCTTTTTGTAAGCTTCCTCGTACTTGTTTTTCTTCTTTACTTGAGTAGTTACTTACTTTAACTTGTTAAGGACTGAGAAAGTTATCGTTTTTTACCTAAGCGGAAGATAAGGTTTTGGGTGTATTTATGTTCGTTTTATTGTTACCGAACCGGCTAGATGAATTTTGAAGTCATTACATTCCTTGATCCCAGATTGACATAAGATACAAATTAAGCAGTAGGATTTTTGGATTTTTATAGAAACTGGTTAGGTTGCTATGGGGCCGTCCATTAATCACGTGATGTTTTAGCAACTTTTTAGACCCCCCCCTCCCCCCGGGTGATATGTGGCGAGGTTTTAGACTACCCCCAAAAAATCACGTGTATTTTTTGGTACAAAATATTATCTTTAGAAACAGGTATAATGTAATTTAATTCTGAAAAATTAAGCACTGTGATAAAAATTTCCAGACAAATTAAGGTTACAAGTTGTTTCTGACTGCCTGAAGCCGTTTCGAACCTTGGGAAAAGTTAAAAACAACATAACAACAAAACCGACGTTTGGAAATTACTATAGAAATCGCTCGTTCAACGAAAAAATAAATACACGTGATATCTCAGTACACCCCCCTCCCCCCTTGTGATATTTCGTGATTTTTCTGAACCCCTCCCCCCCTTTTAAGCCTCACATGATTAATGGACGACCCCTATCGTAACAACACATTCGTCACTGTAACGTGATATAATTATATAACATAAACAAAACGAAACCTACCAAACTTAAACTCGCGTTACATACTATATTCGCTGAACGCAGTAAGTCGCTGAATTTAAAACTGTACACTCTACCACGGGGTCTCATTGCATACAACTAAAACCTTAGTTCATTAAAATGTCAATAGATGGCACGACAAGTATCGATTTGTAATCGAAGTTCATGCAAAACGAAGAAAAAACCCATAAAGTTGCTAAAAATAAGTTTTTTGATTATTGTAATAACCAAAAAGTATGACAAAGGCCGATAATGCACTTTATTATCAATTATTACAAATTATCTGATTACGGCAATGCATATCAAAACTACTTTCGTCTTAACTTGTCAGAGTTGAGGAATGACACGTACTAGTTGAGTACCAGTTTATAGCGTAAATTGATAGATGGCGCTGATACAATACAATTGAAAAACGTAATGGGTGGTTTACGTTTTGTTTTTCATATTTCAAATTATGTATTTTTATTTAGTAATATCACAGATAATATAATACTAGTAGGTTATGTGCAAAAAAAATCCACAAAAGCAAATGAAGCTACAGGTAAGCAACCAGAATTTCTTCATTTATAGCCCGCGCCCTAGATGTCGCTAGTAGCGGTAGTTCTCAATGCGTGAAAAAAATAGCCCGAAGAATAGCCCGAGTTACGGCAGTCGCATTTCGTTGTATGACATGAGGTATCTGTACGTTAGTATTATAAAATCTGTGACTCTACAGAACAATTGGAAAATTTCCAGTAAATTCGTGCCGCGAAATTTCCACTCCACTTGACTTCCGAAAACTTAGTGCGCGGCGCCTTTTGAGCTCGACTGTACCATCTGTTGACGTCGTTTATGGTAACTCATGTTGCAGCGCGACTTTATTCTTTGTACCATCAACTATTTCAAACATTTTTGGCTTCAAATTCTTTCAAGCTACAAAAAGACTGGTTTTGCTAGACCAACTAATAATTTCCATTTTTTATGCAGAATTACTTTTAGAAAGTGATGGTGAATCTTGCATAAACTCGGTAGCATATACCGGCTCAGAATAAATCACAGTTAGTCACAACTTTTCATACATAGTATTTTTTAGGTAATTTTGGTAAGTAACGTTTCTATTCAATGAATAATACAAGTCACGAAACAAGTCCCGTGACGAATGAAGCATCCAATATGTATTGAATGCTCGTATAAAGTCGAATAATACACAGCCAAGCTATAAAAAAGGAATACTACAGCAAATTGGATTAAATGAAAATTGCTACTGTATTGCAGCGCTGACGCAACAAATCAATGGAAAAAAGAAAAAAACGCAACACCACGCAGTAATTCTGGCGAGTTCGTGGAAATCGACTGTGCTAAGCTATTGGCAATATTTTTTCAGGCCAATGAAATAATAAAGATTGAATGGATATGCAGTCGCGTGTTGTATTGTTTGTTGAATTGCTGACTAATAAAAAAATACCAGTAGCAGATAACTAAATATGATATTTTGATCTTTTTTTTGTACAAATAAGTTACAAAAATATGTAACGAGTGCTTTCCTTCCATTTTTAAATTTTAGTTTTCTTTTGAATGTAACCAACAGACGGCTGTGTCTAAAATACAATTGTCTATAATAATAATTTATTAATTCGTAAATGTAGAAAACCTGCTAGTGTATTTTTTATAAGCATTATTTCGGACCTATTGGACCTATTCAAGTGAGCGAGTGCAGGTTCTATAAACTTTTCACTTTGTCCTCTTTCTGTCTGAGCGGATTATTATACATAATGTTTGTCTAGAACTACGTCTAGTAAATGCTGAGTGAACGAAAGCGGTGTTGCTAGTTTTTTATGATTATAGGCACACTT
Organism: Coleophora deauratella; assembly: GCA_958295455.1. Classification (NCBI taxonomy): domain Eukaryota; kingdom Metazoa; phylum Arthropoda; class Insecta; order Lepidoptera; family Coleophoridae; genus Coleophora; species Coleophora deauratella. The sequence goes on from OY282395.1 coordinate 19,012,128, forward strand.
GTAGTAAACGATTTATTTTAATTTCTTCTATTAGTATATAAAAAATGCTCCAAATTTTAATTAAGTATTTGAACAAATTATTTATGACTCTCCAAAGCAAGGAATTTTCACACGTGCTTCTTTGCTCCTTCGCTCGCTCGCTATACAGCTTCACGCCGACGACGCCTCAAACGCCAGGTGAAGGCGTTGTCTCATTGTTACTTAAGCTTGTACTTGTACTTGAGCTTCGTTTAGTATTGTTATGTAGTGTTGGAGTATTACAGTAGGTAGCAAATATTTTCATTATGTTTTTCACATAGTTACAATTTCACACAAGGCGTAGCAAGAAAGTGCGCGGCGGTGGCACAAAAAGCCATTTCTGTCGCCAAGCTCTAGCTTGCCAAGGAAGCGTTCATAAAATACTTCTGTCAAATAAATCTAGCCCGGAACGTTAAAATGAACGTGGGAAGGAGATTTCAAACCGGCAATAAGGACTTAAAGAAGACGTGACTTTTAAATATTTTACTCTGCTTGCTAAATTGAGTAAGGGTAAATTAATGTGAATTTGATGGGCGAAAATTTATAAATTGCTGCTTTTGCACAGAAAGCCTCGTGTAACAACCACTTGAATGCACATAATATTTTTAAGCGTTTAGTAGATATTCTTTATTTCACACAAAACATGAATAAACAAATACCTACTCAAACAAATAATAGAATAAAAAAAATAACACAATTAAAAACTGATTAGTCAAAAATATCGCCCCGTATCGTACCGGGATCAAAAGTACCCATCACAGAAGTAGCTTACCACGTTGAATTGCGACACAATTCGCTGAGTCAGGTACGACCCGGAACGGGGATCATGGTCCCTCTGTCTTAGGGCGCTTTTATTGTCATGCGGATTTGTACATACACGCAGGCCAGGCCCGCATGCATGCTGCGTTTCCAAAGCGTCCCGCGTGCGTGTGCCACGCATGACAATAAAAGGGCCCAAAACATGTAATGAAATGATAGGTTGCGAGCAGCACGCATGCGGACATGGCCTGCGTGCGGGCACTAATACGCATGACAATAAAAGCGCCCTTAAGCGAGAGACCAAGTCATGCCTTTTATTTTATTATAAAGTATTAACTCTCTTAATGTGAAATAAACTGATTTTTTTAAGTGCATAGAATTTAAAATGATTACTTATCTTATTTACTAATCAGATATCACATAGCAAAAAATTGAGTCTCCCATACTATTTCCCTTATTATGATTATCTTTAAGGTGTATTACAACTGCCTATTCGCCAATCTAGAATATTTGTTTAGAATTAAAATTCGAAATTCATACTTTCAAGACAGAGGTAACAACGCAAACACGAGGTTTACATGAAACGCAAGTACTTGCATGGCCTCACTAGCTGGTTGCGGTAAGAAAGCCTCGGGAAATTATTATCCTCATCCGAGTAGTCTGCGCTGCTTACTTAGCAGCAGTATAAATAAAATCAGCAGATGTGCAGGTGGCACTAAATTTTAGCAGGTGGTAAATTTTTGGAGGTAAGCGATGTCATTAAGGGTGATTAATGTTATATTTTCTATTATTTACGAGGACGCTCTCCTTGAAATAGGACCTAAACGCAATCGAAACTTTTCCGAAAGATACAAAATCAGCATACTTAGTGTAAAATAATTAATGCTCTTTTACGAGAGTTTATTAAATGCAATTTGTATTTTCATGGAAAAACATGGAAACATGGGAAATCAGTAGGTTTCATATGAACGTAGCCAATGCTTCCGAAAAGTGAAGATTTATTCGATCATACGGATTGAAATAGTTTTTACGTAAAAATAGACTCTGAATTTCATAAAAAATACATAAGAATAGAGCATCGATTACATTTTATGTAACAGTTCAAATTGAAGAAGTACAAAATAAATAAATTTTACATCTTGATAATTGAAAAGTTCAATATAGTATACTATACAGTAACCTCTACTTGCGGCTTCCTTGTACAATAAAATATCAGTCCAACATGTATCATAGAAATCGCCAGTTATCACAAAGAACACCACTGTAAAACTCTATTCAATTCTTTTATCAAGGTGTAACATTTATTTATTTTGTACTTGTTTATTAAATAGTGTTTTATCTGCATCCTTTGCATATGCTGCGAACAGCCGCTGGGAAGTACACTTTATTCTTACTTTGAATAAATAATACGCGTAAAAGCTCCCAAACTGGACTTATATTTTACCATGATACAGTGTCTACTCTACGGCGTCCATTGTGTAATTATATCAAACAGAATTTTACTTCGAAATTAGCAGAACTCTAGGATAACTGAAGACTAGAAAATGAAATTTTATTATATTTTATTTTATGAAATTAAAAGTTGTAAATTATCAGAAATTTGTATACTTATATTTTAAGCTGAAAATACTGCGCTACGCTATAATAAATAAGACTTGTATTTTACTGTTTTCTGGCAAATAGAGTAATTTGAATGTGAAATTCGATTCTAAACCAAGTCTAGACAATGGCCTATGTTGACAGGAATACGTTATTTGTCTAGGAGCATGTAGATTACATTTTATCAATTAATAATTTTTGTTTTTTTTTTTGAAATGGTATTACGTTACGTATAATTTCACTCATTAACTTGATGATTTGTATATAAAAATGGGGGAAAAAAACATAAAATTGCCAATTAATTAAAATTACAAAAAGCAAAGATTTAGCTTTATTTTAATAAGTATATACTATTATACTCGTTCATTTACTGTGCTATTACACTTTCAGGTGTATTATAATTTATGAAACAACTTGATCAAAGAATTTTAATAAGAGATTAAAATGGCTTTACATTCTCTTTATACATTTTAATTATAACGGAAGTAGAACACGAATAGGCTATTAACTTTTCTACTAAGTATTAAAATTTCTCGACGCCAAAGGTAACGCTTCGTCCATTGCCTTCAGAAAGGATAGTACATTCTTGGAAGTTATAATTAATACATTTGTGATATTACGGATGGTTGCGAGTCGGGAACCAGATCTTGCCCTTCTAATTAAGAGCTCCACTGATAAAATGACAGTCAAGAGGTCGAGACGAATGTGAAGACGCCTCATACTCAAAACTCTTCTAGCCAGACATTTGCTACAGACTTTGGCTACAGATAGTCACGATGAAACAAACATACAAAATACAATACGTGTACCATAGCGATACATTTTATTAACAAATAAATGTTAACAACCCATATCGTCCCCACTGCAGGGGCACGGGTCTCTTCCCATACATCGGGAAGGTTAAGCCATACTCCACTCACGGGGGCAAGTCCGGATTGGTAGAGGTTGTGGGGCTAGTGGCCAATCCCAATGTGAGAAGTTTTCAAGCCGCCTATAAGGCCTTCGACATGGCTTAACGACTGCCATCTAGTAATAGCAACCGGCACCAACGGCTTAAAGTGCTTTGTGAAGCACGGAACTGTTCGAGATAAATGCCACTAACAGTCAAACCCGTCCAGGTTATGATCGTGTCTGTAATCAGTTAACCTACGTAATCGAGGCAACCACGCAAGCTGCACTAAGCCAAACCGCTTCAATAACAAATACGCACAGGAATAGATCGTAATACATATTCACAGCAAGCAACACAAATGTAAAAAATATTTCCTGGAAAATTAAACACTATCTTTAACTCAACATACTGAAAAACGTTCTCTAAGGAATCCAAACCTTCTAAATCGAAAAGTGTATATTTTTTTGGACATTCCATATAAATTTATTTAGATAAATCGTCTGGCTTTGTAAGGGACTTTAAATCAATAAAAAAACAGTAGGTATAAGTTTATAAAAGAAAAACATGATGATGAGTAGACCTATCTGTTAAATTCTACAGAGATTCTAGTCTATTAAATTCCACGCAAAATAGTTTGTAGCTGGCATGTTCCTCCTTGCACTCCATTAAAGAGTAAAATTAGCATTTATCGGGTTGGCAACTAAGTTCTGACACACTTTGCACAAAAAGTAAGTATTTTTTTTTCAAAGAAAGTTCTAGAAATTTCTTATGTGGGGTAACGAGTAGAACCTTCTGGAAGCTTTCTGATAGAGTATATAAATAGCGAAGAGCGCGAGCCGCGCGTAGTATAATTGCAACAATGGATGAACGCGCACTTCGAGCTATGAGTTCCAACAGGACAAAAGTACACGGCAAGCAACAAGTAATATTAATAAAATACTTGGAGAGGGCACAGTAAGCCATTCGACAGTGAGTCGCTGGTTCCGCCGATTTGCTTCTGGAGATGTGAGCTTGGATGACTCGCAGCGCTCAGGCCGACCGACCGAGCTTCAAGACAGTGCTTTGCTGCAAGAAGTTAATGAACATCCTGACTCCACGACTCGTGAATTGGGAGAAGCACTCGGGTTCAGCCATATTGCTATTGAGAAGTGACTCCACAGACTCGGGTATCGGAGAGTATTGGCAAGGTGGATACCCCATCCACTCACCTCGAGCATTCGAGCGACTCGTGTGTCAATCTGTCAATCCTTGCTCTCCCATCCAGACCGCAAGGACTTTTTGGCCAGTTTAGTGGATGAGAGCTACATATTATCCAAAAATGACACACGAGCTGCCTTTTAGTTACCGCGAGAGGAAGAACCGCCAACAAAGCCAAAGCCGAACCATCATACGCGCAAAGTGCTGCTCTACTGTTGGTGGGATCAGCGTGGGATGTTGTACTACGAGTTATTAGCTGAAGGGATAGTCACTGACAACAAATACAGCGAACAACTTCGCAAATTGGCTGCTGCTATCAAACAAAAGAGAAGGAGAATGGTAAAAGTGAATTTGCTGCACGATAACACCAGACCACACGTCCCTTCTGCTACTAAGAAAATAATAGAGGAGTTAGGCTGGTCAACTGTGCCACATCCACCGTATAGTCCAGACCTCGCCACGTCAGACTTTTACTTGTTTTTGGCTCTTAAAAAATTTCTACGCGGGAAAACTTTTTCCAACTTTCTGGATATCGAAAACGCAGTACAGAACTTCTTCGAGCATCAGGACCCTGAGTTCTGGAGACGCGGAATTGAAAATTTGCTAACTAGATGGGCACAAGTCATAGAGTCGTCTGGTGCATATACTATAAATTAATGTATTACAATAACAAAAAAAAAATACAAAAATGTAAAGTGTGTCAGAACTTAGTTGCCAACCAAATATTTTTCAAAATTTATATTTTTGTTACGAATTTTGAGAGAAAATGGCAACATTAATATAAATGTTAGAAAGAACAAATATAATTGGCAATACTGCATAGAAATGTAGTCATTGAATGGTTTATTTCTAAATTTGCTAGAATATTGTGTTTTTGTGAAAAGTAAAAGTTACATAAATTGTTTTATTAAATTAACCAATTGTTTTATAAGATGAAAAAATAGATAAATGTAATTTTCATAATATCAGAATGTTAACAATGTTTTGGGAGTCCTAGATTTAAGTTCTTATTGTCAGTTATTCTGATTGGTTATCCAATCATATTCGAGAATTTGTTGTATTGGTTTAAAATTTAAAAGAGTGGTAAAATCGTTTAATTGTAAAATAAACTGAAACCGAGTGGCATAAAAAGGGCTGTAATCCCAAAATTCAGGACATTTTGTTCGTGAGAAATTAACTAGTTGTACCTACTGCTAAGTTCTTCGGTCTTCAAATAAAGATAAGTACTTTGAGCTTTAACTATGTTTGATAACTTATTTTCTGGCTAAATGTGATATTTCTTTAAAATATGTTCTTGTGTTTGAAGAAGGCCGATTCAGTTTAAATTTGTAACTCTTTATATGAGATGTGAATATTCGACTGATAAAAATGCCTTAGTTTACCGTACTTCTTTTTTTATAATTTATAATATTTGTAATAGATTTTTAAGTACCTTTTTTTAAAAAATGTGTTGAAGCGAGTTTCTTTCCGGCTCAGTGTTTCTTTTCGTTTCGCTAACACTTTCCCGAAATGCTGAGTATACAAGTTCCATGTGGTAGGAACTTTGTATTAGGTAACATAAAAAGACTAAAATAAAAATAATAAATTATTGGATAATTTCTTCTTTCATTTCCTTAATTTTAAATAACCCCAATCCAAATTACATTTAGGTAATTTTTCTATAACAAGTTACTAAGTATTTTTATTTCAAAAAATATCTTAATTCGTCTCTTTGCAATGTTAATTTTTCTTATAATCTATTAGCTTTGAACTTAGTCTTATAAAGGATATTTGATTTTGCTTAAAAATATTTTTAATTTCCAATGAAATCAATTAAACGTTAGTTTTTCTTAGTCCTTCTTTATTTAGTTATTTATTTTAGTATAGTAGTATATTTATTTGTTGTATTGCTTAAGCTTATTGGAGCTTATATATACTTATATTTCTCCTATTATTTCTAACACATTCACTAAGGAAATGGTAAGTGAGAAGGTATTTGATAGCCAGACTCATTAATTATACTAAACAACTTTTTTCCAAGAAACTTATATAGAGTTTTTTTTTTTGAGATTACGGGTCTTTTTACAACCTTTATGTATACATTATCACCATCACTAGCCTTATAGGTTGGGGCGGGCTGTTTTCCACAACCAGGCGACCATTGCGCCTGATTTGCGTGAGAGGCCGGCATTATTGCCAGCGCAGCTCCTCCAGGAAGTCCAGTAGCGACCTTGGATTGCTGACGACTTCTTGGAGTGACCTCGGATCACCGTGGTGCGTGGCCCTGTAAGATGCTACCTCTCCGCATTCCAGCAGGACGTCAGCAGCAGTTTCCTCAGCTTTCATGCATGCTCGGCACAGTGGGCTGTCTGTAGCACCTAAAGTGAACAAGTGTTTGTTCATCACTAGCCTAAGCCTTATACGGAAGAAACACCCGAAAAACATAACCCTCCACTTGGGAAATCAGTAAAAAAATAGCTTACAAACAGTAAGTCCCATATCGCGACAACAGAGCAACAATACAGAATAGAACGATCATGGTCTTACCCCTCAAATTGTGGAAATTATCTCAATTTACATTCCGACGGTGTTTCGCATTGCACGCACGTCGAAGGGCTAGACGGCGGAAATAAATACGTTGAGGATGGTAATACTTCACTCGAAACCAATATCGTAAAAGCGGGGAGGAGGGCGTTTTAAAAATTAATACTTTTCACTGGGAATGTGTTTGAGGCATTAAAACTGAAACGTTGCTAATATTGTAGATAAAAGGAAGTTTGTTCTGAACCAATGAATTTAGGTATGAATTATTTAGAACAAGAACCTTGCATTAATTTTTGATTTGAATAATTAGTAAATTACACATTAATTTACTTTATTAGAGACTAGATACAAAACGGTACGAAAAAGCAATGTGAAAAAGTTCCGGACAATAAACATGCTGAAAAAATAAAATAAAATAAATAATTTGTTTTTTTTTTGAATCTCTATAGAGCTATTCTATTTTTCAAACTATCTCTTATCAAACCATATATTTAAATTAATTATTAAAAGCGTTATGAATAAGAAAACTTTCATAAGTGCGTATGTAAGTATCGCTTACCATCAGGTGTTCGTTTGCCACCTCTGCCATAACAAAAAAGTTTTCAAATATCATAACATGTTCGTATAACAATGGATGTTAGCATTAGACTTCTCTATTTCGTAACAGGAAAATACTGAGTTACCATTGATGTGTCAGTGACAAGAGAAAGGATATTATAGATTTACCATAAAACCGGGAATTAAACCCTCAATCTCGTATCAACCTAGATACTAACACGAGGATAGGTTAAAAAAGAGCTTCTGAAATAAGCACTGAAATGAAACGTTTGCAAATTAAATATGTATCAGAAAAATGTAGGACTTATTTTTATTGGAAAGATAAAACCCTTTTCAATACAACGCTTATATAACAAGTTGCAGTAAAATTGTTTATTGCCATCCACGGAATCCTCCAATTTACAAAAATCTTAAAATGATTTTCAACGACAAAGGAATTTTCTGCATGAATAATAATAAAAACTGGGTATCTTGACTTTTATCGTCATCATGAAGGTCTTGTAGCTAATGTAGATAATTTTTCAACGAGCGGGACTGGTAAGGGCCATTGTTGATATAAAATACGATTACGAGAGGCAGCCACGCAAACTTAGCGGGCTGCCACATAAAAATTACAATACTAAAAAGGAAACTTCTGAAAGAAACAAAGTAAACATCACAGAAAATAAATGAATTAGAACGCCCCTCGGCCTTACTTTTAACGAAACGTTTTCGTATGTCGCCCGCACGAATCAAGTACAAGTGAATTTGTATTACTCATAAACATAGCTATTATATTATAAATATCATCATTTGCTTGTCACGTCTGGAACAGACGATTCAGTCAGTATCGCGGATTTACTCAGCTTACAGGGTGTTTCTTAATATTTTACGAGTCTTTAATTGTAGGCTCTACTCTATGTTTTTTTTTTCAAAAATATTCACTAATTCATACGCAAGACATATTGGTCACCATAGAAAACAGTTCTATCTTGATTCATTTCAGTGGTTTGCCACGGTAAAAAGTTTGATTTAATAATGGTACCGTTGGTTGCTTTTATGACAACTGTCTCAGTACTGCCTTTTAGTTTTAAGCTTTAACTTGCCGAGGCCAAGCTAAGACAGCAAGAATTATGATCATAAAAAGCCATTGAACAAAATTATGGATTTTGTCATAAATTATTGAAAAGCATAATTGTCGTGAAGAACGGAGAAGCGAAAAAGCACTGATAATGCAAAATAGGTAACCTGAAATAGGTATCATTTCACAACATTAACTAGATAAGGAAGATATCTAGAAAACGAAATACATTTTCAATTTTACATCTTTATTCCACTCTCGTACGTATCTACGAGTAGTTCTCTGATTTACACAAACGAATAACTTTCACGGAGAACGGTTAAAATTTCATTGGCCATCGTTCGTAACTTTACAGTTTGCGAAGGAAAAGAGCAGTTTGATTAGAGTTTGATACAAAAAGATACTTATATCTGACAAGTTTGGATAAATGTATTTGGACGTAGACAGTTTTAAGGCAAAAATTATATAATATAAGTAGACATATCTAGATACGCGGAGCGTGTCCAGCCAAGTTCACGTCAAAAAAGAACTGGCGAGTAGCTCCGTGTGTAATATTACACGAACCATTTGGAGCCACTTTTGTCACCTTCATAACTCAAAATCTATTTAACATAAACACAGCAAATTTGGTTTATGCATTAAGACTTCCTAGATAAACGAGCACTCAACATTTTATAAACGCAGCTCAAACGGTTGGTATAGATTTTAACGTCCGAAAATCGACATTTTATGACTGACTCACTGACATATTGATCAAAAAGCTTACCCACTTCTAGATGACCTAGAAAGTTGAAATTTTGCATCAAGCTAGGTAATTGTGTGTATGCAAAGGAAAAAATCAGAAAACACTGAATTTCTAAGAAAACGATTTTTTTTCAATACAATATTTTTATGATTTAAAGACACACTCACCGTCATCAAAAAGCTAAGGTACTTCTAGCAAGGCTACGAGCTTTAAATTTGGTGTGCGGCTAGTATTACATGTACTGATAACGGAAAAATTTAAAAAAACATGTGTTAAAACAATAAAAAAAGGCTCAAAAAGTAACTTATCGCGGGGCTCGAACTCGCACCTGCGCGTTACATGTGCGACTCCTATATTAAGTGAGCCATCGAGGTTGTTAAATTAGTAAATGGAAAACAGGAAAATAGCAAGACGAAACAAAAATAAAAGATTCTTGAAATTGTATAAAAAACCTGTGTAATAAAAGCACTAGCTACTAAATATTTAAATAAAAACTATTACATATAAACTTAATTCATTTAATATAGACAGAATAAAAATATATGTTAGCATTTCATTATTACTAACAATAAGCTGAAAATATAATAAATATAAAGTTGCCCATGTTGGATTTGAACCAAGAGTTTTCTCACTGAAGCCGCCCTCTATACCGGCCTACCGGTTGGTCGATTCCTTACGGGGTGAAACACATCTTCTGCAGTAGGTACATAACTTAAGAAAAAGTATATCTTTCAAACAGAGCACAGTTACACATAGTAGCCAGTAGGTGTACTGTTGTAAGTTGTAACTGATAATGATAAGATTCGGTGGGTGCTGCCATGCCCAAAGTAGAAGAGATATCTTGTGTTGATTTAGTAAGTAAGGGATAATGTACTTATGTCAGTGACATTAGACAATACAGAGAGAGTATTCGAAATGATTGCAGAAAAAGTAGGAGAAATTGAAAGAAATCGACAGGAACATGATCACGAAGATGACGGTCTAGAGAACCCGTTGGACTTCTGACCTGTTGAAGCTGTAAATGCAATGGAAGATTTCAGAAATGCCAAAGATTTCATATCAGAAAATGAGCTCGAACAAATGATAAAAGGTCTAAATGTTAGACCAGAAACGTATTTTCGATACAATTTGTAAGACTTTGTTAGACAATACTGCAGTTTTGGAGAATTTGCTAGTAGGACAGGCGGCACAGGAAAAAGTTATATCAATACCATTAAAAGTTGGGTTACGAAGCGAATGAACAAATTACTTGCAGTAGCTGCATCCACTGGCATTGCCGCTTTAAATATAAACTGACTCACAATACATAGGCTCGTACAGCTGCCGCTGCCAGTAGAACATGGAAATTGTCCTACTAAGTACACTTATCAGATCAAGCACTAAAAGTTTTACACATTTACATGTGTACAAACATGAATGTCTATGTACTAAACAATGGCGCCGGAGCGCAGTGGCGCAGGAGCAGACACGCCGGGTTTGGACTTGATTGTACAGTACATAGCCACGAAAATAATGAACCCTGAACTGATCTGATGCTGCAGCCAGGGTCGTCTCCTCAAAGTGAAATTCCTCAACGGTTTACGGCATACACTCCGGGCTTGTACTTGATTGTACAGTACATAGCCACAAAAATAATGAATTATGAGCTGATCTGATGCTGCAGCCAGGGTCGTTTCCTCAAAGTGGAACTCCTCAACGGCTTACTGCAGACATGCCTGGTTTGGGCTAGATTATACAGTACATACATTCACAAATATCAAACTATGAGCTGATCTGATGCTGCAGTCAGAGTCGTCTCCTTAAAGTGGGACTCCTCAACGGCTTACGGCAGACACGGCGGGTTTGGGCTTGATCGTACAGTACATAGACACAAAAATAATGAACTATGAGCTGATATGATTCTGCAGCCAGGATCGTCTCCTCAAAGTAAAACTCCTCAACGGCTTACGGCAGACACGCCAGATTTAGGCAGTATTGTACGGTTCATTAACACAAAAATAACGAACTATAAGCTGACCTGATCCTGCAGACAGGGTCGTCTCCTCAAAGTGGAACTCCTCAACAGCTTACGGCAGACACGGCGGGTTTGAGCTAGATTGTACAATACATTGACACAAAAATAATGAACTATGATCTGACCTGATGCTGCAGCCAGGGTCGTCTTCTTAAAGTAGAACTCCTCAACGGCTTACGGCAGATACGCCGGGTTTGAGCTAGATTGTATAGTATATAAACACAAAAATAATTATCCATGAGGTAATCTGATGCTGCAGCCAGGGTTGTATTCTCAAAGTGGCACTCCTCAACGGCTTACAGCAGACACGCCGGGTTTGGGCTAGATTTTACAGTACATTGACACAAAAATAATGAACCATGAGCTGACCTGATGCTGCAGTTAGGGTCGTCTCCGGAACCCATAAAGTGTTCGTACAAAAATAAGTGAGGTCCCACCAAAAACATACTGTAAAAATGGGCCAAGGTACTGGTACAGATTAGATAATAGTACTGGACTACTACGCCGCTTGAAAAAGTAGTAAGATCTGATGAGGAGCCAAGAGTAAGGAATTGTTATGAATGAATGAATGAATGAAAACACTTTTTTGCACAACAAGACAGGAAAATAAAAACATAAACATTTAAAAAAAATGTTATCTCTTCCAGACAACCTTTAGGTGAAGGAAAGTGTTATATTAAAGAAAGCAAACAATTTTCACTAAATAACCTGTCTTATTTTATATTATAAGTAATAATTCATATGTAGTTTACTAATTCCAAGTTGTAAGAGTAACTGAACCTACAATTATTTATTCATAAAAAATATCAGATTCATCTATTTATTCTAAAATAGTAGGCTTATCATGTCACTTGGCCGATAAACATGTGGTCATTGTTGCTAATATATCTGTAATAGGGTGTCCCTTATTTTTCTAAGTTATTATTTTCTAACGCATAGGCTCTAATTTTGTGTATTTGACCCTAAAATACTCGGAAATAAATTTTTACCTTATTTGGAGCACTGCGACCCGTGCCGACTTGAGGGGAATATGTTCATACAAGCCCCTACGCAAGTGCCGCGCGGGCGCGCTCGGTTTGTCACTTACTCTCGGATTGTCGCGTAACTAACACGTAATATTTTATATTTAGAAGATGTCAGTGGAACTGACATCTTCGAAAAAGAGTATTTTCTTGGTTGGTGAGGTGTATTACCAAATAACGGGTGCAAAATTGCCGTCTAATCGACAAGTTCTCGCAGTTCTATTTTTTAATATTCGCGAAGTGAAACTGACTGTCAAGGAATCTTGTAATACGGGAGTGTATTATATTCTGGGAAAAGGCTAGAATACCTACAAAAGCTCTTCCTAACTGTGTGAAGAAGCTTGTGGATCTTTATCAAGTCTGGCGAGAGCTTCAAAAATCCGCAAAAAATCACAGGATGTTTTTAAACGCCGTGAGGAGGATTTTAAAGGATTTGGATAATTTATTTGATATCGCTCACGCTGATGCTCTTAAAATGATGAAAATTGAAGAAGATAAAATTTTCCTACAAAAGCAAAGAGAGCCAGGGCGCTTTGGTTGCTTGGCAGGTGTAGAGAAAAAGTTAGCTGAGGAGGAAGAAAAGGCAAGGCAGAGAAAACTAGAAGAGGAGAAAAGGAGGCTCCAGCAAATGACTTCAGCGAGCTCATTGACATCTTCTACTTCACACAGCTTAACACCACCACAAGAACTACATGAAGGCCAATTTACCAGCTCTGAAGAAAGCCTGGAGGAACCTTTGCCTGTCACATCTCAATCTGAAAGTTCGGTAACTACTACAAAAAGAGGAAGGAAAGATTTTATCACACCTAAGTTAGTTGCAGCTTTAGACAGATGTCAACTAAGCATAAGAGATTCAGTTTATATAATTCAAGCAGTAATAGAAGCACTAGGTCTTTGTTGCGACGACTATCCAATTAACAAATCTTCTATTCAACGTATTCGAACACAGATAAGAAAGGATAGAACAGAATCTATAAAATCCGATTTTCAGTATAACGTGCCAGAAGTAGTTACAGTTCATTGGGATGGAAAATTGTTACCCGGCCTAGATGTGAAAAGTTCTAAAGAGGAACGCCTGCCGATCCTTATTTCCTTTGGAGAGAAGGAGCAACTTCTTTCAGAACTAAAACTAGATAGTTCTTCCGGTAAAGATCAAGCTAAAGCTGTTTCAAACGCACTTCATGATTGGAACCTTACTGATAAGGTTCAAATTATGTGTTGTGATACAACAGCATCTAATACAGGGCGCATAAATGGAGCTTGTGTGCTTTTGGAACAAAAATTAGAAAGAGAATTATTACTGTTTGCTTGCCACCATCATGTGTATGAATTGGTCCTCAAAAGTGTATTTGAATCAAAGTTTCACCAAGTCACTAGCAGTCCCGATATCCCACTATTCAAAAAGTTTAGAGATAGCTGGAAGAACATTAATCCTGAGGCTGTCGAATCATGCATAGATTTCGTTAAACAGCATCTTTCTGATGCGACCATTAAGGGATTGCTGACCTTTTTCAAACATGAACTGCAGAAATTCATCGTACGGGACGATTATCGAGAACTAATCGAGCTATCCATTATTTACTTGGGAGGAGATAATGAGGGTAAACTAAAAATTCGTCCTCCTGGCGCAATGCATCAAGCACGATGGATGGCAAGAGCTATTTACTCTTTGAAAATATGTTTGCTGCAGTCTCAATTCAAAATGAGCGTTAAAGACAAACGAGCATTGCAAGATGTTTGTTTATTTATTGTGGCTATTTATGTGAAGCCCTGACTCGGATGCAGTTTGGCAGTGAAGGCACCGAATCAAGATTTGCGTTTTTTAAAAACGTTGAAAGACTATGAAAATGTTGACAAAGTAATTTCCAAAGCGGCTCTGAGTAAGTTCAGTCAACACCTGTGGTATTTATCAGAAGAAGTGGTGATATTATCACTCTTTGATGATGATGTTGATGAAGAAACCAAGGCGAATATGGTAACGAACTTAGAAAGAGAAACTGCATATGACTTCGGGAAGCGATATGTTGCATCGAAAGAAGAGATGTCTGCCTCTTTGTATGGTAAGAGTTTTTTTTAAATATTTTAACTGAGTTGTTTGTTCTAAATTTGGTTAATTTCCTTGAAATACCTACTAATCATATTGTTACAGGGAAGTCGTTGAGCGATTTCGTGTCAGCTAAAAGCAAAAAATGTTTTTCGCGATTAAAAATTGATACCAGTTTTCTTGAAGAAAACGTATCTTCGTGGGACCATAATGCAGCTTTCATCGAAGCTAAGAGGAAGGTGTTAAGCTTAAAAGCTGTAAATGACACAGCTGAAAGAGCTGTAAAGCTTATGCAAGACTTTCATGGTTTAATTACCGCAGAAAAGGAACAAAAACAATTCTTGTTACGCTGTGTGCAAGAGCAAAGAGAGCTGTATCCAGACTGCAAAAAAGAGACTTTAAAAAAGAAGTACCCTGAATAATTGTATAATTTTATTTGTTTTTCAATTAAAAGCATTACTTACATTTTTTGTTTCGTCAATTTTTACCCAAGATATGCATATTAACAACGATCTAGCTACATATCAAGAAATACTCAAAAATAGCTACTTTTATAAAAAAATTGGGACCTTGTCGGCACGGGTTAATATTAACCTAGAGAGTTAACATTTTATATTTATGTAAGACTTAATCTTTAACAAAGAATTAGGGGGTATGCGTTTCTATAACCCAAAAAAAATGTTTTCGTCCATATAAGGGACACCCTAATGATAAGCCTACTATTTTAGAATTAATAGATGACTCTGATATTTTTTATGAATAAATAATTGTAGGTTCAGTTACTCTTATAACTTGGAATTAGTAAACTACATATGAATTATTACTTATAATATAAAATAAGACAGGTTATTTAGTGAAAATCGTTTGCTTTCTTTAATATAACAATTCCTTACTCTTGGCTCCTCACCAGATCTTACTACTTTTTCAAGCGGCGTAGTAGGCCAGTACTTTTATCTAATCTGTACCAGTACCTTAGCCTATTTTTACAGTATAGTTTATGGTGGGATTTATGTTTTCCAACTCAATTTCCTTCGAAATCAGCACTTTATAAAAATTGAAACCAACTTTCATTAATTGAAAGCCAACGCGGCCGTCCTGAAGCCTTACTTACTGTTTGAAAATATTTCTAATTCTTGTTAGTTTCCAAACCAATCTAGGCTGGAGGCTCGCGTCGCGTCGCCCGGCAACCTTCCGCCTCGGCGCGCCTCACAGACTCCAGATGTCTTTATTGTTTTAAGACGCAGATTGTTCGTGATACTTCGCTTCTTCGTGAGATAATTTCCGAGACGGATTTATGTTTTGTATTCATAATATTCTGGAAGTTCTCAAGGCTTGCTATATTCGATAATTTTGGAGATTAATGAGAGTGAACTTTCTGAAGTGAGCTTTTGTTATTTATTTATTATCAGACAGCACAAGTCCCTTAAAAATGTTATTAATTTACTAATTAGTTATATTATAGGTAAACGTGAAAGTATGAATGTTTATTTATTTGTTTGGTTAACTTTCACGCCTAAACTGTTGAAAGAATCTTTATTGAAATTTGATAGGTAGATAGATCAAGCACTGGATCAACACAGGTAGGCTAGGCTGTTTTCAAACGTATCCATAAAAAAATGCATGGTTTCTGTAGGAATGCTCCATGCCAAAGTGCATCAAGGCGAGCCAAACAATATACTCAATTCAACAAAATTTTGAATCAACAATTTTTTTTTAATATTTTATAAAGTTGATCGGCTATTCATAAATAAGTGGAATAAGCTACGATTTACTATAAGTATTTTACGTCTTCGTCGCTGCTTTGCTTTCAAAGTTAAAATGTTGAAAGAAATATCCACGTAAAATGTGTCGCTTGAAAAATATATTTTTACAAGTTCCGCGTGGTAGGGACTTTGTACGAGGTAGAAAAAACTGACGATTCAAAAGCATATGTAAAGCATCTACTAAACAAAAACATTTTGAGTTTGAGTTTGACACAGCCATTGATTTTCATCACAGGTCATATACTAAATTGCATCTCACACTTATATACGAAAATCTCGCCGTTTTTAAGATGTTTGTTTATTATAGACTTCAAAATTTCTAACCACTCAGTTGGCATTGTAGAATAATAGTCCAAAATTTTACTTCAGTATCGTCAACGACACGACACTGTGCTTTGATAAATGCCAGCTTGATGTCAACCAGGATTTGTCAACAATTTTTATGGCACCGCCACCGAATTCAGTTATTAAATTTTTCATTGTAATAATTGTAAGGTTGTTTCTCATAATTAATAGGTTTAATAGTCACGCGAAGGTAATGCTACTAAACACTTAACTAGTTTAACTAATATTATAATATATTGACCTTGACATCATTGAAACTATGTTAGCTGCCACGCCTAGTAGTAAATCTGACAAGGTACATGGTACTTGGCATACATTATAAGTAAGTTTAGATGCCTCGTAGTTATAGCTCGTGCTACTGAGATATTAACATATTTCAGGAATGGCGAAACTTTTTGCGTGGATTTTCAAAAGGATTGTTATTAATCATGACATGTTAGCAAACATTAACTCACTAAGAGAGAGTGCAATTTTTTTGGTCCTTCACAAACTCCGAACTGTCTGCCGAAAATATGTCTGAAATATGTCCAAATTATGTTATCATACATCCTTTCAGTTATTATTTTGATATCAGAGTCTAGGTATGGAACATAATATACTATCCATTTTCTTGGGCAAGGTTTATTAAGTATTTATATGCTTATCTACTTAGTGCGTGCAAGAAGAAACTTAAGCCTAAACGAAATTAAGTGCAAAAGTGGGCAAAAGGGATTCATAAAACTTTTCAAATATATATTTTTTCCTAAAAGAATTTTAGGACCACCAAAGAGACCAGCATAAATCCTCAATTCCAAACTTGTGAGTAAGGTTTCACAGACTATTCTATTAGGTGTTTTAACTAGACGCTGTAGCTCGCTAGGACTTTAATATTTATGCCCTGTGTAAGTATTTGGATCTTACTGAATTGCTAGCTGAGCGAAGGATGTATTACTGAGGGTTCAGTTGGGAACTTAGCGAAGTGGTTGCGAACGTAAACGTGATAAGAAACTGTAACTACAAGAGTGAAGTGGAATAGCTTATTAGGTAATCTATGGTTCTTTTTATCAATATAGACTTTTGTCTATAACAATAAAATACCTTTAATTGATATAAGATATTTCAAACGCAAAATAGGTAATAATATAAAACAAAAATCTCAAATATTGTAATACCGATTTTATATACTGAGTATGTTGTTAATTTTATAAATAAAAAAGCGGCCAAGTGCGAGTCGAACTCGCCTAAGAAGGGTTCCGTAGCAGCAAGTAACATAATATAAAAGTTCTTGTAGTTCGTTGTAGGTAAATTGCGGTTTACGATTTATGACGTATTAAAAAAAAAACTACTTACTAGATCTCGTTCAAACCAATTTTCGGTGGAAGATTGCATGGTAATGTACATCATATATTTTTTTTAGTTTTATCATTCTCTTATTTTAGAAGTTACAGGGGGGGGGGACACACACATTTTACCACTTTGGAAGCGTCTCTCGCGCAAACTATTCAGTTTAGAAAAAAATGATATTAGAAACCTCAATATCATTTTTGAAGACCTATCTATAGATACCCCATACGTATGGGTTTGATGAAAAACATTTTTTTGAGTTTCAGTTCTAAGTATGGGAAAGCCCAAAATTTATTGTTTTTTTTTCTATTTTTGTGTGAAAATCTTAATGTGGTTCACAGAATACATCTACTTACCAAGTTTCAACAGTATAGTTCTTATAGTTTCGGAAAAAAAGTGGCTGTGACATACGGACGGACAGACAGACAGACAGACAGACATGACGAATCCATAAGAATTTTTTGCCATTTGGCTACGGAACCCTAAAAAGCAGATTTGTTATTTGAACTAAATTTAACAATTTTTTTTTCTAATGTTATTGGTGGCAAACGAGCAGACGGATCACCTGATGGTAAGTGATTACCGCCGCCCATAGACAGAGTTTTTTGGAGTTTCTTTTGTACGATGGAAAGGAACACTTCATGCGCGAGTCCGACACGCACTTGACCAGTTTTTATTGTTACAGAACAGTTTTGATCATGCTACAGCTATTAATGAACTCGCTTCTACCATTTTACACTTATTGATTCTAGTTTGTTATGAGCACAGTCTCCAAAATAGCTCTCCGCGAGTACAGACGTGCACATAACACACTCGACTGTGACTCTCTGAGTACGCTGAACTTTAAATGAGATTCTCTAAATGTTTGTAGGGGGACACTTTACGGCGGTGGTGGTAGGTTCCACTTGCGCTTGAGCTGTATCAGAGTTGCAAAAGAAAGCGCAGTTATTTGTTTAGTTTGCCGATATGTTGTTACCAATTTGGTGGTAAAGTTGAGTTGACAGGATAGTAGGGTAAATGGAGGAGGTTGCAGCTAGGTAATCATCTCGACGCCGGGCGGCGGAGCGGAGGGCAGGATAGTATAGTGATCACTCCATGATTGCTGTTCAGGTACTGCTCGGATACTGCACATTTATTGGTATAAAGTAAGAGTATTTATACAGATTATAACTGACGTCACACATATTAGTATGCTCTTTACAAGCACGTTCGGAGATGTGATAATATTATGCAGATTTGTGGAATCTGCAAGGTCGCTACATTTAGCTATATCAAGTAATATGATCTGATAAAATAATAAAATGTTCCACTGCTAAAATAACACTATAAACAACTATTTGAATTGATGCTTCAAATCAACTGAAAAAAAGAATCGCCAAGGAACCCGAAATTAAAAAAAAAAACATGGATTACTGTTCTTGAAAATCATGAGTATATTAAGATACAGCATTATTTAAATAATGCCAGTACTTTTATAAGCATTATACATTATCTCTATAGTACCTTTTAAGAAGAGATTGCAAAAGGTTTTGAAGGTTCGGCAAAGCATTGATAGCACCCCTGGTGTTGTAATGCCCATAGACGGCGGTAAACACTTTCAATCAGGTGGGCCGTCAGCTTTTTGCCATACTATACAATGAAGTATAAAAAAACATGGTGAAACATGTGTTACATTCCTTTTTTGCGAACTGATTATGTGTTCCTTGAGGAAAGTTGTTCAGTTTCACGAGTCAAAACTACAGTTAATAACGGGAACGGAACGAATAAAATTTCCCTCTGCATATTTAGACTGCAGAGATATTTTTGAGTTGTCTAATACAACTTTTCTTAAAAAAATATTTAAAATGTATACTGTGAACATCTTACTAGCCTATTTCTGAAAGAATATACAAAATAAATAAGCTCTAAATGCGAAAGCTCTGATTAATACTTCTTAATTAATTATTTACCGTCTTTTATAATTGTGTCAATACGAGTTCCAAGTGGTAGGAGCTTCGTATTAGGTAGACAAAAAGATGAGCTTCGAAAAGTGTATAGTGATACCTAATAGCCTACAAAAAGTAGCCTTCGTTATGTTCGTCTCCAAGGTCTATCTTCATACCAAAATTCATCAAAGTTGGTTCAACGGTTTAAGCGTGAAAACGTTCAGACAGACATACAGAGTTACTTTCGCATTTATAATATTATTTTGTCTGTAGATCTGTTTGAAGAATGTAGTCTTTCTCACGCGGCTTTGTTTTTCCCGTTTCTTAATTCATAACGTTCCACACAGCTTTAATTTTATTTTCAGAGTTTCGCAAACACTTCCCGAAACGGTGGGTATACGAGTTCCGAGTGGTAGGAACCTCGTATTAGGTAGATAAAAGAATGACGTTCGAAAAGTGTACACTGCTACCTACTTCGAATAAAATATTTTCATTTCATTTCATAGTCTAGATTTATTTATTTAAATCGATTTGATTATCTAAACCACTCGTTTGAATGACCATAGTACGTTTTGCAATGTGACAACTATTGTATTAAAAAATATTAAATAAAGAAAAAATGCTGTGAATCTAAGTATATTATTATGTAACAAACTATCTTGTGCCCGCGGCTTCGCCCGCGTAGACTAAAAGCGGTTACACTATCCTATTACAATGTATAAAATATTGAATCGAAACAGTAAAGTGTGTTTGATCATCTGGGATTAATCTCAAAAATAACTGATCCGAGAGGCCAGTATGCATCGAACGGGGCCATCTAAGGAGTTGGAGAAGATGTCAAAAAGGGAAGGAAAGGGACTGTCCGTGAAGAGGAGATTAGAATATTTTAAGGTAGAAAGGGTTTGTCGAAGGCTAGTAACTTCAGAAATAAGGGGGCATTAGAAAGAGAAGGACTTCGACTTAATGAAAAAGTTTCGCATTAGTAAAACATCGCTGGAATACATTACAAATAAAATCGGTCAACATCTAGAGCCTAATACTGAAAGAAATCACCCTCTTATAGCAGTGCAACAAATACTATGTTATTTGCGCTGCGCTGGGCAGGCTGTGTAGCGCAATACCATGTTGTAGCTGATACACATAGCGTAAGCAAACAAACAGTACACGGTTGTGTGAAACGTGTAAGTATATTAATAATAAATGAATTATTAGGAGAAGAAGTTCTCTGGCCTTTAAACTGTAACGATGTTCATAATGTTAATTCCTTCCATTTTTTAATTTTATCGTCATCTGTTGTGTCACTAAAGCGACCGAATAATATAACTTTCCTATCATTAATTAAGGAAAGATGGTTAATTTATTATTTTGCTCCATGGTAGAGAAAATGTAACACCCAACAACTTAAATAAACCGAGTACCTTGTTATCACGATTTTACACCTACCCGCATTAAATCTTTAAAAAATAATTATAATATTGTCACTAACATATTTGTAACCTACAATTATTATCGAAATCTGACAGGCGTTTCTTACAATTTGTATAGTTTTATAGGACAGAGTTGACAGGTGACAATGCGACTGCTGTTTACCAGTCACATTTTTACAAGTATGTTGCGTTTATTGTAGTGACAAGTTGACAAATTTGACGAAATCTAACAAATTTGTCGAATTGTAATCTTTATAGTGCAGGGCCCTGATGGTAAGCGATTACCGCCGCCCATAGACACCCGCAACCTATGCTTTTTAACCGACTTCAAAAAAAAAGGAGGAGGTTCTCAATTCGTCGGAATCTTTTTTTTTTTTTTAAGTATGTTCACCGATTACTCGAAGACGCCTGAATCGATTTGGAAAATTCTTTTTTTGTTTAAAAGGGTATACTTCACAGGTGGTCCAATATAAATGTTATCGAAATCGATTAAGCGGTTTTTAAGAACATAAACAAAAACATATCAAAATTGGAGTTGTTGCGATTGAAGTCGGTTGTTTTTAACGTATACAGCGTGGTCAATTATATACTCACATAACACGGTACTTTTCGTTACTATTGTCGATATCATCGTTGTTCCTACACGTAACATCCCTAATAATTAAAACCCGAGTGTTTAGTTATATCCATTGTATGTATTTCGAAGCTATTCTCAAAAGCGATTACGTAAATTTCCGAGTAAGGAACACTCATGGGTAATATGATATTCTACGCAACTTTGTATTGAAGTAATATTATATTATTGTTGTGAAAGAAAAATAATTTTCTTTTCACGAATATCGCGTCACATTGAAGTTAATGGCCTGTGAATGATATCTTCGTTTTCAGTGTTGTTTACATTTTTGGTAATGTTGTAGGTCATCAAGAATCTTTAATAATATAATATTCATAATAGATACTAATATTCTGTTTACGTTTATGTGGGGTTCTTCTGTTCACTCTGATTAAACGTGATAGATTTTTGTATATTATTTTTTTATTTATAAACTAACTAGCTTTTGCCCGCGGATCCGCCCGCGTAGATGACGCTTTATGACTGTCTCTAAGGTATCCTACGGGAATCATGCATTTTCCCGGATCAAAAAGTAGCCTATGTGTAAATCCAGTGAAAATGAAAATGAAAATATTTTATTCGAAGTACGTAGCAGTGTACAATTATCGAACGTCATTCTTTTATCTACATAATACGTGGTTTCGATCACTCGCAACTCGTATACCCATATATAGTATTCGATCTCTCCACCTACCGAATTTAATCAAAATCCGTTCAGTGGTTTCGACGTGAAAGCGGAACAAAAAACAAACGAATAAACAAACAAACATCCATACTTTTTTATTTATAACATAAGTGAGAAGTGAGGAAATTGATAGTAACACTCCTTATAACATACTTAAACTTCAGTAAAGTATGCGTTTCGGACTCAGGGGATTGTAAGTACCACTCCTTATAACATTCTTAAACTACAGTATAGTATGCGATCCGGACTCAGGAGATTTTAAGTAACACTCCGCATAACATACTTAAACTTTAATATAGTATGCGATAAGGACTAAGGGGATTGATTGTAACACTTCTTATAACATACTTAAACTTCAGTACAGTATGCGTTTAGGACTCAAGAGATTGCTAGTAACACTGCTTATAACATACTCAAACTTTACTATTGTATGCGATTAGGACTCAGGGGACTGATAGTAAAACTTCTTATAACATAATTAAACTTAAGTATAGTATGTGTTTAGGGCTCAGGAGATTGTTAGTAACACTCCTTAAAACATACTAAAACTACAGTATAGTATGCGATAAGGACTCAAGAGATTGTAACACTCCTTAAAACATACTTAAAGTTCAGTAAAGTATGCGTTTAGGACTCAGGAGATTGATAGTAACACTCCTTAAAACATACTAAAACTACAGTATAGTATGCGATAAGGACTCAAGAGATTGTAAGTAACACTCCTTAAAACATACTTAAAGTTCAGAATAGTATGCGTTTAGGACTCAGGAGATTGTTAGTAACACTCCTTAAAACATACTTAAAGTTCAGTATAGTATGCGTTTAGGACTCAGGAGATTGATAGTAACACTCCTTAAAACATACTAAAACTACAGTATAGTATGCGATAAGGACTCAAGAGATTGTAAGTAACACTCCTTAAAACATACTTAAAGTTCAGAATAGTATGCGTTTAGGACTCAGGAGATTGTTAGTAACACTCCTTAAAACATATATAAACTACAGTATAGTAGGTGTTTAGGGTGCAGGAGATTGATAGTAACACTCATTACAACATACTTAAACTACAGTATAGTATGCGACAAGGACTCAGGGGATTGTTAGTAACACTCCTTTTAACATACTTAAACTACAATATAGTATGCGTTTAGGACTCAGGAGATTGTTAGTAACACTCCTTAAAACATACTTAAAGTTCAGTATAGTATGCGTTTAGGACTCAGGAGATTGATAGTAATACTCCTTAAAACATATATAAACTACAGTATAGTAGGTGTTTAGGGTGCAGGAGATTGATAGTAACACTCATTACAACATACTTAAACTACAGTATAGTATGCGACAAGGACTCAGGGGATTGTTAGTAACACTCCTTATAACAATCTTAAACAACAATATAGAATGCGTTTAGGATCCAGGAGATTGTAAGAAACACTCCTTATAGCATACTTAAACTACAGTATAGTATGCGATAAGGACTCAGGGGATTGATAGTAAAACTCCTTAAAATATACTTGAAGTTCAGTATAATATGCGTTTAGGACTCAGGAGATTGTTAGTAATACTCCTTATAAAATACTTAAAGTTCAGTATAGTATGCGATAAGGACTCAGGGAATTGTTAGTAACACTCCTTAAAACATATATAAACTACAGTATAGTAGGTGTTTAGGGTGCAGGAGATTGATAGTAACACTCATTACAACATACTTAAACTACAGTATAGTATGCGACAAGGACTCAGGGGATTGTTAGTAACACTCCTTTTAACATACTCAAACTACAATATAGTATGCGTTTAGGACTCAGGAGATTGATAGTAATACTCCTTATAACATACTTAAAGTTCAGTATAGTATGCGTTTAGGACTCAGGGGATTGTTAGTAACACTCCTTAAAACATATATAAACTACAGTATAGTAGGTGTTTAGGATGCAGGAGATTGTAAGTAACACTCCTTATAGCATACTTAAACTACAGCATAGTATGCGTCTGGGACTCAGGAGATTTTAGTAACACTCCGCATAACATACTTAAACTTTTATATCGTATACGATAAGGACTCAGGGGATTCTTAGTAACACTCCTTATAACAATCTTAAACTACAATATAGTATGCGTTTAGGATCCAGGAGATTGTAATAAACACTCCTTATAGCATACTTAAACTACAGTATAGTATGCGATAAGGACTCAGGGGATTGATAGTAACACTCCTTATAACATAATTAAACTACAATATAGTATGCGATAAGGACTCAGGGGATTGTTAGTAACACTCCTTAAAACATACTTGAAGTTCAGTATAGTATGCGTTTAGGACTCAGGGAATTGTTAGTAACACTCCTTAAAACATATATAAACTACAGTATAGTAGGTGTTTAGGATACAGGAGATTTTCATTTAATTTTTCATTTTCATTTATTTCTGCATAACATGTACATAACATAAAGATGGTAAGTGAATTTTGTAGATTGTACATGCACTCTGTAAGGGCACAGCAGTTGCATGCGGGGAGCAGATCGTAATATTGTCTTTATATCATCATCATCATTCTCCTGCCCTTATCCCAATCATTTGGGGTCGGCGCAAAATGTTTTCTTCTTCCATACATCCCTTTCAGCTGTCATCTCTGTACCACACCCTTTCGACACATATCATCCTTCACACAATCCATCCATCTCTTTTTTGGTCTCCCTCTCCCCTTATATCCATCGACACTCATCTGTAACACTCTCCTTGTAACATGTCTTTCATTCCTCCGCATTACATGCCCATACCACGACAAACGATTTCCTCTCAATTTTTCTATCACTGGCGCAACTTTCAAACTTCCTCTTATATACTCATTCCTAATCTTGTCCATTCTTGTTACTCCACACATCCATCTCAACATTCGCATCTCCGCAGCATGCAATCGTCTTTCATCCTTTCCCTTAGTGGCCCAACATTCCGATCCATACAGGACGACAGGTCTTATGATAGTTTTATATATCTTCCCCTTAAACTTAAGGGGAAGTCGGGGGTCGCAGGTAGTCCCTGTGACCTGTCGCCACTTCATCCATCCCAAGTTGATTCGGCGCTCAATGTCTTTGTTAATGTCTCCGTCGCTCTGAATAAGTGAACCTAGGTACTTGAAATCGGAGCAGACCGGTAGCGCTACACCATCCAGTGCTATCGGTGTACAACTGGAGAGACCGCCGAAATCACAGAACAGATATTCGGTTTTGGTTCTGCTGATTTTCAGGCCAACGTTCTCCAGTCTTTGCTGCCATGCAACCAGTCTGCTCTGCACCTCAGGTCCATCCTCACCCACAAGGACAATGTCGTCGGCAAATAGCATGCACCAGGGTGCCTCTTCCTGTATGTCCGACGTCAAAGCGTCCATAATCAACAGGAAGAGGTACGGGCTCAATGCTGACCCTTGGTGCAAGCCCACCGCCACTCCGAACCCTTCCGAGGTACCAGCGACGGATCTGACTCGTGTACGGATGTTCTTGTACATGGCGCGAATCAACTCCACATACTTCCCAGGCACTCCTTTCTCTTTCAAGGCCCACCACAACACTTCCCGAGGCACTCGGTCATATGCCTTTTCGAGGTCGACAAACACCATGTGCAAGTTTTTGTGTACACTATATTTTTCGCACAACTGACGAAGTCCAAAAATTGCGTCCGTCGTCCCTCGACCAGGCATAAAACCAAACTGGCTTCGTGAAACCTCGGTCTCTTCTCTCACGCGTCTCTCAATCACTTTCTCCCACACTTTCATACTATGTGACATAAGCTTTATTCCTCGGTAGTTGTTGCAATCCTGTACATCACCCTTGTTTTTAAAGATGGGTACCAGCAAGCTGTTACACCATTCGTCTGGGATTACCTCTTCATGCAACAACTTATTGAAGAACAAAGCAAGCCACATAAAACCATCTTCACTTAATAACTTCCATACTTCAACTGGTATTCCATCCGGTCCCACCGATTTTCCATTCTTCATATTTCGCACGGCCATTCTTACCTCTGACACATCTACTTCTCTTACCATACCTAGATTCAACGGTGGATCCAACAGTACTCCACTCCAATCATTCTCTTCATTCATCAATCTTTCAAAATATACCTTCCATCGCTCTTTTATCTCCTCATCTTTCGCAAGAATCCTTCCACTATCATCTTTTATACATTTTACATGTGATACATCTCTTGCGTGCCGTTCTCTTGCTTTCGCTATACGATAGAGCTGTTTCTGGCCTTCAGGACAGTCTAGAGATTTATACAGATTGTCCTGCGCCTCAGCTCCAGCAATGGCAACCCCTTTCTTTGCTTTCTTCTTACATTCTTTATACACTTCTCTCTTTGCATTTTTTACACTTACGCTCTCATTTGATACGATCTGCCATTCTTTAAAAGCTGCCTTTTTTTCTTTTATCCTTCTTTGCACCTCGTCATTCCACCACCACGTTTCCTTATCGATCATTCCTTTCCCTTTTGTTTCTCCACAAATTTCCTTCGCCTCCCTTCTCATGCATTCCGCCATCTCGTTCCAACATTCATTCACCGATTTTCCTTCCATACTTCCCATTTCTAACATTTTGTTCACCACTCGCTCTCTAAACATTTCTGCATACTCGTACTTTTCCAGCAAATACCATCTGATTTTAGGTGGGGGCCGTTCTTTTTTCTTATCTGGACGAACTTTGACTTGGATCTCCATGATCAGAAGCCTGTGTTGCGAAACGAGTTCTTCACCTGGTAGCACTTTGCAGTCTTTAACGCAGTTGATCTTATTTCTTTTAATAAGAAAATAATCAATCTGCGTCTTATGGTGGCCACTTTTATATGTGATGAGGTGTTCGTCTTTTTTCTGAAACCAGGTGTTTGTTATGGCCAGGTCGTATGCCGAAGCAGATTCTAGCAGTGCTTCTCCCTCCTCGTTTCTGCTCCCGAACCCCCAACCACCATGTACTCTTTCATGCCCTTCATTCATTCTTCCCACATGCCCATTAAAATCTCCACCTATCCATATGTCTTCACTATCTGGCATACTCATCATCACCCCGTCAAACTCCTCCCAGAACTTCTCCTTTACTCTCTCCTCACATCCGACTTGAGGGGCATACACACTCACCACATTCATAATCAAATCTTCCAGCATCACTTTCACAACAATAATTCGGTCACTCACCCTTTTCACATCCATCACACATTTTTTCATCTCACTATCTAACACTATTCCTACCCCGTTTCTCTTACCATCACTTCCACAATAATAAAACTTATATCCTTCACCGATCTCCCTAGCTTTCGTCCCCTTCCATTTCGTCTCTTGCAGACATGCTACATTTATTCTCCGTCTCTTCAGAACATCTGCTAGTTCTCTACTCCTCCCAGTCATCGTTCCGACATTCCAACTAGCACACCTTATTCTCACATCCCTCCCTTTCCGAGCTCGCGTCTTACGTCGCACCCGCGTCGGATGGTGCGACAACCCTGACCCACATGTCGCAAGAGCCGGGTGCTGCTCCTGCGCGTCGCCTCCGGGGGACGCCCTAACCCTGTCGCGCATGTCTATCACTCTATTCATTTGCTACAGATTTGGCACGAGTTTTACAGCCGGCCGCCTGCCTGACGCTAACCCTCCTTGGGAATGCTGTTGTGGTGGTCTGCCGTATATTTTGGGTTGGACCCTACTTTCGCCTAACGATGACCACCACACCGGGTTTGATTTCGGAGTTTCCCTTCTCCTAGACGGGCTGCAGACCAATGCTAAGGAGGCCCATCTCCCCCCGTAATATTGTCTTTATATAAAGATTAATTATGTACTACTATTTAATATAAGATTACGATAGTTTTATTTATTTGTTTTTATAGGGAATTAAAAAAAGAAGTTTTAAGTATTTGTTTTGTGTTTATGTACTCTAAATATTTTGATTTTATTGTTAGATGTTATTTATTATTTATGTAGTCATTTACTGAGTAATAGCTTTTCTCGATTAGGTATTTTTTAAGTTTATTTTGAAAAAACGTATATTTTTTTTCACTTTTTATTATTTTTGGTAATTTATTATAAATCTGTATTTCTCTGTAGAGGAGGCTATTTTTGTACATTTCTAATTTTGGTTCTGGGGCAACTAGGATGTCTTTACGACGTTCGCTGGAGCAGAATATAAATTGATCTAAATGTTTTTTTACGAAGAGGGCAGTTTCTAAAATATAAATGGACGGGAGTGTTAGAATGTTTTCTTTTTTAAAATGTGGTTGACAACTTACTTTAGGGCCGATGTTTCACAGAATTCGGAGGCATTTCTTCTGAAGAATAAATATGTCAGTAGCGTCTGTGCTGTGGCCCCACGGCATGACCCCGTACCGCAGCCACGCGTGCGCGTATGCATAGTAGGCGGATAGGGCTGTCGCGTAATTGGTGTTTGATTTTAGTATCGCTAGTGCATATGTAAACTGTGACAATTTAGTTTTTAATTTTTCGACATGGTTTTTCCAGTTTAGATGTGAGTCGATGGTTAAGCCTAATAAAGTGAATTCACTGACTTCGTCGATATTTAATTTTGTGGTGATGGGTTTTAAGTTTAAGGGTTTCTTTTGGTAGGGTTTGAATTGAATAATCCTAGTTTTATTTAAGTTAATTTCCAAATTGTGATCTGATAGCCAATCATTTACTGCCTCGAATGTTTTTATTATGTGATCGAAATTTTTATCATCTTGACACCTAAATAACAATGATACATCGTCCGCGAACAGGATACAGAGGTGGTTTACTATTTGGGGAAGGTCGTTAATATAGATTAAAAAGAATATACAGCCAGTTACACTACCTTGGGGAATGGAGCAATTCATTGTTTGCGTTTGAGAATAAATTTTTCTTACCTCGCCGCTTTCACAGTTGCAGTAGTCTATTTCGACAAACTGTTTCCGGTTGGATAGGTAGGAGCGGAACCAGTTAAACGCTTTGCCTCTGATACCCGAGCCGTTAAGTTTTTCCAGTAGAATTTTGTGTGAAACCTTATCGTACGCTTTCGACATGTCGAGTAGCAACCCTACCGCGTAAGCTTTGTCTCGAATGAAGGTATGAATTTCCTGTACATATTTGTTAACAGCGTGCGTAGTTGATCTGTTTTTACGGAAACCGTATTGACAATTATGAAGTAGACCAAATTTTTCCAAGAAGTTATAAACCAGATTTGTCATTGTTTTTCGATTATTTTTGAAATAACCGGTAAAAGAGCTATCTGTATTGTGTGACGTTTTCGCTTTTTCCTCCTTTTTTTAGAATGTGCCTTATTTTTGCTATTGATTGTAAGTAACACTCCTTAAACCATACTTGAACTACAGTATAGTATGCGTCTAGGACTCAGGAGATTTTAAGTAACACTCAACATAACATACTTAAACTTTAATATAGTATGCTATAAGGACTCAGGGGATTGTTAGTAACACTCCTTGTAACGATCTTAAACAACAATATAGTATGCGTTTAGGACTCAGGAAATTGATGGTAACACTCATTATAACAAACTTAAACTACAATATAGAATGCGTTTAGGATCCAGGAGATTGTAAGTAACACTCCTTACAGCATACTTAAACTACAGTATAGTATGCGATAAGGACTCAGGGGATTGATAGTAACACTCCTTTTAACATATTTAAATTACAATATAGTATGCGATAAGGACTCAGGGGATTGTTAGTAACACTCCTTAAAACATAGGTACTTAAAGTTCGGTATAGTATGCGTTTAGGACTCAGGGGATTGTTAGTAACACTCCTTAAAACATACTAAAAGTCCAGAATAGTATGCGTTTAGGACTCAGGGGATTGTTAGTAACACTCCTTACAACATATATAAACTACAGTATAGTAGGTGTTTACGATGCAGGAAATTGTAAGTAACACTCCTTATAGCATACTTAAACTACAGTATAGTATGCGTCTAGGACTCAGGAGATTGATAGTAACACTCCTTATAGCATACTTAAACTACAGTATAGTATGCGATAAGGACTCAGGGGATTGATAGTAACACTCCTTAAAACATACTTGAAGTTCAGTATAGTATGCGATAAGGACTCAGGGGATTGTTAGTGACACTCGTTAAAACATACTTAAAGTTCAGTATAGTATGCGTTTAGGACTCAGGAGATTGATAGTAACACTCCTTATAGCATACTTAAACTACAGTACAGTATGCGATAAGGACTCAGGGGATTGATAGTAACACTCCTTTTAACATACTAAAACTACGATATAGTAAGCGATAAGGACTCAGGGGATTGTTAGTAACACTCCTTAAAACATACTTGAAGTTCAGTATAGTATGCGATAAGGACTCAGGGGATTGTTAGTAACACTCCTTATAGCATACTTAAACTACAGTATAATATGCGTCTAGGACTCAGGAGATTGATAGTAACACTCCTTATAGCATACTTAAACTACAGTATAGTATGCGATAAAGACTCAGGGGATTGATAGTAACACTCCTTTTAACATACTTAAACTACGATATAGTAAGCGATAAGGACTCAGGGAATTGTTAGTAACACTCCTTAAAACATATATAAACTACAGTATAGTAGGTGTTTAGGATGCAGGAGATTGTAAGTAACACTCCTCTTAACATACTTAAACTACAGTATAGTATGCGTCTACGACTCAGGAGATTTTTAGTAACACTCAGCATAACATACTTAAACTTAAATATAGTATGCGATAAGGACTCAGAGGATTGTTAGTAACACACCTTATAACAATATTAAACTACAATATAGTATGCGTTTAGGACACAGGAGATTGATAGTAACACTCATTATAACATACTTAAACTACAGTATAGTATGCGATAAGGAATTAGGGGATTGTAAGTAACACTCCTTATAACAATCTTAAACTACAATATAGTATGCGATAAGGACTCAGAGGATTGTTAGTAACACTTCTTTAAACATACTTGAAGTTCAGTATAGTATGCGTTTAGGACTCAGGGGATTGTTAGTAACACTCCTTAAAACATATATGAACTACAGTATAGTAGGTGTTTACGATGCAGGAGATTGTAAGTAACACTCCTTATAGCATACTTAAACTACAGTATTGTATGCGTCTAGGACTTAGGAGATTTTTAGTAACACTCCGCATAACATACTTAAACTTTAATAAAGTATGCGATAAGGACTCAGGGGATTGTTAGAAACAGTCCTTATAACAAAATATTAAACTACAATATAGTATGCGCTTAGGACACAGGAGATTGATAGTAACACTCCTTATAGCATACTTAAACTACAGTATAGTATGCGACAAGGACTCAGGGGATTGTTAGTAACACTCCTCAAAACATACTTAAAGTTCAGTATAGTGTGCGTTTAGGACTCAGGAGATTGATAGTTACACTTCTTATAACATACTTAAAGTTTAGTATAGTGCGTTAAGGACTCAGGAGATTGATTGTAACACTCCTTATAGCATACTTAAACTACAGTATAGTATGCGATAAGGACTCAGGGGATTGATAGTAACACTCCTTTTAACATACTTAAACTACAATATAGTATGCGATAAGGACTCAGGGAATTGTTAGTGACACTTCTTATAACATACTTAAAGTTCAGTATAGTGCGTTTAGGACTCAGGAGATTGATAGTAACAATCCTTAAAACATACTTGAAGTTCAGAATAGTATACGTTTAGGACTCAGGAGATTGTAAGTAACACTCCTTACAACATACTTAAACTACAGTATAGTATGCGACAAGGACTCAGGGGCTTGTTAGTAACACTCCTTACAACATACTTAACTACAATATAGTATGCGATAAGGACTCAGGAGATTGATAGTAACACTCCTTAAAACATACTTAAAGTTCAGTATAGTATGCGTTTAGGACTCAGGAGATTGATAGTAACACTCGTTTTAATATACTTAAACTACAACATAGTATGCGATAAGGACTCAAGGAATTGTTAGTAACACTCCTTAAAACATACTTAAACTACAGTATAGTATGCGTTTAGGACTCAGGGGATTGTTAGTAACACTCCTTAAAACATACTTAAATTTCGGTAAAGTATGCGTTTAGGACTCAGGGGATTGTTAGTAACACTCCTTACAACATACTTAAACTACAGTATAGTATGCGACAAGGACTCAGGGGCTCGTTAGTAACACTCCTTACAACATACTTAACTACAGTATAGTATGCGATAAGGACTCAGGGGATTGTTAGTAACACTCCTTAAAACATATATAAATTACAGTATAGTAGGTGTTTAGGATGCAGGAGATTGTAAGTAACACTCTTTATAGCATACTTAAACTACAGTATAGTATG
This sequence comes from Coleophora deauratella, assembly GCA_958295455.1. Lineage (NCBI taxonomy): Eukaryota > Metazoa > Arthropoda > Insecta > Lepidoptera > Coleophoridae > Coleophora > Coleophora deauratella. The sequence continues at coordinate 19,044,986 of OY282395.1, forward strand.
CGTCTAGGATTCAGGAGATTTTTAGTAACACTCCGCATAACATTCTTAAACTTTAATATAGTATGCGATAAAGACTCAGGGGATTGTTAGTAACACTCCTTATAACAATATTAAACTACAATATAGTATGCGTTTAGGACTCAGGGGATTGTTAGTAACACTCTTTTAAACATACTTAAAGGTCAGTATAGTATGCGTTTAGGACTCAGGGGATTGTTAATAACACTCCTTAAAACATACTTAAATTTCGGTATTTAAAGTTTAGGACTCAGGAGATTGATAGTAACACTCCTTAAAACTTATAAAAACTTCAGTATAGTAGGTGATTAGGATGCAGGAGATTGATAGTAACACTCCTAACAACATACTTAAACTACAGTATAGTATGCGACAAGGACTCAGGGGATTGTTAGTAACACTCCTTAAAACATACTTAAAGTTCAGTATAGTATGCGTTTAGGACTCAGGGGATTGTTAGTAACACTCCGTAAAACATATATGAACTACAGTATAGTAGGTGTTTACGATGCAGGAGATTGTAAGTAACACTCCTTATAGCATACTTAAACTACAGTATAGTATGCGTCTAGGACTCAGGAGATTTTTAGTAACACTCCGCATAACATACTTAAACTTTAATATAGTATGCGATAAGGACTCAGGGGATTGTTAGTAACAGTCCTTATAACAATATTAAACTACAATATAGTATGCGTTTAGGACACAGGAGATTGTAAGTAACACTCCTTACAGCATACTTAAACTACAGTATAGTATGCGATATGGACCCAGGGGATTGATAGTAACACTCCTTTTAACATACTTAAACTACAATATAGTATGCGATAAGGACTCAGGGGATTGTTAGTGACACTCCTTTTAACATACTTAAACTACAATATAGTATGCGATAAGGACTCAGGAGATTGTTAGTGACACTTCTTATAACATACTTTAAGTTCAGTATAGTGCGTTAAGGATTCAGGAGATTGATAGTAACACTCCTTAAAACATACTTGAAGTTCAGTATAGTATACGTTAAGGACTCAGGAGATTGTTAGTAATACTCCTTACAACATACATAAACTACAGTATAGTATGCGACAAGGACTCAGGGGATTGTTAGTAACACTCCTTAAAACATACTTAAAGTTCAGTATGGTGTGCGTTTAGGACTCAGGAGATTGAAAGTTACACTTCTTATAACATACTTAAAGTTTAGTATAGTGCGTTTCGGACTCAGGAGATTGATAGTAACACTCCTTATAGCATACTTAAACTACAGTATAGTATGCGATAAGGACTCAGGGGATTGATAGTAACACTCCTTTTAACATACTTAAAGTTCAGTATAGTATACGTTTAGGACTCAGGAGATTGTTAGTAACACTCCTTACAACATACTTAAACTACAGTATAGTATGCGACAAGGACTCAGGGGCTTGTTAGTAACACTCCTTACAACATACTTAACTACAGTATAGTATGCGATAAGGACTCAGGGGATTGTTAGTAACACTCCTTAAAACATACTTAAAGTTCAGTATAGTATACGTTTAGGACTCAGGAGATTGTTAGTAACACTCCTTACAACATACTTAAACTACAGTATAGTATGCGACAAGGACTCAGGGGCTTGTTAGTAACAGTCCTTACAACATACTTAACTACAGTATAGTATGCGATAAGGACTCAGGGGATTGTTAGTAACACTCCTTAAAACATACTTAAAGTCCAGTATAGTATGCGTTTAGGACTCAGGGATTGTTAGTAACACTCCTTAAATCATATATAAATTACAGTATAGTAGGTGATTTGGATGCAGGAGATTGTAAGTAACACTCCTTATAGCATACTTAAACTACAGTATAGTATGCGTCTAGGACTCAGGAGATTTTTAGTAAAACTCCGCATAACATTCTTAAACTTTAATATAGTATGCGATAAGGACTCAGGGGATTGTTAGTAACACTCCTTATAACAATATTAAACTACAATATAGTATGCGTTTAGAACTTAGGAGATTGATAGTAACATTTCTTAAAACATACTTGAATTTCAGTATAGTATGCGTTTAGGACTCAGGGGATTGTAAGTAACACTCCTTAAAACATATATGAACTACAGTATAGTAGGTGTTTACGATGCAGGAGATTGTAAGTAACACTCCTTATAGCATACTTAAACTACAGTATAGTATGCGTCTAGGACTCAGGAGATTTTTAGTAACACTCCGCATAACATACTTAAACTTTAATATAGTATGCGATAAGGACTCCGGGGATTGTTAGTAACAGTCCTTATAACAATATTAAACTACAATATAGTATGCGTTTAGGACACAGGAGATTGTAAGTAACACTCCTTATAGCATACTTAAACTACAGTATAGTATGCGACAAGGACTCAGGGGATTGTTAGTAACACTCCTTAAAAAATATATAAATTACAGTATAGTAGGTGTTTAGGATGCAGGAGATTGTAAGTAACACTCCTTATAGCGTACTTAAACTACAGAATAGTATGCGTCCAGGACTCAGGAGATTTTTAGTAACACTCCGCATAACATTCTTAAACTTTAATATAGTATGCGATAAGGACTCAGGGGATTGTTAGTAACAGTCCTTATAACAATATTAAACTACAATATAGTATGCGTTTAGAACTCAGGAGATTGATAGTAACACTTCTTAAAACATACTTGAATTTCAGTATAGTATGCGTTTAGGACTCAGGGGATTGTTAGTAACACTCTTTTAAACATACTTAAAGGTCAGTATAGTATGCGTTTAGGACTCAGGGGATTGTTAATAACACTCCTTAAAACAAACTTAAATTTCGGTATAGTATGAGTTTAGGACTCAGGAGATTGATAGTAACACTCCTTAAAACTAATATAAACTTCAGTATAGTAGGTGATTAGGATGCAGGAGATTGATAGTAACACTCCTAACAACAAACTTAAACTACAGTATAGTATGCGACAAGGACTCAGGGGATTGTTAGTAACACTTCTTAAAACATACTTAAAGTTCAGTATAGTATGCGTTTAGGACTCAGGAGATTGTTAGTAACACTCCTTAAAACATACTTAAATTTCGGTATAGTATGAGTTTAGGACTCAGGAGATTAATAGTAACACTCCTTAAAACTTATATAAACTTCAGTATAGTAGGTGATTAGGATGCAGGAGATTGATAGTAACACTCCTAACAACATACTTAAACTACAGTATAGTATGCGACAAGGACTCAGGGGATTGTTAGTAACACTCCTTAAAACATACTTAAAGTTCAGTATAGTATGCGTTTAGGACTCAGGGGATTGTTAGTAACACTCCGTAAAACATATATGAACTACAGTATAGTAGGTGTTTACGATGCAGGAAATTGTAAGTAACACTCCTTATAGCATACTTAAACTACAGTATAGTATGCGTCTAGGACTCAGGAGATTTTTAGTAACACTCCGCATAACATACTTAAACTTTAATATAGTATGCGATAAGGACTCAGGGGATTGTTAGTAACAGTCCTTATAACAATATTAAACTACAATATAGTATGCGTTTAGGACACAGGAGATTGTAAGTAACACTCCTTATAGCATACTTAAACTACAGTATAGTATGCGATATGGACTCAGGGGATTGATAGTAACACTCCTTTTAACATACTTAAACTACAATATAGTATGCGATAAGGACTCAGGGGATTGTTAGTGACACTCCTTTTAACATACTTAAACTACAATATAGTATGCGATAAGGACTCAGGGGATTGTTAGTGACACTTCTTATAACATACTTAAAGTTCAGTATAGTGCGTTTAGGATTCAGGAGATTGATAGTAACACTCCTTAAAACATACTTGAAGTTCAGTATAGTATACGTTTAGGACTCAGGAGATTGTTAGTAATACTCCTTACAACATACATAAACTACAGTATAGTATGCGACAAGGACTCAGGGGATTGTTAGTAACACTCCTTAAAACATACTTAAAGTTCAGTATAGTGTGCGTTTAGGACTCAGGAGATTGAAAGTTACACTTCTTATAACATACATAAAGTTTAGTATAGTGCGTTTAGGACTCAGGAGATTGATAGTAACACTCCTTATAGCATACTTAAACTACAGTATAGTATGCGATAAGGACTCAGGGGATTGATAGTAACACTCCTTTTAACATACTTAAAGTTCAGTATAGTATACGTTTAGGACTCAGGAGATTGTTAGTAACACTCCTTACAACATACTTAAACTACAGTATAGTATGCGACAAGGACTCAGGGGCTTGTTAGTAACACTCCTTACAACATACTTAACTACAGTATAGTATGCGATAAGGACTCAGGGGATTGTTAGTAACACTCCTTAAAACATACTTAAAGTTCAGTATAGTATACGTTTAGGACTCAGGAGATTGTTAGTAACACTCCTTACAACATACTTAAACTACAGTATAGTATGCGACAAGGACTCAGGGGCTTGTTAGTAACAGTCCTTACAACATACTTAACTACAGTATAGTATGCGATAAGGACTCAGGGGATTGTTAGTAACACTCCTTAAAACATACTTAAAGTCCAGTATAGTATGCGTTTAGGGCTCAGGGGATTGTTAGTAACACTCCTTAAATCATATATAAATTACAGTATAGTAGGTGATTTGGATGCAGGACATTGTAAGTAACACTCCTTATAGCATACTTAAACTACAGTATAGTATGCGTCTAGGACTCAGGAGATTTTTAGTAAAACTCCGCATAACATTCTTAAACTTTAATATAGTATGCGATAAGGACTCAGGGGATTGTTAGTAACACTCCTTATAACAATATTAAACTACAATATAGTATGCGATTAGAACTTAGGAGATTGATAGTAACACTTCTTAAAACATACTTGAATTTCAGTATAGTATGCGTTTAGGACTCAGGGGATTGTAAGTAACAGTCCTTAAAACATATATGAACTACAGTATAGTAGGTGTTTACGATGCAGGAGATTGTAAGTAACACTCCTTATAGCATACTTAAACTACAGTATAGTATGCGTCTAGGACTCAGGAGATTTTTAGTAACACTCCGCATAACATACTTAAACTTTAATATAGTATGCGATAAGGACTCAGGGGATTGTTAGTAACAGTCCTTATAGCATACTTAAACTACAGTATAGTATGCGACAAGGACTCAGGGGCTTGTTAGTAACACTCCTTACAACATACTTAAATTACAATATTGTATGCGATAAGGACTCAGGGGATTGTTAGTGACACTTCTTATAACATACTTAAAGTTCAGTATTGCGTTTAGGACTCAGGAGATTGATAGTAACACTCCTTAAAACATACTTGAAGTTCAGTGTAGTATACGTTGAGGACTCAGGGGATTGTTAGTAACACTCCTTACAACATACTTAAACTACAGTATAGTATGCGACAAGGACTCAGGGGCTTGTTAGTAACACTCCTTACAACATACTTAACTACAGTATAGTATGCGATAAGGACTCAGGGGATTGTTAGTAACACTCCTTATAACATATATAAATTACAGTATAGTAGGTGTTTAGGATGCAGGAGATTGTAAGTAACACTCCTTATAGCGTACTTAAATTACAGAATAGTATGCGTCTAGGACTCAGGAGATTTTTAGTAACACTCCGCATAACATTCTTAAACTTTAATATAGTATGCGATAAGGACTCAGGGGATTGTTAGTAACAGTCCTTATAACAATATTAAACTACAATATAGTATGCGTTTAGAACTCAGGAGATTGATAGTAACACTTCTTAAAACATACTTGAATTTCAGTATAGTATGCGTTTAGGACTCAGGGGATTGTTAGTAACACTCTTTTAAACATACTTAAAGGTCAGTATAGTATGCGTTTAGGACTCAGGGGATTGTTAATAACACTCCTTAAAACATACTTAAATTTCGGTATAGTATGAGTTTAGGACTCAGGAGATTGATAGTAACACTCCTTAAAACTAATATAAACTTCAGTATAGTAGGTGATTAGGATGCAGGAGATTGATAGTAACACTCCTAACAACATACTTAAACTACAGTATAGTATGAGACAAGGACTCAGGGGATTGTTATTAACACTTCTTAAAACATACTTAAAGTTCAGTATAGTATGTGTTTAGGACTCAGGGGATTGTTAGTAACACTCCTTAAAACATATATGAACTACAGTATAGTAGGTGTTTACGATGCAGGAGATTGTAAGTAACACTCCTTATAGCATACTTAAACTACAGTATAGTATGAGTTTAGGACTCAGGAGATTTTTAGTAACACTCCGCATAACATACTTAAACTTTAAAATAGTATGCGATAAGGACTCAGGGGATTGTTAGTAACAGTCCTTATAACAATATTAATCTACAATATAGTATGCGTTTAGGACACAGGAGATTGTAAGTAACACTCCTTATAGCATACTTAAACTACAGTATAGTATGCGATATGGACTCAGGGGATTGATAGTAACACTCCTTTTAACATACTTAAACTACAATATAGTATGCGATAAGGACTCAGGGGATTGTTAGTGACACTCCTTTTAACATACTTAAACTACAATATAGTATGCGATAAGGACTCAGGGGATTGTTAGTGACACTTCTTATAACATACTTAAAGTTCAGTATAGTATGCGTTTAGGACTCAGGAGATTGATAGTAACACTCCTTAAAACATACTTAAACTACAGTATAGTAGGTGTTTAGGGTGCAGGAGATTGATAGTAACACTCATTACAACATACTTAAACTACAGTATAGTATGCGACAAGGACTCAGGGGATTGTTAGTAACACTCCTTTTAACATACTTAAATTACAATATAGTATGCGTTTAGGACTCAGAGGATTGTTAGTAACACTCCTTAAAACATACTTAAAGTTCAGTATAGTATGCGTTTAGGACTCAGGAGATTGATAGTAATACTCCTTAAAACATATATAAACTACAATATAGTAGGTGTTTAGGGTGCAGGAGATTGATAGTAACACTCATTACAACATACTTAAACTACAATATAGTATGCGACAAGGACTCAGGGGATTGTTAGTAACACTCCTTTTAACATACTTAAACTACAATATAGTATGCGTTTAGGACTCAGGAGATTGATAGTAACACTCCTTATAACATACTTAAAGTTCAATATAGTATGCGTTTAGGACTCAGGGGATTGTTAGTAACACTCCTTAAAACATATATAAACTACAGTATAGTAGGTGTTTAGGATGCAGGAGAATGTAAGTAACACTCCTTATAGCATTAAACTACAGCATAGTATGCGTCTAGTACTCAGGAGATTTTTAGTAACACTCCGCATAACATACTTAAACTTTTATATCGTATACGATAAGGACTCAGGGGATTCTTAGTAACACTCCTTATAACAATCTTAAACTACAATATAGTATGCGTTTAGGATCCAGGAGATTGTAATAAACACTCCTTATAGCATACTTAAACTACAGTATAGTATGCGATAAAGACTCAGGGGATTGATAGTAACACTCCTTATAACATAATTAAACTACAATATAGTATGCGATAAGGACTCAGGGGATTGTTAGTAACACTCCTTAAAACATACTTGAAGTTCAGTATAGTATGCGTTTAGGACTCAGGGAATTGTTAGTAACACTCCTTAAAACATATATAAACTACAGTATAGTAGGTGTTTAGGATACAGGAGATTTTCATTTCATTTTTCATTTTCATTTATTTCTGCATAACATGTACATAACATAAAGATGGTAAGTGAATTTTGTAGATTGTACATGCACCCTGTAAGGGCACAGCAGTTGCATGCGGGGAGCAGATCGTAATATTGTCTTTATATAAAGATTAATTATGTACTACTATTTAATATAAGATTACGATAGTTTTATTTATTTGTTTTTATTGGGAATTAAAAAAAGAAGTTTTAAGTATTTGTTTTGTGTTTATGTACTCTAAATATTTTGATTTTATTGTTAGATGTTATTTATTATTTATGTAGTCATTTACTGAGTAATAGCTTTTCTCGATTAGGTATTTTTTAAGTTTATTTTGAAATAACGTATATTTGTTTTCACTTTTTATTTTTTTTGGTAATTTATTATAAATCTGTATTTCTCTGTAGAGGGGGCTATTTTTGTACATTTCTAATTTTTGGTTCTGGGGCAACTAGGATGTCTTTACGACGTTCGCTGGAGCAGAATATAAATTGATCTAAATGTTTTTTTACGAAGAGGGCAGTTTCTAAAATATAAATGGACGGGAGTGTTAAAATGTTTTCTTTTTTAAAATGTGGTTGACAACTTACTTTAGGGCCGATGTTTCACAGAATTCGGAGGCATTTCTTCTGAAGAATAAATATGTCAGTAGCGTCTGTGCTGTGGCCCCACGGCATGACCCCGTACCGCAGCCACGCGTGCGCGTATGCATAGTAGGCGGATAGGGCTGTCACGTAATTGGTGTTTGATTTTAGTATCGCTAGTGCATATGTAAACTGTGACAATTTAGTTTTTAATTTTTCGACATGGTTTTTCCAGTTTAGATGTGAGTCGATGGTTAAGCCTAATAAAGTGAATTCACTGACTTCGTCGATATTTAATTTTGTGGTGATGGGTTTTAAGTTTAAGGGTTTCTTTTGGTAGGGTTTGAATTGAATAATCCTAGTTTTATTTAAGTTAATTTCCAAATTGTGATCTGATAACCAATCATTTACTGCCTCGAATGTTTTTATTATGTGTTCGAAATTTTTATCATCTTGACACCTAAATAACAATGATACATCGTCCGCGAACAGGATACAGAGGTGGTTTACTATTTGGGGAAGGTCGTTAATATAGATTAAAAATAATATACAGCCAGTTACACTACCTTGGGGAATGGAGCAATTCATTGTTTGCGTTTGAGAATAAATTTTTCTTACCTCGCCGCTTTCACAGTTGCAGTAGTCTATTTCGACAAACTGTTTCCGGTTGGATAGGTAGGAGCGGAACCAGTTAAACGCTTTGCCTCTGATACCCGAGCCGTTAAGTTTTTCCAGTAGAATTTTGTGTGAAACCTTATCGTACGCTTTCGACATGTCGAGTAGCAACCCTACCGCGTAAGCTTTGTCTCGAATGAAGGTATGAATTTCCTGTACGTATTTGTTAACAGCATGCGTAGTTGATCTGTTTTTACGGAAACCGTATTGACAATTATGAAGTAGACCAAATTTTTCCAAGAAGTTATAAACCAGATTTGTCATTGTTTTTCGATTATTTTTTAAATAACCGGTAAAAGAGCTATGGGTCTGTATTGTGTGACGTTTTCGCTTTTTCCTCCTTTTTTTAGAATGGGCCTTATTTTTGCTATTGATTGTAAGTAACACTCCTTAAAGCATACTTGAACTACAGTATAGTATGCGTCTAGGACTCAGGAGATTTTAAGTAACACTCCACATAACATACTTAAACTTTAATATAGTATGCTATAAGGACTCAGGGGATTGTTAGTAACACTCCTTGTAACGATCTTAAACAACAATATAGTATGCGTTTAGGACTCAGGAAATTGATGGTAACACTCATTATAACAAACTTAAACTACAATATAGAATGCGTTTAGGATCCAGGAGATTGTAAGTAACACTCCTTACAGCATACTTAAACTACAGTATAGTATGCGATAAGGACTCAGGGGATTGATAGTAACACTCCTTTTAACATATTTAAATTACAATATAGTATGCGATAAGGACTCAGGGGATTGTTAGTAACACTCCTTAAAACATAGGTACTTAAAGTTCGGTATAGTATGCGTTTAGGACTCAGGGGATTGTTAGTAACACTCCTTAAAACATACTAAAAGTCCAGAATAGTATGCGTTTAGGACTCAGGGGATTGTTAGTAACACTCCTTACAACATATATAAACTACAGTATAGTAGGTGTTTACGATGCAGGAAATTGTAAGTAACACTCCTTATAGCATACTTAAACTACAGTATAGTATGCGTCTAGGACTCAGGAGATTGATAGTAACACTCCTTATAGCATACTTAAACTACAGTATAGTATGCGATAAGGACTCAGGGGATTGATAGTAACACTCCTTAAAACATACTTGAAGTTCAGTATAGTATGCGATAAGGACTCAGGGGATTGTTAGTGACACTCGTTAAAACATACTTAAAGTTCAGTATAGTATGCGTTTAGGACTCAGGAGATTGATAGTAACACTCCTTATAGCATACTTAAACTACAGTACAGTATGCGATAAGGACTCAGGGGATTGATAGTAACACTCCTTTTAACATACTAAAACTACGATATAGTAAGCGATAAGGACTCAGGGGATTGTTAGTAACACTCCTTAAAACATACTTGAAGTTCAGTATAGTATGCGATAAGGACTCAGGGGATTGTTAGTAACACTCCTTATAGCATACTTAAACTACAGTATAATATGCGTCTAGGACTCAGGAGATTGATAGTAACACTCCTTATAGCATACTTAAACTACAGTATAGTATGCGATAAAGACTCAGGGGATTGATAGTAACACTCCTTTTAACATACTTAAACTACGATATAGTAAGCGATAAGGACTCAGGGAATTGTTAGTAACACTCCTTAAAACATATATAAACTACAGTATAGTAGGTGTTTAGGATGCAGGAGATTGTAAGTAACACTCCTTTTAACATACTTAAACTACAGTATAGTATGCGTCTACGACTCAGGAGATTTTTAGTAACACTCAGCATAACATACTTAAACTTAAATATAGTATGCGATAAGGACTCAGAGGATTGTTAGTAACACACCTTATAACAATATTAAACTACAATATAGTATGCGTTTAGGACACAGGAGATTGATAGTAACACTCATTATAACATACTTAAACTACTGTATAGTATGCGATAAGGAATTAGGGGATTGTAAGTAACACTCCTTATAACAATCTTAAACTACAACATAGTATGCGATAAGGACTCAGAGGATTGTTAGTAACACTTCTTTAAACATACTTGAAGTTCAGTATAGTATGCGTTTAGGACTCAGGGGATTGTTAGTAACACTCCTTAAAACATATATGAACTACAGTATAGTAGGTGTTTACGATGCAGGAGATTGTAAGTAACACTCCTTATAGCATACTTAAACTACAGTATTGTATGCGTCTAGGACTTAGGAGATTTTTAGTAACACTCCGCATAACATACTTAAACTTTAATAAAGTATGCGATAAGGACTCAGGGGATTGTTAGAAACAGTCCTTATAACAAAATATTAAACTACAATATAGTATGCGCTTAGGACACAGGAGATTGATAGTAACACTCCTTATAGCATACTTAAACTACAGTATAGTATGCGACAAGGACTCAGGGGATTGTTAGTAACACTCCTCAAAACATACTTAAAGTTCAGTATAGTGTGCGTTTAGGACTCAGGAGATTGATAGTTACACTTCTTATAACATACTTAAAGTTTAGTATAGTGCGTTAAGGACTCAGGAGATTGATTGTAACACTCCTTATAGCATACTTAAACTACAGTATAGTATGCGACAAGGACTCAGGGGCTTGTTAGTAACACTCCTTACAACATACTTAAATTACAATATTGTATGCGATAAGGACTCAGGGGATTGTTAGTGACACTTCTTATAACATACTTAAAGTTCAGTATTGCGTTTAGGACTCAGGAGATTGATAGTAACACTCCTTAAAACATACTTGAAGTTCAGTGTAGTATACGTTGAGGACTCAGGGGATTGTTAGTAACACTCCTTACAACATACTTAAACTACAGTATAGTATGCGACAAGGACTCAGGGGCTTGTTAGTAACACTCCTTACAACATACTTAACTACAGTATAGTATGCGATAAGGACTCAGGGGATTGTTAGTAACACTCCTTATAACATATATAAATTACAGTATAGTAGGTGTTTAGGATGCAGGAGATTGTAAGTAACACTCCTTATAGCGTACTTAAACTACAGAATAGTATGCGTCTAGGACTCAGGAGATTTTTAGTAACACTCCGCATAACATTCTTAAACTTTAATATAGTATGCGATAAGGACTCAGGGGATTGTTAGTAACAGTCCTTATAACAATATTAAACTACAATATAGTATTCGTTTAGAACTCAGGAGATTGATAGTAACACTTCTTAAAACATACTTGAATTTTAGTATAGTATGCGTTTAGGACTCAGGGGATTGTTAGTAACACTCTTTTAAACATACTTAAAGGTCAGTATAGTATGCGTTTAGGACTCAGGGGATTGTTAATAACACTCCTTAAAACATACTTAAATTTCGGTATAGTATGCGTTTAGGACTCAGGAGATTGATAGTAACACTCCTTAAAACATACTTAAACTACAGTATAGTAGGTGTTTAGGGTGCAGGAGATTGATAGTAACACTCATTACAACATACTTAAACTACAGTATAGTATGCAACAAGGACTCAGGGGATTGTTAGTAACACTCCTTTTAACATACTTAAATTACAATATAGTATGCGTTTAGGACTCAGAGGATTGTTAGTAACACTCCTTAAAACATACTTAAAGTTCAGTATAGTATGCGTTTAGGACTCAGGAGATTGATAGTAATACTCCTTAAAACATATATAAACTACAATATAGTAGGTGTTTAGGGTGCAGGAGATTGATAGTAACACTCATTACAACATACTTAAACTACAATATAGTATGCGACAAGGACTCAGGGGATTGTTAGTAACACTCCTTTTATCATACTTAAACTACAATATAGTATGCGTTTAGGACTCAGGAGATTGATAGTAACACTCCTTATAACATACTTAAAGTTCAATATAGTATGCGTTTAGGACTCAGGGGATTGTTAGTAACACTCCTTAAAACATATATAAACTACAGTATAGTAGGTGTTTAGGATGCAGGAGAATGTAAGTAACACTCCTTATAGCATTAAACTACAGCATAGTATGCGTCTAGTACTCAGGAGATTTTTAGTAACACTCCGCATAACATACTTAAACTTTTATATCGTATACGATAAGGACTCAGGGGATTCTTAGTAACACTCCTTATAACAATCTTAAACTACAATATAGTATGCGTTTAGGATCCAGGAGATTGTAATAAACACTCCTTATAGCATACTTAAACTACAGTATAGTATGCGATAAAGACTCAGGGGATTGATAGTAACACTCCTTATAACATAATTAAACTACAATATAGTATGCGATAAGGACTCAGGGGATTGTTAGTAACACTCCTTAAAACATACTTGAAGTTCAGTATAGTATGCGTTTAGGACTCAGGGAATTGTTAGTAACACTCTTTTAAACATACTTAAAGGTCAGTATAGTATGCGTTTAGGACTCAGGGGATTGTTAATAACACTCCTTAAAACATACTTAAATTTCGGTATAGTATGCGTTTAGGACTCAGGAGATTGATAGTAACACTCCTTAAAACATACTTAAACTACAGTATAGTAGGTGTTTAGGGTGCAGGAGATTGATAGTAACACTCATTACAACATACTTAAACTACAGTATAGTATGCAACAAGGACTCAGGGGATTGTTAGTAACACTCCTTTTAACATACTTAAATTACAATATAGTATGCGTTTAGGACTCAGAGGATTGTTAGTAACACTCCTTAAAACATACTTAAAGTTCAGTATAGTATGCGTTTAGGACTCAGGAGATTGATAGTAATACTCCTTAAAACATATATAAACTACAATATAGTAGGTGTTTAGGGTGCAGGAGATTGATAGTAACACTCATTACAACATACTTAAACTACAATATAGTATGCGACAAGGACTCAGGGGATTGTTAGTAACACTCCTTTTATCATACTTAAACTACAATATAGTATGCGTTTAGGACTCAGGAGATTGATAGTAACACTCCTTATAACATACTTAAAGTTCAATATAGTATGCGTTTAGGACTCAGGGGATTGTTAGTAACACTCCTTAAAACATATATAAACTACAGTATAGTAGGTGTTTAGGATGCAGGAGAATGTAAGTAACACTCCTTATAGCATTAAACTACAGCATAGTATGCGTCTAGTACTCAGGAGATTTTTAGTAACACTCCGCATAACATACTTAAACTTTTATATCGTATACGATAAGGACTCAGGGGATTCTTAGTAACACTCCTTATAACAATCTTAAACTACAATATAGTATGCGTTTAGGATCCAGGAGATTGTAATAAACACTCCTTATAGCATACTTAAACTACAGTATAGTATGCGATAAAGACTCAGGGGATTGATAGTAACACTCCTTATAACATAATTAAACTACAATATAGTATGCGATAAGGACTCAGGGGATTGTTAGTAACACTCCTTAAAACATACTTGAAGTTCAGTATAGTATGCGTTTAGGACTCAGGGAATTGTTAGTAACACTCCTTAAAACATATATAAACTACAGTATAGTAGGTGTTTAGGATACAGGAGATTTTCATTTCATTTTTCATTTTCATTTATTTCTGCATAACATGTACATAACATAAAGATGGTAAGTGAATTTTGTAGATTGTACATGCACCCTGTAAGGGCACAGCAGTTGCATGCGGGGAGCAGATCGTAATATTGTCTTTATATAAAGATTAATTATGTACTACTATTTAATATAAGATTACGATAGTTTTATTTATTTGTTTTTATTGGGAATTAAAAAAAGAAGTTTTAAGTATTTGTTTTGTGTTTATGTACTCTAAATATTTTGATTTTATTGTTAGATGTTATTTATTATTTATGTAGTCATTTACTGAGTAATAGCTTTTCTCGATTAGGTATTTTTTAAGTTTATTTTGAAATAACGTATATTTGTTTTCACTTTTTATTATTTTTGGTAATTTATTATAAATCTGTATTTCTCTGTAGAGGGGGCTATTTTTGTACATTTCTAATTTTTGGTTCTGGGGCAACTAGGATGTCTTTACGACGTTCGCTGGAGCAGAATATAAATTGATCTAAATGTTTTTTTACGAAGAGGGCAGTTTCTAAAATATAAATGGACGGGAGTGTTAGAATGTTTTCTTTTTTAAAATGTGGTTGACAACTTACTTTAGGGCCGATGTTTCACAGAATTCGGAGGCATTTCTTCTGAAGAATTAATATGTCAGTAGCGTCTGTGCTGTGGCCCCACGGCATGACCCCGTACCGCAGCCACGCGTGCGCGTATGCATAGTAGGCGGATAGGGCTGTCACGTAATTGGTGTTTGATTTTAGTATCGCTAGTGCATATGTAAACTGTGACAATTTAGTTTTTAATTTTTCGACATGGTTTTTCCAGTTTAGATGTGAGTCGATGGTTAAGCCTAATAAAGTGAATTCACTGACTTCGTCGATATTTAATTTTGTGGTGATGGGTTTTAAGTTTAAGGGTTTCTTTTGGTAGGGTTTGAATTGAATAATCCTAGTTTTATTTAAGTTAATTTCCAAATTGTGATCTGATAACCAATCATTTACTGCCTCGAATGTTTTTATTATGTGTTCGAAATTTTTATCATCTTGACACCTAAATAACAATGATACATCGTCCGCGAACAGGATACAGAGGTGGTTTACTATTTGGGGAAGGTCGTTAATATAGATTAAAAATAATATACAGCCAGTTACACTACCTTGGGGAATGGAGCAATTCATTGTTTGCGTTTGAGAATAAATTTTTCTTACCTCGCCGCTTTCACAGTTGCAGTAGTCTATTTCGACAAACTGTTTCCGGTTGGATAGGTAGGAGCGGAACCAGTTAAACGCTTTGCCTCTGATACCCGAGCCGTTAAGTTTTTCCAGTAGAATTTTGTGTGAAACCTTATCGTACGCTTTCGACATGTCGAGTAGCAACCCTACCGCGTAAGCTTTGTCTCGAATGAAGGTATGAATTTCCTGTACGTATTTGTTAACAGCATGCGTAGTTGATCTGTTTTTACGGAAACCGTATTGACAATTATGAAGTAGACCAAATTTTTCCAAGAAGTTATAAACCAGATTTGTCATTGTTTTTCGATTATTTTTTAAATAACCGGTAAAAGAGCTATGGGTCTGTATTGTGTGACGTTTTCGCTTTTTCCTCCTTTTTTTAGAATGGGCCTTATTTTTGCTATTGATTGTAAGTAACACTCCTTAAAGCATACTTGAACTACAGTATAGTATGCGTCTAGGACTCAGGAGATTTTAAGTAACACTCCACATAACATACTTAAACTTTAATATAGTATGCTAAAAGGACTCAGGGGATTGTTAGTAACACTCCTTATAACAATCTTAAACTACAATATAGTATGCGTTTAGGACTCAGGAGATTGATGGTAACACTCATTATAACAAACTTAAACTACAATATAGAATGCGTTTAGGATCCAGGAGATTGTAAGTAACACTCCTTACAGCATACTTAAACTACAGTATAGTATGCGATAAGGACTCAGGGGATTGATAGTAACACTCCTTTTAAAATATTTAAATTACAATATGGTATGCGATAAGGACTCAGAGGATTGTTAGTAACACTCCTTAAAACATAGGTACTTAAAGTTCGGTATAGTATGCGTTTAGGACTCAGGGGATTGTTAGTAACACTCCTTAAAACATACTAAAAGTCCAGAATAGTATGCGTTTAGGACTCAGGGGATTGTTAGTAACACTCCTTACAACATATATAAACTACAGTATAGTAGGTGTTTACGATGCAGGAAATTGTAAGTAAAACTCCTTATAGCATACTTAAACTACAGTATAGTATGCGTCTAGGACTCAGGAGATTGATAGTAACACTCCTTATAGCATACTTAAACTACAGTATAGTATGCGATAAGGACTCAGGGGATTGATAGTAACACTCCTTTTAACATACTTAAACTACGATATAGTAAGCGATATTAAAACATACTTGAAGTTCAGTATAGTATGCGATAAGGACTCAGGGGATTGTTAGTAACACTCGTTAAAACATACTTAAAGTTCAGTATAGTATGCGTTTAGGACTCAAGAGATTGATAGTAACACTCCTTATAGCATACTTAAACTACAGTATAGTATGCGATAAGGACTCAGGGGATTGATAGTAACACTCCTTTTAACATACTTAAACTACGATATAGTAAGCGATAAGGACTCAGGGGATTGTTAGTAACACTCCTTAAAACATACTTGAAGATCAGTATAGTATGCGATAAGGACTCAGGGGATTGTTAGTAACACTCCTTATAGCATACTTAAACTACAGTGTAGTATGCGATAAGGACTCAGGGGATTGATAGTAACACTCCTTTTAACATACTTAAACTACGTTATAGTAAGCGATAAGGACTCTGGGGATTGTTAGTAACACTCCTTAAAACATACTTGAAGTTCAGTATAGTATGCGATAAGGACTCAGGGGATTGTTAGTAACACTCCTTATAGCATACTTAAACTACAGTATAGTATGCGACAAGGACTCAGGGGATTGTTAGTAACACTCCTCAAAACATACTTAAAGTTCAGTATAGTGTGCGTTTAGGACTCAGGAGATTGATAGTTACAATTCTTATAACATACTTAAAGTTTAGTATAGTGCGTTAAGGACTCAGGAGATTGATTGTAACACTCCTTATAGCATACTTAAACTACAGTATAGTATGCGATAAGGACTCAGGGGATTGATAGTAACACTCCTTTTAACATACTTAAACTACAATATAGTATGCGATAAGGACTCAGGGAATTGTTAGTGACACTTCTTATAACATACTTAAAGTTCAGTATAGTGCGTTTAGGACTCAGGAGATTGATAGTAACAATCCTTAAATTATACTTGAAGTTCAGAATAGTATACGTTTAGGACTCAGGAGATTGTTAGTAACACTCCTTACAACATACTTAAACTACAGTATAGTATGCGACAAGGACTCAGGGGCTTGTTAGTAACACTCCTTACAACATACTTAACTACAATATAGTATGCGATAAGGACCCAGGAGATTGATAGTAACACTCCTTAAAACATACTTAAAGTTCAGTATAGTATGCGTTTAGGACTCAGGAGATTGATAGTAACACTCGTTTTAATATACTTAAACTACAATATAGTATGCGATAAGGACTCAAGGGATTGTTAGTAACACTCCTTAAAACATACTTAAACTACAGTATAGTATGCGTTTAGGACTCAGGGGATTGTTAGTAACACTCCTTAAAACATACTTAAATTTCGGTAAAGTATGCGTTTAGGACTCAGGGGATTGTTAGTAACACTCCTTACAACATACTTAAACTACAGTATAGTATGCGACAAGGACTCAGGGGCTTGTTAGTAACACTCCTTACAACATACTTAACTACAGTATAGTATGCGATAAGGACTCAGGGGATTGTTAGTAACACTCCTTAAAACATATATAAATTACAGTATAGTAGGTGTTTAGGATGCAGGAGATTGTAAGTAACACTCTTTATAGCATACTTAAACTACAGTATAGTATGCGTCTAGGATTCAGGAGATTTTTAGTAACACTCCGCATAACATTCTTAAACTTTAATATAGTATGCGATAAGGACTCAGGGGATTGTTAGTAACACTCCTTATAACAATATTAAACTACAATATAGTATGCGTTTAGGACTCAGGGGATTGTTAGTAACACTCTTTTAAACATACTTAAAGGTCAGTATAGTATGCGTTTAGGACTCAGGGGATTGTTAATAACACTCCTTAAAACATACTTAAATTTCGGTATAGTATGAGTTTAGGACTCAGGAGATTGATAGTAACACTCCTTAAAACTTATATAAACTTCAGTATAGTAGGTGATTAGGATGCAGGAGATTGTAAGTAACACTCCTAACAACATACTTAAACTACAGTATAGTATGCGACAAGAACTCAGGGGATTGTTAGTAACACTCCTTAAAACATACTTAAAGTTCAGTATAGTATGCGTTTAGGACTCAGGGGATTGTTAGTAACACTCCGTAAAACATATATGAACTACAGTATAGTAGGTGTTTACGATGCAGGAGATTGTAAGTAACACTCCTTATAGCATACTTAAACTACAGTATAGTATGCGTCTAGGACTCAGGAGATTTTTAGTAACACTCCGCATAACATACTTAAACTTTAATATAGTATGCGATAAGGACTCAGGGGATTGTTAGTAACAGTCCTTATAACAATATTAAACTACAATATAGTATGCGTTTAGGACACAGGAGATTGTAAGTAACACTTCTTATAGCATACTTAAACTACAGTATAGTATGCGATAAGGACTCAGGGGATTGTTAGTGACACTCCTTTTAACATACTTAAACTACAATATAGTATGCGATAAGGACTCAGGGGATTGTTAGTAACACTCCTTAAAACATACTTAAAGTTCAGTATAGTGTGCGTTTAGGACTCAGGAGATTGAAAGTTACACTTCTTATAACATACTTAAAGTTTAGTATAGTGCGTTTAGGACTCAGGAGATTGATAGTAACACTCCTTATAGCATACTTAAACTACAGTATAGTATGCGATAAGGACTCAGGGGATTGATAGTAACACTCCTTTTAACATACTTAAACTACAATATAGTATGCGATAAGGACTCAGGGGATTGTTAGTGACACTTCTTATAACATACTTAAAGTTCAGTATAGTGCGTTTAGGACTCAGGAAATTGATAGTAACACTCCTTAAAACATACTTGAAGTTCAGTATAGTATACGTTTAGGACTCAGGAAATTGTAAGTAACACTCCTTACAACATACTTAAACTACAGTATAGTATGCGACAAGGACTCAGGGGCTTGTTAGTAACACTCCTTACAACATACTTAACTACAGTATAGTATGCGATAAGGACTCAGGGGATTGTTAGTAACACTCCTTAAAACATACTTAAAGTTCAGTATAGTATACGTTTAGGACTCAGGAGATTGTTAGTAACACTCCTTACAACATACTTAAACTACAGTATAGTATGCGACAAGGACTCAGGGGCTTGTTAGTAACAGTCCTTACAACATACTTAACTACAGTATAGTATGCGATAAGGACTCAGGGGATTGTTAGTAACACTCCTTAAAACATACTTAAAGTCCAGTATAGTATGCGTTTAGGACTCAGGGGATTGTTAGTAACACTCCTTAAATCATATATAAATTACAGTATAGTAGGTGATTTGGATGCAGGAGATTGTAAGTAACACTCCTTATAGCATACTTAAACTACAGTATAGTATGCGTCTAGGACTCAGGAGATTTT
The DNA here is from genome assembly GCA_958295455.1 of Coleophora deauratella. Taxonomy (NCBI): domain Eukaryota; kingdom Metazoa; phylum Arthropoda; class Insecta; order Lepidoptera; family Coleophoridae; genus Coleophora; species Coleophora deauratella. The sequence continues at coordinate 19,065,279 of OY282395.1, forward strand.
TAGTAAAACTCCGCATAACATTCTTAAACTTTAATATAGTATGCGATAAGGACTCAGGGGATTGTTAGTAACACTCCTTATAACAATATTAAACTACAATATAGTATGCGTTTAGAACTTAGGAGATTGATAGTAACACTTCTTAAAACATACTTGAATTTCAGTATAGTATGCGTTTAGGACTCAGGGGATTGTAAGTAACACTCCTTAAAACATATATGAACTACAGTATAGTAGGTGATTAGGATGCAGGAGATTGTAAGTAACACTCCTAACAACATACTTAAACTACAGTATAGTATGCGACAAGGACTCAGGGGATTGTTAGTAACACTCCTTAAAACATACTTAAAGTTCAGTATAGTATGCGTTTAGGACTCAGGGGATTGTTAGTAACACTCCTTAAAACATACTTAAATTTCGGTAAAGTATGCGTTTAGGACTCAGGGGATAGTTAGTAACACTCATTACAACACACTTAAACTACAGTATAGTATGCGACAAGGACTCAGGGGCTTGTTAGTAACACTCCTTACAACATACTTAACTACAGTATAGTATGCGATAAGGACTCAGGGGATTGTTAGTAACACTCCTTAAAACATATATAAATTACAGTATAGTAGGTGTTTAGGATGCAGGAGATTGTAAGTAACACTCTTTATAGCATACTTAAACTACAGTATAGTATGCGTCTAGGATTCAGGAGATTTTTAGTAACACTCCGCATAACATTCTTAAACTTTAATATAGTATGCGATAAGGACTCAGGGGATTGTTAGTAACACTCCTTATAACAATATTAAACTACAATATAGTATGCGTTTAGGACTCAGGGGATTGTTAGTAACACTCTTTTAAACATACTTAAAGGTCAGTATAGTATGCGTTTAGGACTCAGGGGATTGTTAATAACACTCCTTAAAACATACTTAAATTTCGGTATAGTATGAGTTTAGGACTCAGGAGATTGATAGTAACACTCCTTAAAACTTATATAAACTTCAGTATAGTAGGTGATTAGGATGCAGGAGATTGTAAGTAACACTCCTAACAACATACTTAAACTACAGTATAGTATGCGACAAGGACTCAGGGGATTGTTAGTAACACTCCTTAAAACATACTTAAAGTTCAGTATAGTATGCGTTTAGGACTCAGGGGATTGTTAGTAACACTCCGTAAAACATATATGAACTACAGTATAGTAGGTGTTTACGATGCAGGAGATTGTAAGTAACACTCCTTATAGCATACTTAAACTACAGTATAGTATGCGTCTAGGACTCAGGAGATTTTTAGTAACACTCCGCATAACATACTTAAACTTTAATATTGTAAGCGATAAGGACTCAGGGGATTGTTAGTAACAGTCCTTATAACAATATTAAACTACAATATAGTATGCGTTTAGGACACAGGAGATTGTAAGTAACACTCCTTATAGCATACTTAAACTACAGTATAGTATGCGATATGGACTCAGGGGATTGATAGTAACACTCCTTTTAACATACTTAAACTACAATATAGTATGCGATAAGGACTCAGGGGATTGTTAGTGACACTCCTTTTAACATACTTAAACTACAATATAGTATGCGATAAGGACTCAGGGGATTGTTAGTGACACTTCTTATAACATACTTAAAGTTCAGTATAGTGCGTTTAGGATTCAGGAGATTGATAGTAACACTCCTTAAAACATACTTGAAGTTCAGTATAGTATACGTTTAGGACTCAGGAGATTGTTAGTAATACTCCTTACAACATACATAAACTACAGTATAGTATGCGACAAGGACTCAGGGGATTGTTAGTTACACTCCATAAAACATACTTAAAGTTCAGTATAGTGTGCGTTTAGGACTCAGGAGATTGAAAGTTACACTTCTTATAACATACTTAAAGTTTAGTATAGTGCGTTTAGGACTCAGGAGATTGATAGTAACACTCCTTATAGCATACTTAAACTACAGTATAGTATGCGATAAGGACTCAGGGGATTGATAGTAACACTCCTTTTAACATACTTAAACTACAATATAGTATGCGATAAGGACTCAGGGGATTGTTAGTGACACTTCTTATAACATACTTAAAGTTCAGTATAGTGCGTTTAGGACTCAGGAAATTGATAGTAACACTCCTTAAAACATACTTGAAGTTCAGTATAGTATACGTTTAGGACTCAGGTGATTGTTAGTAATACTCCTTACAACATACATAAACTATAGTATAGTATGCGACAAGGACTCAGGGGATTGTTAGTAACACTCCTTAAAACATACTTAAAGTTCAGTATAGTATACGTTTAGGACTCAGGAGATTGTTAGTAACACTCCTTACAACATACTTAAACTACAGTATAGTATGCGACAAGGACTCAGGGGCTTGTTAGTAACACTCCTTACAACATACTTAACTACAGTATAGTATGCGATAAGGACTCAGGGGATTGTTAGTAACACTCCTTAAAACATACTTAAAGTTCAGTATAGTATACGTTTAGGACTCAGGAGATTGTTAGTAACACTCCTTACAACATACTTAAACTACAGTATAGTATGCGACAAGGACTCAGGGGCTTGTTAGTAACAGTCCTTACAACATACTTAACTACAGTATAGTATGCGATAAGTACTCAGGGGATTGTTAGTAACACTCCTTAAAACATACTTAAAGTCCAGTATAGTATGCGTTTAGGACTCAGGGGATTGTTAGTAACACTCCTTAAATCATATATAAATTACAGTATAGTAGGTGATTTGGATGCAGGAGATTGTAAGTAACACTCCTTATAGCATACTTAAACTACAGTATAGTATGCGTCTAGGACTCAGGAGATTTTTAGTAAAACTCCGCATAACATTCTTAAACTTTAATATAGTATGCGATAAGGACTCAGGGGATTGTTAGTAACACTCCTTATAACAATATTAAACTACAATATAGTATGCGTTTAGAACTTAGGAGATTGATAGTAACACTTCTTAAAACATACTTGAATTTCAGTATAGTATGCGTTTAGGACTCAGGGGATTTTAAGTAACACTCCTTAAAACATATATGAACTACAGTATAGTAGGTGTTTACAATGCAGGAGATTGTAAGTAACACTCCTTATAGCATACTTAAACTACAGTATAGTATGCGTCTAGGACTCAGGAGATTTTTAGTAACACTCCGCATAACATACTTAAACTTTAATATAGTATGCGATAAGGACTCAGGGGATTGTTAGTAACAGTCCTTATAGCATACTTAAACTACAGTATAGTATGCGACAAGGACTCAGGGGCTTGTTAGTAACACTCCTTACAACATACTTAAACTACAATATTGTATGCGATAAGGACTCAGGGGATTGTTAGTGACACTTCTTATAACATACTTAAAGTTCAGTATAGTGCGTTTAGGACTCAGGAGATTGATAGTAACACTCCTTAAAACATACTTGAAGTTCAGTGTAGTATACGTTAAGGACTCAGGGGATTGTTAGTAACACTCCTTACAACATACTTAAACTACAGTATAGTATGCGACAAGGACTCAGGGGCTTGTTAGTAACACTCCTTACAACATACTTAACTACAGTATAGTATGCGATAAGGACTCAGGGGATTGTTAGTAACACTCCTTAAAACATATATAAATTACAGTATAGTAGGTGTTTAGGATGCAGGAGATTGTAAGTAACACTCCTTATAGCGTACTTAAACTTTAATATAGTATGCGATAAGGACTCAGGGGATTGTTAGTAACAGTCCTTATAACAATATTAAACTACAATATAGTATGCGTTTAGAACTCAGGAGATTGATAGTAACACTTCTTAAAACATACTTGAATTTCAGTATAGTATGCGTTTAGGACTCAGGGGATTGTTAGTAACACTCTTTTAAACATACTTAAAGGTCAGTATAGTATGCGTTTAGGACTCAGGGGATTGTTAATAACACTCCTTAAAACATACTTAAATTTCGGTATAGTATGAGTTTAGGACTCAGGAGATTGATAGTAACACTCCTTAAAACTAATATAAACTTCAGTATAGTAGGTGATTAGGATGCAGGAGATTGATAGTAACACTCCTAACAACATACTTAAACTACAGTATAGTATGCGACAAGGACTCAGGGGATTGTTAGTAACACTTCTTAAAACATACTTAAAGTTCAGTATAGTATGCGTTTAGGACTCAGGAGATTGTTAGTAACACTCCTTAAAACATACTTAAATTTCGGTATAGTATGAGTTTAGGACTCAGGAGATTAATAGTAACACTCCTTAAAACTTATATAAACTTCAGTATAGTAGGTGATTAGGATGCAGGAGATTGATAGTAACACTCCTAACAACATACTTAAACTACAGTATAGTATGAGACAAGGACTCAGGGGATTGTTATTAACACTTCTTAAAACATACTTAAAGTTCAGTATAGTATGTGTTTAGGACTCAGGGGATTGTTAGTAACACTCCTTAAAACATATATGAACTACCGTATAGTAGGTGTTTACGATGCAGGAGATTGTAAGTAACACTCCTTATAGCATCCTTAAACTACAGTATAGTATGAGTTTAGGACTCAGGAGATTTTTAGTAACACTCCGCATAACATACTTAAACTTTAATATAGTATGCGATAAGGACTCAGGGGATTGTTAGTAACAGTCCTTATAACAATATTAAACTACAATATAGTATGCGTTTAGGACACAGGAGATTGTAAGTAACACTTCTTATAGCATACTTAAACTACAGTGTAGTATGCGATATGGACTCAGGGGATTGATAGTAACACTCCTTTTAACATACTTAAACTACAATATAGTATGCGATAAGGACTCAGGGGATTGTTAGTGACACTCCTTTTAACATACTTAAACTACAATATAGTATGCGATAAGGACTCAGGGGATTGTTAGTGACACTTCTTATAACATACTTAAAGTTCAGTATAGTATGCGTTTAGGACTCAGGAGATTGATAGTAACACTCCTTAAAACATACTTAAACTACAGTATAGTAGGTGTTTAGGGTGCAGGAGATTGATAGTAACACTCATTACAACATACTTAAACTACAGTATAGTATGCGACAAGGACTCAGGGGATTGTTAGTAACACTCCTTTTAACATACTTAAATTACAATATAGTATGCGTTTAGGACTCAGAGGATTGTTAGTAACACTCCTTAAAACATACTTAAATTTTAGTATAGTATGCGTTTAGGACTCAGGAGATTGATAGTAATACTCCTTAAAACATATATAAACTACAATATAGTAGGTGTTTAGGGTGCAGGAGATTGATAGTAACACTCATTACAACATACTTAAACTACAGTATAGTATGCGACAAGGACTCTGGGGATTGTTAGTAACACTCCTTTTAACATACTTAAATTACAATATAGTATGCGTTCAGGACTCAGGAGATTGTTAGTAACACTCCTTAAAACATACTTAAAGTTCAGTATAGTATGCGTTTAGGACTCAGGAGATTGATAGTAATACTCCTTAAAACATATATAAACTACAGTATAGTAGGTGTTTAGGGTGCAGGAGGTTGTTAGTAACACTCATTACAACATACTTAAACTACAGTATAGTATGCGACAAGGACTCAGGGGATTGTTAGTAACACTCCTTATAACAATCTTAAACAACAATATAGAATGCGTTTAGGATCCAGGAGATTGTAAGAAACACTCCTTATAGCATACTTAAACTACAGTTTAGTATGCGATAAGGACTCAGGGGATTGATAGTAAAACTCCTTAAAATATACTTGAATTTCAGTATAATATGCGTTTAGGACTCAGGAGATTGTTAGTAATACTCCTTATAAAATACTTAAAGTTCAGTATAGTATGCGATAAGGACTCAGGGAATTGTTAGTAACACTCCTTAAAACATATATAAACTACAGTATAGTAGGTGTTTAGGGTGCAGGAGATTGATAGTAACACTCATTACAACATACTTAAACTACAGTATAGTATGCGACAAGGACTCAGAGGATTGATAGTAACACTCCTTTTAACATACTTAAACTACAATATAGTATGCGTTTAGGACTCAGGAGATTGATAGTAACACTCCTTATAACATACTTAAAGTTCAGTATAGTATGCGTTTAGGACTCAGGGGATTGTTAGTAACACTCCTTAAAACATATATAAACTACAGTATAGTAGGTGTTTAGGATGCAGGAGAATGTAAGTAACACTCCTTATAGCATACTTAAACTACAGCATAGTATGCGTCTAGTACTCAGGAGATTTTTAGTAACACTCCGCATAACATACTTAAATTTTATATCGTATACGATAAGGACTCAGGGGATTCTTAGTAACACTCCTTATAACAATCTTAAACTACAATATAGTATGCGTTTAGGATCCAGGAGATTGTAATAAACACTCCTTATAGCATACTTAAACTACAGTATAGTAGAAGAATAGAATAGAATAGAATTATTTATTTGCGTAAAAACACGGTTTACAAAGGTCTTCAATTTTTTGTGTGCTAGCGTGCTTAACCTTAACTAGGTATGCAAATTTATTTAAACATTATATTAGATTATTAAAAAATAATTAAATTCACAACCCAATAATTTAAAATAATTAAAATCCATCTCTACTTATTTTAACATTATAGCTCAATATCAATACAATATATTTTTAACAAAGTCATAGAAATAAGTACGTCAATAAATTATAAAAATATCATTCAATTATTTAGAGCAAAATTAGGAACGATTTAAATAATGTTAATATATAGGAAATAATTCATAATTTAAGAATGAATGTCACAGTTGTGATGTCCATAATTTAATAGAAGGGTTCTGTAAGTTGTGGGAATTACCTAAATGACTAAGACCTGTGTTAATATAAGCACTACTAAATATATTAAATTAAACTATCTACAAATATGATCTTAATATTTAGCTAAACTTAGTTTATTTAAAGTAAATAAAGTAAAAACATGCTAGCATTTCATTATTACTAAACAAAATATAAAATAAAGTTAAAAAAATAATATAGTCCATATGCAAGATTCGAATCACGAGCTTCCTCACTGATGCCGGGCTCAATACCAATCCGCCAGCTGGGCGATAAGCGACCGGTTGAAATACCTCTTCCGTATCATTGGAACAACAAGTTATTGCGAAGTATAATTTTTAGAAATCATTCCCAACGTGCAAAATCATCAAATTATGCCTCTCCAAAACATAAACGGCATGACCATAGACCCAGTTTACAACACTATTTAAAACACTTTAATCTTTGTTAAATTAAAGACTATTTAATATTGCATTTGATTTACAAATTTTCAACACAAAGATTCGCTTCCGTGATCCGGAGCTTGAACCTCATTTCGTTTTCTCAAAATTATTTCAACTACCTTCGAAGGCACTCGAAAATAAATTAATATTAGTGGCATATTAAAAATGAGCCTAGTGGCTCCATCTAGTGACGGACTGAAGAAATAATCATTACATTATCCCCCCTCCAAAAAGGGGAATACAATGGATTCAACCTAACACACCAATAAAAAAAACAATCAATTAATATAAGGTTTCAGGTCGGTTGCATGCCACTTGCCCAGATTTTTACCCCTTAGATTCTTTAAGAAGTAAACATCTGTTGAAACTTTGTCTGAAATTATTGCCTTCTCATATTTTGGCGATAATTTTGCCATAAAGCTCTTTTCGTTGCTCGATTGTGGCTTTGTCTTTTTCCAAACCATGTCCCCAATTTTGAAATTCATCGTTCTTCTGCGCAAGTTATAATTTCTGCTATTTATTTTATAAGCTTCTATCAGCCTCTTATTAATATCTTTATATAATTCATCACGTTTCTTAATTTCATTCTCATATTGTAAACGATCAAAATTTAGTGGTTCATCTTGACTTAAATGCATTGCTTTCTTGTGTATGGAAGTTTCTCTTCCAAAGAATAAATATGAAGGTGTTTTGCCAGTAACTTCATGCACCGCCGTTCTTATTGCATGGCCAATATGTGGTATAAATTTATCCCATTCTTTGTGATTGTCTTCAATGAAAGATGCTATTGCTGTACCAATGACTCTATTAACCCGTTCTGTAGGATTAGATTGCGGGTGATAGTAGGGTGTATACCATATTTCAGAGTTATAATTTGCAAGAAGGTCTTTAAATTGACCAGCAATAAATTGTTTACCATTATCACATAATATGACACTGGGAACACCGAATACCAAAAATACCTGTTCCTCTAGCACTTTAACAATATTAGACACTTTACCATTTTTCAGGGGAAAGAGCAAGGTAAACTTACTAAACCAGTCCGAAATGACAAAAAGCATAGTGTTGCCCAGTTTTGAACGCGGAAATGGACCCATTAAGTCCATTGATACTATTTGAAAAGGTTTAGATACGTTCTTGTGTTTGCCCATTAGGCCTATTGGTGGTAGATTACTTGGCTTTCGGCTTGCGCAGATTTCACATTTTCGTACATATTCTTTAACATCCTTTATTAAAGTTGGCCAATAGTAATGTTGTCTCACCCTAAGAACAGTTTTCTTTACACCGAAATGTCCGGCAGTTGGTTCATCATGGCACTCTTTTATTACCTGAATTCTAAGCTTTTCAGGGATTACCATTTTCCATGAATTACTTTCATCAGGAAATTGGGGTAATTTCAAATATTTCCATAACAAGCCTTGATCCACTACCCAATCTGGACCAGACTGATCCTTCAAAGTCATGTCTTCTAGATTTTTGTACCAATCGTCTTTGTCGTCTTGATTAATATCCATTGTATTAATTTCAGCCGGTATAGCCCTAGACAAGGCGTCGGGTACTATATTATCTTTTCCCTTACGATAAATAACTTCAAAATCGAATTGTTGCAAGCGCATTGCCCAACGCGACAATCTGCCATGAGGATCTTTAATTTTATATAACCACTGGAGCGCACTATGATCCGTTATAACTTTAAAGTGGGCACCTTCTATATATGGCCTAAATTGTTCCACAGCATGTATTACACTAAGTAGTTCTCGTTCAGAAGTAGAAAACTTTTGTTCTCGTTCCGTAAGTTTCTTGCTAGTGTAAGCTACCGGTCTTTCAATACCATCTATGGTTTGTATGAGAACTGCTCCAGTGCCGTGGCTAGATGCATCACACTGTACTGTAAATTCCGAGTCAAAATCAGGACAGCTTAGTACTGGCGTGGTTGTTAAAGCCGATTTGAGATTAACAAAAGCCTTTTCTGCTTCGGTAGACCACTGCAAATGGTTGCCCTTTTTCCCGCCTTTAGTGAGATCATGTAAGGGTGCTGCGACAGTTGCATAATTTTCTACAAATCTTCTGTACCAACTGGCCAGACCCAAAAAGCGTTTCAACTCTGTATATGTCATAGGTTTAGGATAGTTAAGTATGGCTTTGACCTTATCCGGATCAGTTCGTAAACCTTCTTTGTCTACAATATATCCCAAGTATTTCAAAGAGGCCCGTGCAAAATGGCATTTGTCAATATTTATTGTAACACCTGCGTATTTCAGTTGTTCTTTAACCCAGCTTAAAGATTTGATATGCTCACTGAAGGTTTTGCTGCACACAACAATGTCATCAAGATAAGCAAATACTTTACCTTCAGGTGGGAAAAGTTTGTCCATTAATCTTTGCTGTGTTTGGCTGGCATTGTTGAGTCCGAAAGGCATGACCTTAAATTGAAATAAGCCTTTACCTGCTAGACCAAAAGCTGTCTTTTCCTTGCTCGACTCTTCAAGCGGGATTTGCCAAAATGCGGATTTTAAATCCAATGTGGATAAATAGCGCGCGTTTTTTAGATTGTCTAAAATGGATGTAACTCTTGGTAGAGGGTATGCATCTCTTTTCGTCAATTTATTTAACTGTCGGCTATCTAAACACAGACGATTCTTTCCATTGGCTTTTTTGACCAAAAGCACAGGAGATCGCCACGGACTACAAGAGGATTCAATTACTTCCTTTTCTAACATGTCATCAATTTCTTCTTGTAGTTCTTTCATTATGTGTGGAGAGAAGGGGTACTGTCTTGTATTGATCGGGTCACTATGGCCAGTGTCGATTCGATGTTCAATTAGATTTGTTCTGCCTAAACCAGTTCCAATAGTCGCTCTCATATCGTCGATCAGGGCATTTAACTGTTTATTCTGATCATCCGTTAATTCATCTCGAGAAATGACAGCTGCGTCATCATTGAGCACCTCAATATTAATTTCCGTAGTATTGCCAGAGTCAATAACATTTAACATTTCCTTAGCGTGACCAATAGATAAATTAAAAGCTTGAAGGAAATTCATACCAAACAAGAGATCATGTCTGAGATTTTCCATAACGAAGAAGTGAATAACTTTATACTGACCCATGAATTCCACAGGCAAGTAAATTGCAGAATTTATTATATGGCTTGTGCCATCAGCAGTAGATAGATTCATTTCCGGTACTAATTGAGGAGTAAATCCTAGGTTAATTAGTTTATCACATAGAACGTTTGAAATAACAGATGAAGTTGCTCCAGTGTCTAAAAGTCCAATAAATTGTTTATTTAAGATTTTTATTTTACCATAATAGCGATTATCACTAGCTTTCGTTGTTAAGTTACAGAGTTCACCAGTCTTAAGAAATGAAGACACGACTAGTAACCATTCCTGCCATTCGTTATTGGAAGTTTTAATAGATTGTATTATTTCGGAAGGCATTTGGCAGGGATGATGTCTTCCTGATTTCCGTTTCCCGAATCTGAGTTACAATTACAATTTTTGGTAGTATTTCCAAATTTTCCGCACTTAAAACAGAAAATTCTTTGACGTGGCGAGTTGCAATTTCTAAAAGTATGTCCGACAAGTAGGCAATTCCAGCATTTCATATTTCCATTATTAGAGTTTATGACAACAGAGTTAATTTCATTTGAGTTGTTACCTTTATATGCTAAATCAGGTTCTAAAACATTGACAGTTCTGTGTGGTTCTTTGAATTTCTCACAATTTGATTTGGTACGATCTAATACTCTTAGAACAAGTGACAACTCAGCAACATTATTAAATTTATCCCTACATACAGCTTGTTGAAAATAGGGCTGAATATTTTTTAACAAAATTGCAAGTTTTTGCTGTTCAGTTAATTTGTTGGGAAGTCTATTGAACATGTTTTGCATTGTAGCGAGATAGATTGAGACACTTTCATCTCGCGCTTGAGTTCGCATTTTGATTTCTTCCAACAGCTCATCCTGGTAAAAGGGACTCTGAAAACTTGAGATGAGCAACTCAACTAATTCCGTCCAATTACAAACATAATTACGATTTGCCCTAAACCAAATGAGCGCTTCTCCTTCAAAAAAATCAATGGCATATCTCCAAAGATCCTCACAGTCAGCATTACGAGCCTCTTTCAATTCATCAACACGTTCTAAGAAAGCATTAATACTAATACCACCGTTTCCGGAAAACTTAATACCCCAATCTTTAATAGGAACGAGCTTACGTTTACACAAGTCATTATTAATTAAGGTGGAGGACCTAGCGAAATTTGTGCGACGTTCATGAAGCTTGGCTTCATCGAAAGAAATTTTGTCACCCGGGGAGTGTTCAGATTGGATACTTGTATCATCTTTCGAAACAGCGATGTCCAGATCGTTTGCAGGTTGATCGTTTCTATCCAGCTCGGCAATGATGTGTTTAGCTTCATCACCGATTGAATTAATTAATATTTCTTTGTCCTTATCAGATAATTTTTCCTCCTCGCCATTCGACTCGCGTTTTAAAATTGAATCAAAGCATGTGTCAATATTCTTGCACAATACTGAATGACGTTCAAGATCATTATCAATAGGAGCAATATATTTAGCACGGCGCTGTAAATGAATTAAGCGAGAGGTTAAGCGTTTAATATTAACCGGGTCTAGTTCTCCAGTCATGCCCTGAATAGAATTTAATATATTGTTTAGCTTGCCCTCACATACTTCTATTTCCGCAGCTGGATTTTCAATACAACGACTAGGTACAATAATTTTAACAATCGATTGCCCACTAAGTTCTCTTTTGAGAATTTCTTTGAGAATTTTTTTCATTGAAGTAACTGAATCTATGTTATGTATACTACGCGATTCCAGTTCAAATTCCAGTTCATCTTTCCATAAATGATTTACGTCCATGATGGACGTTTACAATATACCTATCAGTAAAGCAGACACAAAATACACGTAAAACTTACTAAGTATAAAATAATAAAAACACAGGCCTTTATAAAGAGAAAACCCGTTGGGCGCCATTGTGATGTCCATAATTTAATAGAAGGGTTCTGTAAGTTGTGGGAATTACCTAAATGACTAAGACCTGTGTTAATATAAGCACTACTAAATATATTAAATTAAACTATCTACAAATATGATCTTAATATTTAGCTAAACTTAGTTTATTTAAAGTAAATGAAGTAAAAACATGCTAGCATTTCATTATTACTAAACAAAATATAAAATAAAGTTAAAAAAATAATATAGTCCATATGCAAGATTCGAATCACGAGCTTCCTCACTGATGCCGGGCTCAATACCAATCCGCCAGCTGGGCGATAAGCGACCGGTTGAAATACCTCTTCCGTATCATTGGAACAACAAGTTATTGCGAAGTATAATTTTTAGAAATCATTCCCAACGTGCAAAATCATCAAATTATGCCTCTCCAAAACATAAACGGCATGACCATAGACCCAGTTTACAACACTATTTAAAACACTTTAATCTTTGTTAAATTAAAGACTATTTAATATTGCATTTGATTTACAAATTTTCAACACAAAGATTCGCTTCCGTGATCCGGAGCTTGAACCTCATTCGTTTTCTCAAAATTATTTCAACTACCTTCGAAGGCACTCGAAAATAAATTAATATTAGTGGCATATTAAAAATGAGCCTAGTGGCTCCATCTAGTGACGGACTGAAGAAATAATCATTACACAGTACAGATCATATACCTTTCTTACTAAAAAAATCCTTTATGTCATAAAAGCAGTTATCCAACAACCAACGTCTCAGTCTCGATCTAAATATATTGTTTGGTAGCTTTCTTAAATCTAATGGAATTTTATTATAGACTCTTATCGACATTAGATGGCAGTTTTTAAAATATAGAGCACTGTTAGATTTTGGTAGAGATTTGCATGTTGCCTAACAAATGTAGCTATTTCCAAAATATATAACGATGTTAGAGTAAGGAGGCCGAGTTTGGGGAACCACTGTCTGCAGCTATCTTGAGGCCCTATGCCACAAATAGCGCGGACGCATTTTTTTTGTATAAGGAACGCTTTGTTTACATCCGTAGAGTTTCCCCACAAAATAATACCGTATCTGAGGATTGAGGCGACATAGCCATGATACGCAAGAAGCGCAGTGTTCTGATCTACTGTAACCCTTATGCGATACAGAGCGAATGCGAAGCGACTTAATCTGTCACAGATGTTCTGAATATGGGCTTTCCAGTTACAGTGACAGTCCAGCGTGATACCTAGAAATTTGGTCTCTGTCAGTTCATGCAGAGCTTGACCATTACAATGGATGTTTACCAATTGTCTAGTAGCCCCATAATTTGAAAACTGGATAAAATTTGTTTTTGAAATATTCATTACTAAGTAGTTATCTTGCATCCATTCGTTAACTGTTTCTACCGTTGAATTTAATATTGTTTCGTAAGGCTGGTTTCTGTCTTTATGAGGTATTATTAAGGATATATCATCTGCAAAGATAACTGTTTCATAGGGCACGCATCTAGGAAGGTCATTTATATATAAGATGAAAAGCATAGGCCCTAGAACGCTACCCTGCGGTACACCTGAGTTTACGGTAGCGGTAGTTGACGTGTAAGTGACAGCTTCTCTATTTAAGTTGAGTTTGTTTACTTGCACAAATTGGATTCTATTGACTAGGTAGCTTTTTATCCAGTTTAGCGCTGGTCCTCTAATGCCGTATCTTTCGCATTTGTCTAATAAAACTTGATGATTTACCAAATCAAACGCCCTGCTTATGTCAAAGTAGACGACTGTCACGGGGACTCTAGCATCAATATTCTTAGTGACAGAGCACATTAGTTTATAACCTGCAAGGGCGGTAGACTTATTTTTTTGGTAGGCGTTTTGCTCCTCAGCTAGGATATCATACCTTGCCAGAAAATCCAGAACTCTAGCAAGGAAAGCCTTTTCAAAAATTTTAGACAACACGGGAACCAGTGCAATAGGACGGTAATTACATATATCGTTTTTGTCACCTTTTTTGTAAATAGGCTTAATTACGGATACCTTCAGTGGCTCTGGAAAGAGACCCTCAGTAAAGGAAGCGTTTATGAGGTGAGTTATTACTGGAGCTAGTGAGCGGGCACATAATTTAAAAATTGAGGTTGGTAGTTTGTCGAATCCCACTGATGCTGTGTTTCTTAGAGACATTATTATCTTGAAAACTTCATTTTCCGAACAGGGTTTTATGAATAAACTACCTCGTTGATTTATTATATTATGGCATATTTTCTTACCCTCGCTATTGCTCTGCGTACAAGGTAGTTTTGCCATATTCACAAACACCTTATTGAACTCCTCTGCCATTGCTTGTGGGTCCTCAATTAAACTTCCATCAGCTATGACACACTCAATATCCATGCATTTAGTCGTTTTTGGCTCGATTATGTCCCAAGAAGCTTTGCATTTGTTTTTAGCCTTTTTAATTTTATTATGGTTGGTTATTCTGTGTGAGTTGTTGATACACTGTCTGAGATAATAGCTATAACCTTTGTATTTGGTTTTGTTGTCTTTGGATGGATTTTTGTAGTAACTGAATCTAAGTCGACGTTTCGTTAAGCATGATTTCCTAATACCTTTCGTTATCCATCGAGATTTGTTGGTGTTAGTGTTTACTATTATTTTCTTTACAGGAAAACATAACCCAAAGAACAATCCAAGATCATCATGGAACTTTTGGAAAGCAGTGGAAATGTTTTCATCATTATAAACTTCTGACCACGATAATTTTGATAAACAATCAGAAAACTTGCGCATATTGTCTTTATCAAAGTCCCTGATAAATTTAAACCAAGTCTTTGGTAAACATTTGATTTTACTTGATTGGAATTTTAACAACTGACAGTTTTCGTGATCAGAAAGACCCGCATTATAAACTTCTCCTTGAGCATCTTTAATGTTACTGGCAATATGATCAATACAAGCTTTTAATCGCGTAGGTTCATTAATGTGAAGGTCCATATTGTAACTTTGTAATAGAGTTATTAAGGTGTCCGAAACGTTGTCTTTTATTAGCGTGTTGACATTGAGATCTCCAGCTAATATAATTTTTTTGTTCCTTTTACAAATCCTATGCAATAGTAAATCTAGCTGTTTAAAAAATATATTAACGTTTGATTTTGGAGTCCTGTAGAGACACAGTACGATACAACCGAGTGACGGTATCTCTACACCACAACATTCGAATTCCTCCTCTATGCAGAAGTCAGAACAAAGATCTATTTTTTTGCATTGCATGGTTTTGCGTACCAGAATACAAACTCCACCCCGACTAACGTTAGCTCTCGAAAAAGAAGAAGCTAACTCAAATCCTTTAATATTAATATTAGCTTCATTACCCCTTTTTATAAACGTTTCAGACAAACACAAAATATCTAAATAAATATTGTTGTTAGTGCGTTCATATATAAAAAGCTCAAGAGTGTCAAGCTTACTTCGAACCCCTTGCATGTTTTGATGGAAGACTCTTACTAAATTTTCTGAAGAGTTTTTACAACTGTTTCGAATGCTTTGGTTATCCACGAAAAAACTTTCTTTCCTTATCCAGGGGAAAATAATACGGGATAGTTCCCTTCTTGGTATTGATGACTCCGGGGCTTTTACGGTTTGTACTCTTTTTGTCAGTTAATCGAGCAAAGTAATAAGGAATGGTTCCTTTCTTGGGGCCTGGCTCTTTATTTATGCTCCGGGTACCTCCGGTTATGAACTTCCGAATTTGTTTAACATCTAGGTTTTTTTTTTCATAATCTATAGAGTCTATAATAAAATTAATGAGTTTACATTTTTCGGATAGAGAAGGTTCATTGCTTTTAAGTTTTAACAAATATGCATTCTTAAGGTCACTGCATAAACTCTCTACCTCTCTATTTAATTTTGTGACATTAAAAAACCTGTTTGGTGACGCGCTTAGTATTAGTACAGTATTTTCCCGAAATTTGTGTAATAAATAATTGAGCTCCGAGAGAGCAGTTCTCGCGTTTTGCTCATTTTCAATATTTTCAATGCTTATAATTATTTTGTCTTATTGTGTGGGCGTTATGTAGTAACATTCACGAAGTATTTCCTTTATTGGCGCGTCAGGCTTGATGTGGCTTGTTACTTTGTACTTTTCATATGTCGTGTTTTTCCTGGAATCAAGTAAGGCTGAAGCAAGGCCAGCACTGTGCTGTGCTCCATAGATTCTTACAGTAGGCATAGTCTGTGGCGAGGAACGTACGCAGGGGCTCACATCTGAAGTCTGGGCAGTAGTATCATTGCCTGCTGAAATTGCTGAATATTGTTGGTGAACTTCCATTTCAGTATTTGTTGAATGGTGCGACAAAATGAGACAAGTTGGATTGGTCATGTTGTTTTTAAAATTATTAAGTTGTTCATTCAAATTTACGATTTCACTTTCGGCCAAAATTAACTTTGTTTGGAGCTCAGATATCTGCGTTTCAAGCTTATTTATCAAGATTGTGTAGTGCAGTGTTGGAAAAGTTGGTGATCGTTTCGGTGTCTCTAAATCAAGGACATATGTACTGTTTGAGGAGCGCCTTTTCTGGTTAGGTGTAGATGCGCCACTGTATTTAGGACGTGGTGGCGGACTTTTGCAAAGTTTTTTTAAAACATGAATTTCCTGTCTTAGTTTATCAACAGTTCTTTTCATATCCATATTCTCACATATTGTATTTTCGAGTTCACTCTGGGTACTTAAAAGGTCTGATTTCAGTGTCTTGATCTCCTCTTTTAATTCGTATGTTGTTGTGTGCGACCTTTCTTCCATACTGTTTGATAGTTTCTCTAGAGGGGAATTATGCTCAGTGGTAGTATCGTCAACAGCTGAGAAGATGGTATTCAATATCTGTGAACTGTAGGAGTTCTCAGCATCAGTAAGTGTCGTGTCAGTAGAAGTTTCCTGAGATTCGATGTCTAAAACGTCTTCATTATTCCATTTCTGAGGAATATTTTTCTTTCTAATGGTGACATAATTATTTTGTTGACACAAAGTTTCGTTCGGTGGGTTGGTTGTGTCAATTTCAGTCGGCATCGTAGTTTGTGCTTTGGTTTTTGCCATACACGGGGATTTACGAATGCATGTTGTACATTTCCAATTTTCTTTCTTTGCTTTATCCTTCATATCAAAAAGCTTTTTGGAAAATCCAAAACAGTCTAAGTGGAAGGTTTTTTTACATAGAGAGCAATGGAGGTTGTTTTTCTTGTCTGCATATTTCTTACATTTAAAGCAAATTGTACTGCAACTGTTACTGTTCTTGTCTCCTATTTTAGGGACTGAAGTTTCATTTCTATTTTCTTGTTCCATCTCGAAGTATTGTGTGTAAAACTTTGATATCTATCCGCACGTATGATTACAAGCGCCCGATGCGTTGAAACAACCAGGGTGCGAGACACTTAGATAGACATAATTAATCCGCTACACAGAGCTCACGCATACTGGTCATATAAACCAAACGTGCGAGACATCGATGACTACGCTTTAGTCCGTAAGCGGGAGGTCAAACGATTCTGGTTACTGCGTCATGCGGCCGGCGGCGTAGCTGAGAGTGGTGGTGGTTGCTCGCTGGTGACTCATCGGTAGCCGCGGGCGATGTACGGGTTGTCGAAGGTCAGGGAATTAACGTGAACGTCAGTGGATTAACGGATATTTTAAACTGTTTTTGGGTCGTACAGCTTGGACACAATGTTAAACGAAAATATATAATGTATGCGATAAAGACTCAGGGGATTGATAGTAACACTCCTTATAACATAATTAAACTACAATATAGTATGCGATAAGGACTCAGGGGATTGTTAGTAACACTCCTTAAAACATATATAAACTACAGTATAGTAGGTGTTTAGGATACAGGAGATTTTCATTTCATTTTTCATTTTCATTTATTTCTGCATAACATGTACATAACATAAAGATGGTAAGTGAATTTTGTAGATTGTACATGCACCCTGTAAGGGCACAGCAGTTGCATGCGGGGAGCAGATCGTAATATTGTCTTTATATAAAGATTAATTATGTACTACTATTTAATATAAGATTACGATAGTTTTATTTATTTGTTTTTATTGGGAATTAAAAAAAGAAGTTTTAAGTATTTGTTTTGTGTTTATGTACTCTAAATATTTTGATTTTATTGTTAGATGTTATTTATTATTTATGTAGTCATTTACTGAGTAATAGCTTTTCTCGATTAGGTATTTTTTAAGTTTATTTTGAAATAACGTATATTTGTTTTCACTTTTTATTATTTTTGGTAATTTATTATAAATCTGTATTTCTCTGTAGAGGGGGCTATTTTTGTACATTTCTAATTTTTGGTTCTGGGGCAACTAGGATGTCTTTACGACGTTCGCTGGAGCAGAATATAAATTGATCTAAATGTTTTTTTACGAAGAGGGCAGTTTCTAAAATATAAATGGACGGGAGTGTTAGAATGTTTTCTTTTTTAAAATGTGGTTGACAACTTACTTTAGGGCCGATGTTTCACAGAATTCGGAGGCATTTCTTCTGAAGAATAAATATGTCAGTAGCGTCTGTGCTGTGGCCCCACGGCATGACCCCGTACCGCAGCCACGCGTGCGCGTATGCATAGTAGGCGGATAGGGCTGTCGCGTAATTGGTGTTTGATTTTAGTATCGCTAGTGCATATGTAAATTGTGACAATTTAGTTTTTAATTTTTCGACATGGTTTTTCCAGTTTAGATGTGAGTCGATGGTTAAGCCTAATAAAGTGAATTCACTGACTTCGTCGATATTTAATTTTGTGGTGATGGGTTTTAAGTTTAAGGGTTTCTTTTGGTAGTGTTTGAATTGAATAATCCTAGTTTTATTTAAGTTAATTTCCAAATTGTGATCTGATAACCAATCATTTACTGCCTCGAATGTTTTTATTATGTGTTCGAAATTTTTATCATCTTGACACCTAAATAACAATGATACATCGTCCGCGAACAGGATACAGAGGTGGTTTACTATTTGGGGAAGGTCGTTAATATAGATTAAAAATAATATACAGCCAGTTACACTACCTTGGGGAATGGAGCAATTCATTGTTTGCGTTTGAGAATAAATTTTTCTTACCTCGCCGCTTTCACAGTTGCAGTAGTCTATTTCGACAAACTGTTTCCGGTTGGATAGGTAGGAGCGGAACCAGTTAAACGCTTTGCCTCTGATACCCGAGCCGTTAAGTTTTTCCAGTAGAATTTTGTGTGAAACCTTATCGTACGCTTTCGACATGTCGAGTAGCAACCCTACCGCGTAAGCTTTGTCTCGAATGAAGGTATGAATTTCCTGTACGTATTTGTTAACAGCGTGCGTAGTTGATCTGTTTTTACGGAAACCGTATTGACAATTATGAAGTAGACCAAATTTTTCCAAGAAGTTATAAACCAGATTTGTCATTGTTTTTCGATTATTTTTTAAATAACCGGTAAAAGAGCTATGGGTCTGTATTGTGTGACGTTTTCGCTTTTTCCTCCTTTTTTTAGAATGGGCCTTATTTTTGCTATTGATTGTAAGTAACACTCCTTAAAGCATACTTGAACTACAGTATAGTATGCGTCTAGGACTCAGGAGATTTTAAGTAACACTCCACATAACATACTTAAACTTTATTATAGTATGTTAAAAGGACTCAGGGGATTGTTAGTAACACTCCTTATAACAATCTTAAACTACAATATAGTATGCGTTTAGGACTCAGGAGATTGATGGTAACACTCATTATAACAAACTTAAACTACAATATAGAATGCGTTTAGGATCCAGGAGATTGTAAGTAACACTCCTTACAGCATACTTTAACTACAGTATAGTATGCGATAAGGACTCAGGGGATTGATAGTAACACTCCTTTTAACATATCTAAATTACAATATGGTATGCGATAAGGACTCAGAGGATTGTTAGTAACACTCCTTAAAACATATATAAACTACAGTATAGTAGGTGTTTACGATGCAGGAAATTGTAAGTAAAACTCCTTATAGCATACTTAAACTACAGTATAGTATGCGTCTAGGACTCAGGAGATTGATAGTAACACTCCTTATAGCATACTTAAACTACAGTATAGTATGCGATAAGGACTCAGGGGATTGATAGTAACACTCCTTTTAACATACTTAAACTACGATATAGTAAGCGATAAGGACTCAGGGGATTGTTAGTAACACTCCTTAAAACATACTTGAAGTTCAGTATAGTATGCGATAAGGACTCAGGGGATTGTTAGTAACACTCGTTAAAACATACTTAAAGTTCAGTATAGTATGCGTTTAAGACTCAAGAGATTGATAGTAACACTCCTTATAGCATACTTAAACTACAGTATAGTATGCGATAAGGACTCAGGGGATTGATAGTAACACTCCTTTTAACATACTTAAACTACGATATAGTAAGCGATAAGGACTCAGGGGATTGTTAGTAACACTCCTTAAAACATACTTGAAGTTCAGTATAGTATGCGATAAGGACTCAGGGGATTGTTAGTAACACTCCTTATAGCATACTTAAACTACAGTGTAGTATGCGATAAGGACTCAGGGGATTGATAGTAACACTCCTTTTAACATACTTAAACTACGTTATAGTAAGCGATAAGGACTCTGGGGATTGTTAGTAACACTCCTTAAAACATACTTGAAGTTCAGTATAGTATGCGATAAGGACTCAGGGGATTGTTAGTAACACTCCTTATAGCATACTTAAACTACAGTATAGTATGCGATAAGGACTCAGGGGATTGATAGTAACACTCTTTTTAACATACTTAAACTACGATATAGTAAGCGATAAGGACTCAGGGAATTGTTAGTAACACTCCTTGAAACATATATATACTACAGTATAGTAGGTGTTTAGGATGCAGGAGATTGTAAGTAACACTCCTTTTAACATACTTAACCTACAGTATAGTATGCGTCTACGACTCAGGAGATTTTAATTAACACTCCGCATAACATACTTAAACTTAAATATAGTATGCGATAAGGACTCAGGGGATTGTTAGTAACACTACTTATAACAATATTAAACTTTAATATAGTATGCGTTTAGGACACAGGAGATTGATAGTAACACTCATTATAACATACTTAAACTACAGTATAGTATGCGATAAGGAATTAGGGGATTGTTAGTAACACTCCTTATAACAATCTTAAACTACAATATAGTATGCGATAAGGACTTAGAGGATTGTTAGTAAGACTTCTTAAAACATACTTGAAGTTCAGTATAGTATGCGTTTAGGACTCAGGAGATTGATAGTAAAATTCCTTATAACATACTTAAACTACAGTATAGTATGCGTTTAGGACTCAGGAGATTGTTAGTAACACTTCTTAAAACATACTTGAAGTTCAGTATAGTATACGTTTAGGACTCAGGGGATTGTTAGTAACACTCCTTAAAACATATATGAACTACAGTATAGTAGGTGTTTACGATGCAGGAGATTGTAAGTAACACTCCTTATAGCATACTTAAACTACAGTATAGTATGCGTCTAGGACTCAGGAGATTTTTAGTAACACTCCGCATAACATACTTAAACTTTAATATAGTATGCGATAAGTACTCAGGGGATTGTTAGTAACAGTCCTTATAACAATATTAAACTACAATATAGTATGCGTTTAGGACACAGGAGATTGATAGTAACACTCCTCAAAACATACTTAAAGTTCAGTATAGTGTGCGTTTAGGACTCAGGAGATTGATAGTTAAACTTCTTATAACATACTTAAAGTTTAGTATAGTGCGTTTAGGACTCAGGAGATTGATAGTAACACTCCTTATAGCATACTTAAACTACAGTATAGTATGCGATAAGGACTCAGGGGATTGATAGTAACACTCCTTTAAACATATTTAAATTATAATATAGTATGCGATAAGGACTCAGAGGATTGTTAGTAACACTCCTTAAAACATAGGTACCTAAAGTTCGGTATAGTATGCGTTTAGGACTCATGTGATTGTTAGTAACACTCCTTAAAACATACTAAAAGTCCAGAATAGTATGCGTTTAGGACTCAGGGGATTGTTAGTAACACTCCTTAAAACATATATAAACTACAGTATAGTAGGTGTTTACGATGCAGGAAATTGTAAGTAACACTCCTTATAGCATACTTAAACTACAGTATAGTATGCGTCTAGGACTCAGGAGATTGATAGTAACACTCCTTATAGCATACTTAAACTACAGTATAGTATGCGATAAGGACTCAGGGGATTGATAGTAACACTCCTTTTAACATACTTAAACTACGATATAGTAAGCGATAAGGACTCAGGGGATTGTTAGTAACACTCCTTATAACATACTTGAAGTTCAGTATAGGATGCGATAAGGACTCAGGGGATTGTTAGTAACACTCGTTAAAACATACTTAAAGTTCAGTATAGTATGCGTTTAGGACTCAGGAGATTGATAGTAATACTCCTTATAGCATACTTAAACTACCGTATAGTTTGCGATAAGGACTCAGGGGATTGATAGTAACACTCCTTTTAACATACGTAAACTACGATATAGTAAGCGATAAGGACTCAGGGGATTGTTAGTAACACTGCTTAAAACATACTTGAAGTTCAGTATAGTATGCGATAAGGACTCAGGGGATTGTAAGTAACACTCCTTATAGCATACTTAATCTACAGTATAGTATGCGATAAGGACTCAGGGGATTGATAGTAACACTCCTTTTAACATACTTAAACTACGATATAGTAAGCGATAAGGACTCAGGGAATTGTTAGTAACACTCCTTAAAACATATATATACTACAGTATAGTAGGTGTTTGGATGCAGGAGATTGTAAGTAACACTCCTTTTAACATACTTAAACTTAAATATAGTATGCGATAAGGACTCAGGGGATTGTTAGTAACACTCCTTATAACAATATTAAACTACAATATAGTATGCGTTTAGGACACAGGAGATTGATAGTAACACTCATTATAACATACTTAAACTACAGTATAGTATGCGATAAGGAATTAGGGGATTGTTAGTAACACTCCTTATAACAATCTTAAACTACAATATAGTATGCGATAAGGACTCAGAGGATTGTTAGTAAGACTTCTTAAAACATACTTGAAGTTCAGTATAGTATGCGTTTAGGACTCAGGAGATTGATAGTAAAATTCCTTATAACATACTTAAACTACAGTATAGTAAGCGTTTAGGACTCAGGAGATTGTTAGTAACACTTCTTAAAACATACTTGAAGTTCAGTATAGTATGCGTTTAGGACTAAGGGGATTGTTAGTAACACTCCTTAAAACATATATAAACTACAGTATAGTAGGTGTTTACGATGCAGGAGATTGTAAGTAACACTCCTTATAGCATACTTAAACTACAGTATAGTATGCGTCTAGGACTCAGGAGATTTTTAGTAACACTCCGCATAACATACTTAAACTTTAATATAGTATGCGATAAGTACTCAGGGGATTGTTAGTAACAGTCCTTATAACAATATTAAACTACAATATAGTATGCGTATAGGACACAGGAGATTGATAGTAACACTCCTTATAGCATACTTAAACTACAGTTTAGTATGCGACAAGGACTCAGGGGATTGTTAGTAACACTCCTCAAAACATACTTAAAGTTCAGTATAGTGTGCGTTTAGGACTCAGGAGATTGATAGTTAAACTTCTTATAACATACTTAAAGGTTAGTATAGTGCGTTTAGGACTCAGGAGATTGATAGTAACACTCCTTATAGCATACTTAAACTACAGTATAGTATGCGATAAGGACTCAGGGGATTGATAGTAACACTCATTTTAACATACTTAAACTACAATATAGTATGCGATAAGGACTCAGGGAATTGTTAGTGACACTTCTTATAACATACTTAAAGTTCAGTATAGTGCGTTTAGGACTCAGGAGATTGATAGTAACACTCCAAAATACATACTTGAAGTTCAGTATAGTATACGTTTAGGACTCAGGAGATTGTTAGTAACACTCCTTACAACATACTTAAACTACAGTATAGTATGCGACAAGGACTCAGGGGCTTGTTAGTAACACTCCTTACAACATACTTAACTACAGTATAGTATGCGATAAGGACTCAGGGGATTGTTAGTAACACTCCTTAAAACATATATAAATTACAGTATAGTAGGTGTTTAGAATGCAGGAGATTGTAAGTAACACTCCTTATAGCATACATAAACTACAGTATAGTATGCGTCTAGGACTCAGGAGATTGATAGTAACACTCCTTATAGCATACTTAAACTACAGTATAGTATGCGATAAGGACTCAGGGGATTGATAGTAACACTCCTTTTAACATACTTAAACTACGATATAGTAAGCGATAAGGACTCAGGGGATTGTTAGTAACACTCCTTATAACATACTTGAAGTTCAGTATAGGATGCGATAAGGACTCAGGGGATTGTTAGTAACACTCGTTAAAACATACTTAAAGTTCAGTATAGTATGCGTTTAGGACTCAGGAGATTGATAGTAATACTCCTTATAGCATACTTAAACTACCGTATAGTATGCGATAAGGACTCAGGGGATTGATAGTAACACTCCTTTTAACATACTTAAACTACGATATAGTAAGCGATAAGGACTCAGGGGATTGTTAGTAACACTGCTTAAAACATACTTGAAGTTCAGTATAGTATGCGATAAGGACTCAGGGGATTGTTAGTAACACTCCTTATAGCATACTTAAACTACAGTATAGTATGCGATAAGGACTCAGGGGATTGATAGTAACACTCCTTTTAACATACTTAAACTACGATATAGTAAGCGATAAGGACTCAGGGAATTGTTAGTAACACTCCTTAAAACATATATATACTACAGTATAGTAGGTGTTTGGATGCAGGAGATTGTAAGTAACACTCCTTTTAACATACTTAAACTACAGTATAGTATGCGTCTACGACTCAGGAGATTTTTAGTAACACTCCGCATAACATACTTAAACTTAAATATAGTATGCGATAAGGACTCAGGGGATTGTTAGTAACACTCCTTATAACAATATTAAACTACAATATAGTATGCGTTTAGGACACAGGAGATTGATAGTAACACTCATTATAACATACTTAAACTACAGTATAGTATGCGATAAGGAATTAGGGGATTGTTAGTAACACTCCTTATAACAATCTTAAACTACAATATAGTATGCGATAAGGACTCAGAGGATTGTTAGTAAGACTTCTTAAAACATACTTGAAGTTCAGTATAGTATGCGTTTAGGACTCAGGAGATTGATAGTAAAATTCCTTATAACATACTTAAACTACAGTATAGTAAGCGTTTAGGACTCAGGAGATTGTTAGTAACACTTCTTAAAACATACTTGAAGTTCAGTATAGTATGCGTTTAGGACTAAGGGGATTATTAGTAACACTCCTTAAAACATATATGAACTACAGTATAGTAGGTGTTTACGATGCAGGAGATTGTAAGTAACACTCCTTATAGCATACTTAAACTACAGTATAGTATGCGTCTAGGACTCAGGAGATTTTTAGTAACACTCCGCATAACATACTTAAACTTTAATATAGTATGCGATAAGTACTCAGGGGATTGTTAGTAACAGTCCTTATAACAATATTAAACTACAATATAGTATGCGTATAGGACACAGGAGATTGATAGTAACACTCCTTATAGCATACTTAAACTACAGTTTAGTATGCGACAAGGACTCAGGGGATTGTTAGTAACACTCCTCAAAACATACTTAAAGTTCAGTATAGTGTGCGTTTAGGACTCAGGAGATTGATAGTTACACTTCTTATAACATACTTAAAGTTTAGTATAGTGCGTTTAGGACTCAGGAGATTGATAGTAACACTCCTTATAGCATACTTAAACTACAGTATAGTATGCGATAAGGACTCAGGGGATTGATAGTAACACTCATTTTAACATACTTAAACTACAATATAGTATGCGATAAGGACTCAGGGAATTGTTAGTGACACTTCTTATAACATACTTAAAGTTCAGTATAGTGCGTTTAGGACTCAGGAGATTGATAGTAACACTCCAAAATACATACTTGAAGTTCAGTATAGTATACGTTTAGGACTCAGGAGATTGTTAGTAACACTCCTTACAACATACTTAAACTACAGTATAGTATGCGACAAGGACTCAGGGGCTTGTTAGTAACACTCCTTACAACATACTTAACTACAGTATAGTATGCGATAAGGACTCAGGGGATTGTTAGTAACACTCCTTAAAACATATATAAATTACAGTATAGTAGGTGTTTAGAATGCAGGAGATTGTAAGTAACACTCCTTATAGCATACATAAACTACAGTATAGTATGCGTCTAGGACTCAGGAGATTTTTAGTAACACTCAGCATAACATTCTTAAACTTTAATATAGTATGCGATAAGGACTCAGGGGATTGTTAGTAACACTCCTTATAACAATATTAAACTACAATATAGTATGCGTTAAGAACTCAGGAGATTGATAGTAACACTTCTTAACCCCCCCGCTTGCCGGAAGCGCGGTCAATACTTCAGTCCGCTCGCGCACTGTCATGGCAGCGCCATTTGCGAAATTACCTAATTTGCAAAAAAAAATAAAACTCCAGAAGTTTTGTACCTACAGTCATAAAATAAAAATTAAAAAAAAGTTGAAAGTCTGTTCTCTATGAACTGTCACAGACATAATATCAAACATCTGTTGTTCTATTTCATTTTTGTAGATGAAAACAAACAACAAGGAAAAACTACCTCTGCTCACTCCAACGTGTTTTTTTGAAAAACTAAGTTCACTTATGGCTTGTAATTATGAAAACTAAGATGTGTATATGAAACTCAAATCAATCAACAGTTTTATACAATTTCAAGCAAAGTATTTTACATTCGCGAATCAAAAATCGCGAACATACTTCTTCTTCTTCATTGCAAACACAATGGCGATTTCCAAAACCGTAATTTACAAATGTTGTCCATGAAAACAGACTAGTATTATACGTCAAAATTTAGGATATTTATCGAACTTTCATAGAATACTAAAAATGTCATAAGGAATGAATGAAATAATCTATTAGAACACACTTTTATACTTAGTAGTATGATACAAGTCATTTTCTGTCACAAGTGTGCATATCCGATCCGATTGATGTTGCCATTTCTGTCACATGTGTTCATATCCGGGCGGAGAGGTTAAAACATACTTGAATTTCAGTATAGTATGCGTTTAGGACTCAGTGGATTGTTAGTAACACTTCTTAAAACATACTTAACTACAGTATAGTATGCGATAAGGACTCAGGGGATTGTTAGTAACACTCCTTAAAACATACTTAAAGTTCAGTATAGTATGCGTTTAGGACTCAGGAGATTGATAGTAACACTCCTTAAAACACACTAAACTACAGTATAGTATGCGACAAGGACTCAGGGTCTTGTTAGTAACACTCCTTACAACATACTTAACTACAGTATAGTATGCGATAAGGACTCAGGGGATTGATAGTAACACTCCTTAAAACATACTTAAAGTTCAATATAGTATGCGTTTAGGATTCAGGGGATTGTTAGTAACACTCCTTAAGACATATATAAATTACAGTATAGTAGGTGTTTAGGATGCAGGCGATTGTAAGTAACACTCCTTATAGCATACTTAAACTACAGTATAGTATGCGTCTAGGACTCAGGAGATTTTTAGTAACACTCCGCATAACATTCTTAAACTTTTATATAGTATGCGATAAGGACTCAAGGGATTGTTAGTAACACTCCTTATAACAATATTAAACTACAATATAGTATGCGTTTAGAACTCAGGAGATTGATAGTAACACTTCTTAAAACATACTTGAATTTCAGTATAGTATGCGTTTAGGACTCAGGGGATTGTTAGTAACACTTCTTAAAACATACTTAAAGTTCAGTATAGTATGCGTTTAGGATTCAGGGGATTGTTAGTAACACTCCTTAAAACATATATAAATTACAGTATAGTAGGTGTTTAGGATGCAGGAGATTGTAAGTAACACTCCTTATAGCATACTTAAACTACAGTATAGTATGCGTCTAGGACTCAGGAGATTTTAAGTAACACTCCGCATAACATTCTTAAACTTTAATATAGTATGCGATAAGGACTCAGGGGATTGTTAGTAACACTCCTTATAACAATATTAAACTACAATGTAGTATGCGTTTAGAACTCAGGAGATTGATAGTAACACTTCTTAAACATACTTGAATTTCAGTATAGTATGCGTTTAGGACTCAGGGGATTGTTAGTAACACTTCTTAAAACATACTTAAAGTTCAGTATAGTATGCGTTTAGGACTCAGGGGCTTGTTAGTAACACTCCTTACATCATACTTAACTACAGTATAGTATGCGATAAGGACTCAGGGGATTGATAGTAACACTCGTTTTAATATACTTAAACTACAATATAGTATGCGATAAGGACTCAAGGGATTGTTAGTAACACTCCTTAAAACATATATAAATTACAGTATAGTAGGTGTTTAGGATGCAGGAGATTGTAAGTAACACTCCTTATAGCATACTTAAACTACAGTATAGTATGCGTCTAGAACTCAGGAGATTGATAGTAACACTTCTTAAAATATACTTAAACTACAGTACAGTATGCGTTTAGGACTCAGGAGATTGTTAGTAACACTCCTTATAACATACTTAAAGTTCAGTATAGTATGCGTTTAGGACTCAGGGGATTGTTAGTAACACTTCTTAAAACATATATAAACTACAGTATAGTAGGTGTTTAGGATGCAGGAGATTGTAAGTAACACTCCTTATAGCATACTTAAACTACAGTATAGTATGCGTCTAGGACTCAGGAGATTTTTAGTAACACTCCGCATAACATACTAAAACTTTAAGGTAGTATGCGATAAGGACTCATGGGATTGTTAGTAACACTCCTTATAACAATCTTAAATTACAATATAGAATGCGTTTAGGATCCAGGAGATTGTAAGTAACACTCCTTATAGCATATTTAAACTACAGTATAGTATGCGATAAGGACTTAGGGGATTGTTAGTAACACTTCTTAAAACATACTTAAAGTTCAGTATAGTATGCGTTTAGGACTCAGGAGATTGGTAGTAACACTCTTTATAACACACCTAGGTCGAAAACACAACAGAGCGGCGCGGCGCCGCAACGCTAAAATCGGCGGCACGCGTTGCACCGCACCGCCAAATGCAGCGTTGCGCGGCACGCGCGCCGCACCGCTCGTATTTTTTTTTTTTTTATGTGATAAGGAAGGCAAACGAGCAAGTGGGTCACCTGATGGTAAGTGATCACCACTGCCCATAGACACCTGCAACCCCGGAGGGGATTGCAGATGCGTTGCCAACCTAGAGGGCTAAGATGAAATGCCTCTTGTGCCTGTAATTTCCTCGGCTGTCTTACTCTCCACACCGGAACACAACAGTGCAAGCACTGCTGCTTAGCGGCAGGATTAGCGAGTAAGATGGTGGTAGCGATCCGGACGGACCTCGCACAAGGTCCTACCACCCGCAAAACCCGTATCCGCGGCGTGCACTGCTCCTAGCCACGGCGCGCAACGCTCGTACCCGCGGCACGCAACTCTCGTAGCCGCGGCATGCACCGCTCATATTCGCGGCGCGCACCGCTCGTATCTGCGGCGCGGCGGCTCATTTGATATCCACAGTTTCTGTAGGTCGGAAGCTTGTTTTTAGGTTTTCGTAGCCAAATGGCAAAAACGGAACCCTTATGGATTTGTCATGTATGTCTGTATGTCTGTCTGTATGTCTGTCTGTCTGTTTATCCGTCTGTATGTCACAGACACTTTTTTCCGAAACTATAAGAACTATACTGTTGAAACTTGGTATGCAGATGTATTTTGTAAACCGCATTAAGATTTTCACACAAAAATAGAAAAATAACAATAAATTTTGGGGGTTCCCCATACTTAGAACATAAAGAACTTAGGACTCGCCCATGAAGGGTTCCGTAGCAGCAAGTAACATAATATAAAGTTCTTGTAGTTTGTTGTAGGTAAATTGCGGTTTACGATTTATGACGTATTAAAAAAAAAACTACTTACTAGATCTCGTTCAAACCAATTTTCGGTGGAAGTTTGCATGGTTTGCATGGTTTGTATCATATATATTTTTTTGTTTTATCATTCTCTTATTTGAGAAGTTACAGGGGGGACACACATTTTATCAATTTGGAAGTGTCTCATGCGTAAACTATTCAGTTTAGAAAAAAATGATGTAGAAATTTTTTTTGAGTGTCAGTTCTTAGTATGCGGAACCCCCAAAATTCATTGATTTTTTTTTCTATTTTTGTGTGAAAATCTTAATGCGGTTCACAGAATACATCTTCTTACCAAGTTTCAACAGTATAGTCCTTAAAGTTTCGGAAAAAAGTGGCTGTGACATACGGACGGACAGACAGACAGACAGACAGACATGACGAATCCATAAGGGTTCCGTTTTTGCCATTTGGCTACGGAACCCTAAAAACAAGCGTCTGACCTACAGAAACTGTGGACATCATATGAGTCGTCGCGCCGCAGATACGAGCGGTGCGCGCCGCGGATATGAGCGGTGCGTGCCGCGGTTACGAGCGTCGCGCCGCTGGTACGAGCGGTGCGCGCCGCAGCTACGAGCGGTGCGGCATGTGCGCCCGCAACGCTGCGTTCGGCGGTGCGGCGCAACGCGCGCCGCCGATTTCAGCGTCGCGGCGCCGCGCCGCTCTGTTGTGTTTTCACCCTTAAAGTTCAGTATAATATGCATTTAGGACTCAGGAGATTGTTAGTAACACTCCTTATAACATACTTAAAGTTCTTTATAGTATGCGTCTAGGACTCAGGAGATTGTTAGTAACACTCGTTATAACATACTTAAAGTTCAGTATAGTATGCGTTTAGTACTCAAGAGATTGATAGTAACACTCCTTAAAACTTATACAAACTACAGTATAGTAGGTGTTTAGGATGCAGGAGATTTTTAGTAACACTCCGCAAAACATACTTAAACTTTGTTATAGTATGCGATAAGGACTCAGGGGATTGTTAGTAACACTCATTATAACATATTTAAACTACAGTATAGTATGCGATAAGGACTCAGGGGATTGTTAGTAACACTCCTTATAACAATCATAAACTATAATATATTATGCGTTTAGGACTCAGGAGATTGATAGTAACACTCATTATAACATACTTAAACTACAGTATAGTATGCGATAAGTACTCAGGGGATTGTTAGTAACACTCCTTATAACAATCTTAAACTATAATATAGTATGCATTTAGGACTCAGGAGATTGATAGTAACACTCCTTATAACATACTTAAACTACAGTACAGTACGTGTTTAGGACAAAGGAGATTGACAGTAACACTCCTTATAACAATCTTAAAATCAATATAGTAAGCCTTTAGGACTCAGGGGATTGTTAGTAACACTCCTTATAACATACTTTAAGTTCAGTATAGTATGCGTTTAGTACTCAGGAGATTGATAGTAACACTCCTTATAACATACTTATACTTCAGTATAGTATGCGTTTAGAACTCAGGGGATTGATAGTAACACTCATAAAAACATACTTAAACTACAGTATAGTATACGAAAAGGACTCAGGGCATTGTTACTCCTTAAAACATACTTAAAGTTCAGTATAGTATGCGTTTAGGACTCAGGAGATTGATAGTAACACTCCTTATAACATACTTAAACTACAGTATAGTACGTGTTTAGGACTCAGGAGATTGATAGTAACATTCCTTATAACAATCTTAAACTACAATATATTATGCGTTTAGGACTCAGGAGATCGTTAGTAATTTTCCTTATAGCATACTTAAAATACAGA
Organism: Coleophora deauratella; assembly: GCA_958295455.1. Taxonomy (NCBI): domain Eukaryota; kingdom Metazoa; phylum Arthropoda; class Insecta; order Lepidoptera; family Coleophoridae; genus Coleophora; species Coleophora deauratella. Next base: position 19,097,507 of record OY282395.1, read on the forward strand.
ATAGTATGCGTTTAGGACTCAGGAGATTTTTATTAATACTCCGCATAACATACTTAAACTTTAATATAGCATGCGATAAGGACTCCGGGGATTGTTAGTGACACTCCTTATACAATCTTAAACTACAATATAATATGCGTTTAGGAGTCAGGAGTTTGATAGTAACACTCCTTAAAACATATTTAAACTACAGTATAGTTGGTGTTTAGGATGCAGTAGATTGTAAGTAACACTCCTTATAGCATACTTAAAATAAATTATAGTATGTGTTTAGGACTCATGAGATTTTTATTAATACTTCGCATTACATACTTAAACTACAATATAGTATGCGATAAGAACTCAGGGGATTGTTAGTAACACTCCTTAAAATATACTTAAAGTTCAGTATAGTATGCGTTTAGGATATAGGAGATTGATAGTAACACTCCTTATAACATACTTAAACTACAGTACTGTACGTGTTTGGGACTCAGGAGAATGACAGTAACACTCCTTATAACAATCTTAAACTACAATATAGTAAGCGTTTAGGACTCAGGAGATTGTTAGTAGCACTCCTTATAACATAATTAATGTTCAGAATAGTATGCGTTTAGGACTTAGGAGATTGATGGTAACACTCCTTAAATCATATATAAACTACAGTATAGTAGGTGTTTAGGATGCAGGAGATTGTAAGTAACACTCCTTATAGCATACTTAAACTACAGTATAGTATGCGTCTAGGACTCAGGAGATTTTTAGTAACACTCCGCATAACATACTAAAACTTTAAGGTAGTATGCGATAAGGACTCATGGGATTGTTAGTAACACTCCTTATAACAATCTTAAATTACAATATAGAATGCGTTTAGGATCCAGGAGATTGTAAGTAACACTCCTTATAGCATATTTAAACTACAGTATAGTATGCGATAAGGACTTAGGGGATTGTTAGTAACACTTCTTAAAACATACTTAAAGTTCAGTATAGTATGCGTTTAGGACTCAGGAGATTGGTAGTAACACTCTTTATAACACACCTAGGTCGAAAACACAACAGAGCGGCGCGGCGCCGCAACGCTAAAATCGGCGGCACGCGTTGCACCGCACCGCCAAATGCAGCGTTGCGCGGCACGCGCGCCGCACCGCTCGTATTTTTTTTTTTTTTTATGTGATAAGGAAGGCAAACGAGCAAGTGGGTCACCTGATGGTAAGTGATCACCACTGCCCATAGACACCTGCAACCCCGGAGGGGATTGCAGATGCGTTGCCAACCTAGAGGGCTAAGATGAAATGCCTCTTGTGCCTGTAATTTCCTCGGCTGTCTTACTCTCCACACCGGAACACAACAGTGCAAGCACTGCTGCTTAGCGGCAGGATTAGCGAGTAAGATGGTGGTAGCGATCCGGACGGACCTCGCACAAGGTCCTACCACCCGCAAAACCCGTATCCGCGGCGTGCACTGCTCCTAGCCACGGCGCGCAACGCTCGTACCCGCGGCACGCAACTCTCGTAGCCGCGGCATGCACCGCTCATATTCGCGGCGCGCACCGCTCGTATCTGCGGCGCGGCGGCTCATTTGATATCCACAGTTTCTGTAGGTCGGAAGCTTGTTTTTAGGTTTTCGTAGCCAAATGGCAAAAACGGAACCCTTATGGATTTGTCATGTATGTCTGTATGTCTGTCTGTATGTCTGTCTGTCTGTTTATCCGTCTGTATGTCACAGACACTTTTTTCCGAAACTATAAGAACTATACTGTTGAAACTTGGTATGCAGATGTATTTTGTAAACCGCATTAAGATTTTCACACAAAAATAGAAAAATAACAATAAATTTTGGGGGTTCCCCATACTTAGAACATAAAGAACTTAGGACTCGCCCATGAAGGGTTCCGTAGCAGCAAGTAACATAATATAAAGTTCTTGTAGTTTGTTGTAGGTAAATTGCGGTTTACGATTTATGACGTATTAAAAAAAAAACTACTTACTAGATCTCGTTCAAACCAATTTTCGGTGGAAGTTTGCATGGTTTGCATGGTTTGCATGGTTTGTATCATATATATTTTTTTGTTTTATCATTCTCTTATTTGAGAAGTTACAGGGGGGACACACATTTTATCAATTTGGAAGTGTCTCATGCGTAAACTATTCAGTTTAGAAAAAAATGATGTAGAAATTTTTTTTGAGTGTCAGTTCTTAGTATGCGGAACCCCCAAAATTCATTGATTTTTTTTTCTATTTTTGTGTGAAAATCTTAATGCGGTTCACAGAATACATCTTCTTACCAAGTTTCAACAGTATAGTCCTTAAAGTTTCGGAAAAAAGTGGCTGTGACATACGGACGGACAGACAGACAGACAGACAGACATGACGAATCCATAAGGGTTCCGTTTTTGCCATTTGGCTACGGAACCCTAAAAACAAGCGTCTGACCTACAGAAACTGTGGACATCATATGAGTCGTCGCGCCGCAGATACGAGCGGTGCGCGCCGCGGATATGAGCGGTGCGTGCCGCGGTTACGAGCGTCGCGCCGCTGGTACGAGCGGTGCGCGCCGCAGCTACGAGCGGTGCGGCATGTGCGCCCGCAACGCTGCGTTCGGCGGTGCGGCGCAACGCGCGCCGCCGATTTCAGCGTCGCGGCGCCGCGCCGCTCTGTTGTGTTTTCACCCTTAAAGTTCAGTATAATATGCATTTAGGACTCAGGAGATTGTTAGTAACACTCCTTATAACATACTTAAAGTTCTTTATAGTATGCGTCTAGGACTCAGGAGATTGTTAGTAACACTCGTTATAACATACTTAAAGTTCAGTATAGTATGCGTTTAGTACTCAAGAGATTGATAGTAACACTCCTTAAAACTTATACAAACTACAGTATAGTAGGTGTTTAGGATGCAGGAGATTTTTAGTAACACTCCGCAAAACATACTTAAACTTTGTTATAGTATGCGATAAGGACTCAGGGGATTGTTAGTAACACTCATTATAACATATTTAAACTACAGTATAGTATGCGATAAGGACTCAGGGGATTGTTAGTAACACTCCTTATAACAATCATAAACTATAATATATTATGCGTTTAGGACTCAGGAGATTGATAGTAACACTCATTATAACATACTTAAACTACAGTATAGTATGCGATAAGTACTCAGGGGATTGTTAGTAACACTCCTTATAACAATCTTAAACTATAATATAGTATGCATTTAGGACTCAGGAGATTGATAGTAACACTCCTTATAACATACTTAAACTACAGTACAGTACGTGTTTAGGACAAAGGAGATTGACAGTAACACTCCTTATAACAATCTTAAAATCAATATAGTAAGCCTTTAGGACTCAGGGGATTGTTAGTAACACTCCTTATAACATACTTTAAGTTCAGTATAGTATGCGTTTAGTACTCAGGAGATTGATAGTAACACTCCTTATAACATACTTATACTTCAGTATAGTATGCGTTTAGAACTCAGGGGATTGATAGTAACACTCATAAAAACATACTTAAACTACAGTATAGTATACGAAAAGGACTCAGGGCATTGTTACTCCTTAAAACATACTTAAAGTTCAGTATAGTATGCGTTTAGGACTCAGGAGATTGATAGTAACACTCCTTATAACATACTTAAACTACAGTATAGTACGTGTTTAGGACTCAGGAGATTGATAGTAACATTCCTTATAACAATCTTAAACTACAATATATTATGCGTTTAGGACTCAGGAGATCGTTAGTAATTTTCCTTATAGCATACTTAAAATACAGAATAGTATGCGTTTAGGACTCAGGAGATTTTTATTAATACTCCGCATAACATACTTAAACTTTAATATAGCATGCGATAAGGACTCCGGGGATTGTTAGTGACACTCCTTATACAATCTTAAACTACAATATAATATGCGTTTAGGAGTCAGGAGTTTGATAGTAACACTCCTTAAAACATATTTAAACTACAGTATAGTTGGTGTTTAGGATGCAGTAGATTGTAAGTAACACTCCTTATAGCATACTTAAAATAAATTATAGTATGTGTTTAGGACTCATGAGATTTTTATTAATACTTCGCATTACATACTTAAACTACAATATAGTATGCGATAAGAACTCAGGGGATTGTTAGTAACACTCCTTAAAATATACTTAAAGTTCAGTATAGTATGCGTTTAGGATATAGGAGATTGATAGTAACACTCCTTATAACATACTTAAACTACAGTACTGTACGTGTTTGGGACTCAGGAGAATGACAGTAACACTCCTTATAACAATCTTAAACTACAATATAGTAAGCGTTTAGGACTCAGGAGATTGTTAGTAGCACTCCTTATAACATAATTAATGTTCAGAATAGTATGCGTTTAGGACTTAGGAGATTGATGGTAACACTCCTTAAATCATATATAAACTACAGTATAGTAGGTGTTTAGGATGCAGGATATTGTAAGTAACACTCCTTATAGCATACTTAAAATTAAGTATAGTATGCGTTTAGGACTCAGTTTTTTTTAGTAACACTCCGCATAACATACTTAAACTTTAATATGGTATGCGATAAGGACTCAGGGGATTGTTAGTAACACTCCTTAAAACATACTTAAAGATCAGTATAATATGCGTTTAGGACTCAGGAGATTGATAGTAACACTCCTTACAACATATTTAAACTACAGTATGGTATGCGATAAGGACTCAGGGGTTTGATAGTTACACTCCTTAAAACATTCTTAAACCACAGTATAGTATGCGTTTAGGACTCAGGAGATTGATAGTAACACTCCTTATAACAATATTAAACTACAATATACAGTCGCCTCGGAAAATAAGTTAACAACAGAGCTCCATACAGTATATGTTTAATAAATTTATAGGATTGAAATAAATCACAAGTTTTCGTCATTAAATTAATTTATTAAAACTTTTGTACCATACATACATATTGCTTAAGAAAAATCATTGTACACATGGCAGAATTACAGAGAAATCTATTAGTGTCTTAAACGGAAAGTAAGTTAACAAGAAATTTTATAAGGTTTTTAATTAAGTTAAATTGATTCTAATATTTGGTTTGGTATCCACTGTTTTTTGTAACTTCGTTCAAGCAGTCTGGCATACTATTTATTAGTTAATTAATTATTTTTAAATCTATATTATGCTATTCATTAAGAAGTGATGTTTTAAATGTTTCGATGTTGTCACGGGAACTTTGAGGAATTTTTCTTTTAAGATGTTCCCACAGATGTTCGATTGGGTTTAAGTCCGGGCTTTGAGGAAGCCAGTCCAACACCTGAATTCCATTTTGTTCGAAAAATTTTAAGGCTACACGAGATTTATGTTTAGAGTCGTTGTCCTGAACAAAAATAAATGATTTTTTTAACTGAAACTTTTTAATTGACGGAAGTACATTGTTCTTGAGTATTTCAACATATTTGACGCCTGTTAAATTGCCATCAATTATATGAAGATTACCGACTCCCTTAGCACTAAAACATCCCCAGACCATGACTGCTTTTGCACCACCATGCTTCACCGTAGGTGTTATTAATGCTTTCTTAAATGTTTCTCCAACTTTTCTCCATACATATTTTCGACGATTTTGTGATTTCAATTCAAATTTTGCTTCATCACTCCATACAACACTGTTCCAAAACTCTAAAGGCTTGTTTTTATGGTCTTATGAAAATTTCAATCTTTTCTTCGCATTTTTTTCAGAAATTAATGGTCGCTTTCGAGAAACTCTACCAGCTAATTTATGTTCATGAATTCTCTTTCGTATCTGAGTGAGCTGTATGGGTAAATTTAATTGTTATATTAATTCTTGCACTATTATATTTGGGTTTTTTGAAATTTCTTTCAAGATTTGTCTATCTTGCCGAACAGTAGTTTTTTTTTGTCCTGCCTGATCTGGGGAAATTTTCTGCACTGTCTCTTAATTCAATTCGATCGACAATTTTCTTAACACCTGCTCTACTCAAATTATAATCCACTGCGACGGATTCCAACGTTTCGCCTCGTTTTCTTCGGTTATACACAGCTATTCGCTCATCAGGCGTCAGGTCTCTTTGTTTTGGAATTTTAAATATTCAGTTTGTTTAAAAAAAACTTTAAATAATAAAACAAACAAACTCTTATTTCGTTGTTCACGAAGATAACACTTTTAAATATATTCTGTCACTCAAATAATTAATTTTCGCCAGATAAATAGATTTTTGAAACACTGTTAACTTATTTTCCGAGTCACGAATAAAACTGTATGCAATGTTTAGTACGAATGCAGCGACTGGCGGCGATAAATTGCGCATCAATTTAAAGGCGGTACTTCCCCCTTCCAAAGACTATAGAAATTAAAATTTATTTTGTTCGAAAAAGGATTGAAATAACAGAATGTAAGAGAGCATCAATCTTGTTAACTTATTTTCCGAGGCAATTTTAGTATGCGTTTAGGACTCAGGAGATTGATAGTAACACTAATTATAACATACTTAAACTACAGTATAGTATGTGTTTAGGACTCAGGAGATTGATAGTGACACTCCTTATAACATATATAAACTTCAGTATAGTAGGTGTTTAGGATGCAGGAGATTGTAAGTAATACTCCTTATAGCATACTTTATCTACAGTATAATATGCGATAAAGACAAAGGGGATTGATAGTAACACTCCTTATAACATACTTAAACTACAATATATTATGCGTTTAGGACTCAGGAGATTGATAGTAACACTCATTATTACATACTTAAACTACAGTATAGTATGTGTTTAGGACTCAGGAGATTGATAGTAACACTCCTTATAACATACTTAAACTACAGTATAGTATGTGTTTAGGACTCAGGAGATTGATAGTAACATTCCTTATAACAATCTTAAACTACAATATAGTATGCGTTTAGGACTCAGGAGTTTGATAGTATAACTCATTATAACATATTTGAATTACAGTATAGTATGCGATAAGGACTTAGGGGATTGTAAGTAACACTCCTTATAACATTCTTAAACTACAGTACGGTATGGGTTTAGGATTCAGTAGATTGTTAGTCACACTCCTTTTAACATTCTCAAGTACCAGTATAGTATGCGTTTAGGACTCAGGAGATTGCTAGTAATACTCTTTATAATATACTTAAACTACAGTATAGTATGATTTTAGGACACAGGAGATCGTTAGTAATATACTCATTTTAACATACTTAAGCTACAGTACGGTATGAGTTTAGGACTCAGGAGATTGTTAGTAAAACTCATTATTACATACTCAAACTTCACTATAGTATGCGTTTAGTGCTCAGGAGATTGATAGTAACACTCCTTATGACATACTTAAAGTTCAGTTTGGTATGCGTTTAAGACTCAGGCGATTGATTATAACACTCCTTATAACATACTTAAACTACAGTATAATATGCGTTTAGGACTCAGAACATTGATAGTAACACTCATTATAACATACTTAAACTACAGTATAGTATGTGTTTGGGACTCAGGAGATTGATAGTGACACTCCTTATAACATATATAAACTTCAGTATAGTAGGTGTTTAGGATGCAGGAGATTGTAAGTAAACACTCCTTATAGCATACTTTAACTACAGTATAGTATGCGATAAGGACTCAGGGGATTGATAGTAACACTCCTTATAACATACTTAAACTACAATATATTATGGGTTTAGGACTCAGGAGATTGATAGTAACACTCATTATAACATACTTAAACTACAGTATAGTATGTGTTTAGGACTCAGGAGATTGATAGTAACACTCCTTATAACATAGTTAAACTACAGTATAGTATGTGTTTAGGACTCAGGAGATTGATAGTAACACTTCTTATAACATACTTAAACTACAGTATAGTATGTGTTTAGGACTCAGGAGATTGATAGTAACACTCTTTATAACATATTTAAACTACAGTATAGTTTGTGTGTAGGACTCAGGAGATTGATAGTAACACTCCTTATAACAATCTTAAACTGCAATATAGTATGCGTTTAGGACTCAGGAGTTTGATAGTTACACTCATTATAACATATTCAATTTAAAGTATAGTATGCGATAAGGACTTAGGGGATTGTAAGTAACACTCCTTATAACATTTTTAAACTACAGTACGGTATGGGTTTAGGATTCAGTAGATTGTTAGTAACACTCCTTTTAAAATTCTCAAACAACAGTATAGTATGCGTTTAGGACTCAGGAGATTGCTAGTAACACTCCTTATAATATACTTAATCTACAGTATAGTATGATTTTAGGACACAGGAGATCGTTAGTAATACTCCTTATATCATACTTAAGCTACAGTACGGTATGTGTTTAGGACTCAGGAGATTGTTAGTAAAACTCATTATTACATACTCAAACTTCACTATAGTATGCGTTTAGGGCTCAGGATATTGATAGTAACACTCCTTATGACATACTTAAACTTCAGTTTTGTATGCGTTTAAGACTCAGGCGATTGATTATAACACTCCTTATAACATACTTAAACTACGATTTAATATGCGTTTGGGACGTAGGAGATTGGGAGTAACACTCCTTATGACATACTTAAACTTCAGTATAGTATGCGTTTAGGATTCAGGAGAATGTCAGAATGATAACGTAATCAAACTTCAGTATAGTATGCGTTTAGGACTCAGGAGATTGTAAGTAACACTCCTTATAACGTACTTAAACTTAAGTATAGTATGCGTTTAAAACTCAGGAGATTGATAGTAACACAACACACGCGACCAGCGCGCGGGCGGCGTTTGTGTCGGATCTGGAGGAGACGGCTCCGACGAGGGGCCCGCCGCTACCTCGAGGAGGTTTCGCGGCAGGCGCTTCCTTTTCACGGTTGCTCTTGCCGGTCAACACTTCAAACCAGGCTTCGTCGCACAACTTGCGACCATCTCCCACGCGTGTGCGCCATCCGTATCTTTCCACAGCGAGGTTTTTCCACCTCAGTAATCAGCTGTGCAGGTTTTCTCACGATAATTTCCTTAACCGTTAAAACTATCGGTATGAAAATGCACGTTTTCGAAATACTCATTACTTCATCGGCTGCGATGAGACCTGGATAATGGATAGAATTGTGTCGACAAAAAGCTGATCTCTAATTATTGCCACACCTTCATATTATAGGTTCTGTATTAAATATGTGATATGAAACACATATTTATACGTATCTTATCCATTTTGAAAAGTAAATAATATACGCAAATAACTGTAACTGTACCAGATGACCGTGTGGAATCGATTTTAGCACACATGACATTGAGAGCAAATTTAAACAGGTAGCAGTGCGCGCTGAACACTGCATCTCGTTTTAAAATGTTAAGTAAATATTATAATAATAAAACGTTTATTTTTATAACACGAAGTTTACAAGATATACAACATTGCACGATAACAACTGCATTAGTCCTTTCGGACTGTGTCGCAGCTATTCACGCCATCTCCGTGAGACGCGAGTAAACATTTCTAAAGTTATTGGAAAACAAATAATATTGAATTAACTATTGACATAACAAAATTAAGTCATTTTCTACCGACCCATATGTAAAATTGGTTAAAACATCTATGTATTCTAACCCTTATGTGATTATAAATTAATTTCACATTTCGCCTTTATTGGTTTCCCAATAATATTTATCGATAATATTCCTACAATAATAATGATAATCTATGACCACATTCCGTTTGCGAAAACGGATTTTGCCGAGTCATTGCTTTGGTTCGATCGGGCAGTATTATCGACACCTTGCATTCCCTGCCTGTCGCGCAGGGCCGTATTAAGTTAATCTTGTTCTAGGTTTTCAGTTAAATTGAAAAACTATCTAACTCTTCGTGATTAATGGACATTATTCTTAATGTCAGCAAAATATTCTGTGGTTACAGCAGTCAGAAAATACTTCACTTTTTCTTATCGTGTGGCACAATTTAACCGGCCTATCCACAAGGTATAGGTGGCGATTGCCTGGTGTTGCACTGAACATCACTCGCGGTTACGTGTAGGGAATTTAGATTTACACCTACAGACGTGTGCAACGCGACCATCATACACAACTAGAAATCAGATGTGCAGGTTTCCTCACGATCTATTCCTTCACCGTTAAAGCAGTCGGTATGAAAATGCACGTAAGTTTCGAAAAACTCATTGGTGCACTGGCCAGAATTTGAACCCGAGACCTCTGGTTAGGATGACGGAGTCAGTAGCCGCGGAGCCACCGACGCTTTTTTAACAAATACTTCAGTATACTGAAAACATGTACGGTAATGTGAGTATTTAAGATCAATAGTCTTTTGAGTTTTTTTGTTAGCCCTATCAATCTTTTGTTAGATTTGAACTTTTACTACTGTCCTATGGAATTGTTAAATAATCTCGACCGTGACGCTTATTCGGTCCCTGCTCTGTTCTGTTCCATTTAGTAGAGTCTGCACTTTACTAGCAGTGAATTGGTTCATCTTTCATTAGTACGATATTTTTTTAGTCTCTCCCATGTTTGATCTCAGGTCGAGAAACCTGTCTTAAATTGGGTAGAAAGAAAGTTTTTTTCTCTCTGTTTGTGTTACGTAGTTGCAAGTTTTTAGGTAAGTATATGCAGTCTCTTTATGAAATATAGAAGTTATAATTGGCCAGTTTAATTCTTTTCTGTTTTCCTCAGCAAGAAAAAGGCAAAGGCTTCCTTCTATAGCCATACAGCTTCGTCTGATGTATAAAATCTTCCTTACAAAATATCTGCGGTGAAAGTAAGAAAATAGTCTGTTATTTGTATTCATGTTTGTTGTTAGTAATTAGTAAGAAAGTAATGCAATGCCCGTTGTTGTTACGTATTAGTCAGTTCTCAAGTTTGAAACTTTTGTGGACTTTTTGAGGGCACTCGATACATAGCCTACATTATCCTATACAAAATATAATAAAATGACATATCTCATCTCATCTCACTAATATTATAAATGCGAAAGTATGGATGTTTGATTGTTCGTTCCACTTTCACTCCGAAACTACTGAACGGATTTGGATAAAATTTGGATAAAACAATATTATTATTATTTAAATTTTTATTATTGCGCACTACCCTAATATGTTTCTACGCGATCTCCTTCACCTAAAGGTTGTCTAAAAGAGATCGCTCTTTAGCGATAAGACCGCCTACCTGTATAACTTTTATCATTTCATGTTTATGCTTATATTGTATTTTCCTGTCTTGTTGTGCAATAAAGTGTTTTCATTCATTCATTCAAAATTTGGTAGGTGGATAGATAAAGCACCCGGCTAACACTTAAGATACTTTTTATCCCTGAAAACTTAAGGGTTCCTGGAGGAATATCTAAAAAGTCAAAAATTCCACTTCGTCACTAGATATTGCCCGCCAATTTTCTTTCTCTCTGGACCCAATTCTGAAGTCCACGCAGACGAAGTTGCGGCGGATGCTAGTTATTTAATAATACAAAGACATAGACAATATTTGTTTTGGACACGAATATAAAAGTAATATTATGTATAAAAAACCCAAGAAGCTATTTTTTTTAACAAAATATTAAACCTGAGCTCGAGTTCCCGGCCAAAAATTTCATAGAAGTTTTGGTACTGACAAGGAAAGTCAGTACCAGTTGTCAGCCAGGGACAAACAGGGACAAACAGGGAAATATAATATTATAGTATATTAGCGATAGACTAGACTAAATCATATTTATTTGCGATCAAAAGATTTTTAGTTTGCTCGGTGATTAAAGATTAAACAGGTATTGTATTGTATTATAACAAATTGATAGCTGTTATAATGCAGTAACTAAAAGAAAGCGCTTACATGGTAGCGTCACCTTCTATCACATCTATTCATTAAAATGATCGCATGAAAAAAGCAAATTGTAAAAATATGTGATTGCTATTCGGGGAATGTTCGATACCTGAAATTGCCTCACGTTCTATCAACGATTTGAATGACATTATTTAAATTGTGAATGTTACGTGCTAAAAGTATGTTATGACAAAGATAAAGGATTACGAATAAATCAGGGATTAATCACACACGGTCATCTGCCCCAAAAAATACACAAACTATAGACAGAAAACGTTCTTAAATACGTTTGTAGTAAAATGCCTCCTGTCTCCATGACGTAGTGACTAGGCCACTCGCTTTACATCAGGTGTGATACTTTCCAATTGAGGTAAAAAAGGTGGTCGCGGGTTCGAGTTTATAGGACTCAGTTTGGTTAGTGTAAGGGCGTTTTTTGAGCGTTATCTATTTGTTTGGGGGTAAAGGGGTATAGGCACAAAGGAGGGCCCCATTGGATCACTGCGATCTGGGTAGATCTATTGTGATCACTGCCCCTGTTATATTATACCCTCAAGGCCAAGGATTGAGATGTTTGTTAAGCTTGCAGTGGCTAGTTAGAGTTCTGACTAGAATCCTAAGTCCAGGCCTAAGAAGTCGTAGTGCTCTAGACGTGTATTCCCGCGAAAAACCAGATATGAGGACTTTCGAATGCTTTTGGCCTGGGGCACTAGCTCAGAGTGTTCTACTCTGTTCCATTGCCCATTCCTGCAGCATTCTTCTTCCGGTGCAACGAGGCACTCCCACTATTGGTTCGGGTCCAATAGCTGGTGCCTCTGCTCCGTTCCTACATAGCTCATCTGCTATTTCGTTCCCCTTGATGCCACTGTGCCTAGGCACCCAACATAAGGTGATGAAAGTTAATGTAAGTTTTGAATAAATCTCATGTGATTTCAGTGCCATAAGATCCGAGCATATGATTTTGTTTCTATTTTGATAGGACCTCAGGTTTTCTTGCACGCATCTTATTATTGCGTACATCTCTGCCTGAAATACCGTCACATGCGAGCCTAGACTGTATGACTGCTTCGTCTCCGAGTCTCCTCCGCATACTCCAGCACCGGCAAAACCCTCTTTTTTGGAACCATCTGTGAACCAGATGAGGTCACCGATTTGGTCACAGAATTTCGGGAACCGCACAGTTCCACTCGTCCCTACGCGGTAAGTGAATCGTGTACAGTTTATTAAAACTGTACTCCTTTAAGAGGACATTAGATGGCATGGCCAGTACTGAGCTTACAATGAGTGCATCAAAGAGATCCCTCATTACCACTGATTGCCAGATTGCCCTGCCACCGTCCATAGCACGCAGCATGGCCATCCTGGCCTCCTTCTGTACATGGATGTGCAGCGATTCGAGGTTTAAAATAGCCTCTAGTGCTGCAGTGTGAGCGTTATCTAAGTCTTGCCACTAAACATTTATCTTAACAGCATTGATGTGTTCCGGCATGTTTATGCCGTTAGTTATCTTATCTTTATAAGATAGCCAGTTCCCGTTGAGTGTGGGAATCTTGGTAAGCCCTCTTCCATCTTCGGTATCATTATCACTTAACATCAGGTGAGATAAAGCCAAACTAATTTTATTATAATAAATAATAAAAAAATGGTTTGGTTTTCAGTATTGTATATTTTCAGAAACCAAAGCGGACTAAACAAAGAAGTTATAATGGGTTACTTTAATTTTTGGTATGTATCAAGTCACTTAGACATTCGAAAACACTGAACATTGATAAATATGCACACCCTAGCAATATGAGAGACAAAATGCAGACTCGGAACCAGTTGCATTTCACTAGCGTCGCGCTCTAAATAAATGTTCTAACTGACTTACTCCACAAGATAAAACAAAATTAGTGTATATGTCGTGGCCAGATCATAGAATTGATCATTTCATGATGTGGCCGACCATTTCATGAAATAGTCGTATTTCATGAAATGGCCAGCTAAAACTGACCATATCGTTTAAATGTCAACGTTTAATGATATGTCCATCCACGTTTGGCCATATCATTAATGTAGGGGTTCCATTATATAAAAGGTTTAGTTAAAATTTAAAATACGTTGAAAAGCTACTGGCATCTTCATGCCATGATATCTGGCAACAAATCTTGGTTAACAGAGAAATCATACATTGTTAATACTTACCTTTTAAGATTGATATCTACTAACCTATGAAACACTTTCCGAACTTCAAGGTTTTTACGGTGCGCTCGTTTTTTGATTGACTTTGTAGTTTAAAATTATTGTAGTTTAGTATCGTAATGACATTAAACTTCTATTTTATTTTCAATTAGTGCATTATTAATAGCCTTTTTATTATTAACTGTACTCCGCCATGATACATCACAAAAACAAAAAAATATTAGCGCCTCTAACGGTGGATACTGTAACTATTTTACGATATTGATCACTAATGCTTGACCATTTCATGAAATAGCCGTGCGTTTAGCTGTATATCGTGAAACGTTGATGTATTCATTGATCTAGCCAGACCATATCATGATGTGATCAGCAGATATTTTCCATTTCATGAAATGCGACCATTTCATGAAATGGTCGGCCACATCATGAAGTGATCAATTCTATGATCTGGCCACGACATATATATGCCGTACAAGTAATATTTTAGGGAGGTTGCAACGTATATTTAATTCTCAAAAAAAAACTAAAACCATTAAAGTAGCTGGCATTGAATTTCAAAAGTCGTGTTATTTTTTACATAACGTATCAAGATTGTGACATTTTATCATAAAAAATCTAATAGTCATACATAGTTATTAACCACCTCTTTTAATCACTGCATAGTACATAGGTATAAGATATCTTGATGTCATGTCAAGCCATTAGCAAGATGCAAGGAAGCCGAATACAACACAACGTGTCACAGTGACTGAGCTGCATGGTTGCGTACCATTCCGTCCTTCTCTGAGTCAAAGATCTGTTCTGCACTGAATTTAGAATATATTTATAGAAGTGCTAGTAATTCAATACACGACACGGTGACGTCTCATACGAAAACAAGATATAGCACGATCCACCGCGGAATAGTACTTGACATGCGCTCAGTCAAGTGAGTCAGTGAGTGAGTGAGTGCTTCAGTTTTCTTCGTGTTTAGAACTAGCTTATTCTTGAAGTCATTTTTTATCCCAACTTTTAGTTAATATTATATTTAAAAAAAAACTGTAACTGAGTGTGTTGTGTCATTTTTTTAAGGATCTTCAGTGCCTACTAAGCACTTACACAGGTACTTATGTATTTTTTTACAATGTTAATTAATTACGTAAACAGTTTATAAATTCTCAAATTGTCTTCTTTACCAATTCATTTTTTACTTCCAAACGTAACAAAGTATTTCGTTTGCGCTTGTTAATTCGTTTTTCTTTCTCAAAGGTAGAATGAGCATTAATATTATGAAATCCCTGCAGTACAAAACAATGTTGTCCCATTCATAACGTTCGTTGTACTAACGAACTGGAACACATTCAGCCAATTTACACTAAAGCCTTGTGCGAGCGCGAATGTAAGATATAGGGCGGTTTTGTACTGAGCGCAAAAATACAGCGAAAAATGTTGGTAATTTGGAAGTAGTTTGAAATATTTATTGGTTAGTTTTGAAGTCATACAAGGTGAGGTGAAGTGAGAAATAATGAAATGCTCAGTTTAATCATTTTTACTCAGGTCGGTCCGTTGTTACAGTATATAAAGTAAATTTTAGCCATTTCTCCAAGAACCCTTAAGTTTTCCGGGATAAAAAGTATTCTATGTGTTAGCCGAGTGATTTATCTATTTACCTACAAAATTTCATCCAAATCCGTTCAGTAGTTTCGGCGTGAAAGTGGAACAAACAAACAAATTAATAAACAAACAAAACCAAACAAACATTAAACGTTCGCATTTATAATATTTAGTGAGATGAGATAAGAAAAGCACCATCCATGTTAAAATGTATTAAACTCAGGTTTATTTAAATCAAATTCAAATTTATATCTAATTTTTATTATTAATAAATTGATTATTACATATTTTGAGAGATAGATAAAAATATCATTTTGTCCAGATGTGCCGCAAACCTCAATCCACTAGCGCAGCGCGACACGAAAAATAAAGTACGGAGATTAAAGATAGCCCGTGCACCCGTGCAGTGCAGCGATAGCGGTCGGTTTGTTAGTTTACGTAGCAAATGGAAGGGCTGTTGGACACGGTCGGTGGGGAGCGTTGCTAGCTATCTCCACACATCCAAGTGTATGTGCTTACACCTTAATTATGTTACATTTTATATACAATAGTCTGTGTTTTGTTTGCAGAGTGAGAATAAAATGTATATGCATGAAGCATGTTACTAAGTAAGAATATAGAAATAAGCATCAAAATAATAGTTTGCATAGTAGTTTCAACTTAATGAGAGCTGAATAAAATCATAATGAAGGTTCTGTTTACATTTTTTAGCTTTATTTATTCATCGTACAAAGGATAATATCTAACTGCAAACAACGTAATTAGGGAATTTTATTAACAAATTTTATAAGGTTACAAAGTAAGAAAACAATATTTACAAACAAATGTGCCACAGGGATGAAATATATTTTTGTATTTTTTGTTTCATTTATAAATCATGAAAAAGAACCGGACAAAGAGAAACAATGGGTTTACGAATAGAACCTCTCATTGCGAAATGGGAACGCAAATCAGAAAACAACATCGTCATCGCGAGAGATTAGACAGAAAGACAAATGGCGCAAGAGCACACGCTGTGCTCGCCATTGTACCTAAATGGAAGAGAAATGTGCCTTTTTTCTTGTTTCTCTTAGTTATTTTTAGTGTTCCGTATCGGGAAAGGTAAGACCCGTACTTATGAAGTAACCTCGGTGTCTTTGTGTCGATTATATTTCGGAGACTTTTTAACTTCAAACGCAAAAGGTATAAGTTTGAAACGTATGTGTCAATGTAAACATTTTTTGAATCTTTGGTCAGTTCTTACCGACGACGGTGGTGGTAGTTAGAGGCGGCGGCTCCAATCTCCACTAAATGAACTAACTTTGATTCGAGTTTTATCTTATTGATAGCACTGATGACTGATCAATATGTCATAGCTAACTTAGTGATTATTATATTCCCAGGGGCCGATAGTATCTTACAGTTGGCGGGTTGCCGGGACTTTGTACCGAGTACACGTCTGTTGAGTTAATTTTACAATTATTACCGTTTTAGAATAGTTTCACCTTTATTTTTATGATGGAGAAATAGCTGTGATTCAGATTCCGAGATAAACGATACTAAGAAGAGGATTAACTCGGGAGACAGCTCTGTTTTCCAAGTTCCAGCAGCAAAATACCACGTGGAGCGTCCTTAAAGTGCCAACCCTTAGAGCCGTGACATCCACTTGACATTGGCGTGTCGCCATTACTATATTGAAGATACTCCCAAATACTCGCTTATCTCTTTTCACGTGACACTGGCAAAATCACTCTTTATTGTTGTGGAATGTTAAAGAAGAAAGGTTTTCAAAGAGATACACGATTCAAATCAATTGACTCGTATTCAAATACTTGTTTTTTAATTAATTGTAGGTTTCGTCGCGGTAGTTTTAGCGGTTAATTTTTTTTAATTTTTACCGTCGGAGATGATTCATTTTTTTATTTTGTTAGTTATTTATGTAACCATTAAATTGTTCGTTATTTTAATGGAGAATTAAAATGGTACTTATATATAAACAAGAAAAAGTTAGTTTGATGTAATTTTTTTAAATGTTTAATTTTGATTCCGGGAATAGGTTCATTATGAGGGATATCTCATCACGTTCACTATTGTCACCAGTGTCAGTTTTTGTAACCAAAAATATCTATAGGTATATTGTAATCCCATATACGGAACACAAAATCGCAAATCTGTTTTGCACTTGCCCGTTTTTTGTCGTTGTATGGCTCTATTTGCCCGGCTCGGCCTCCCTCGGACGATAATTAGACGCAACCACCCGACGAATTGAATTAAAACATTGCATAATTACCGAGGCAAGGGCGTCGCTGAGTGGGCCAGCCAGGGCAATTTTACCAAAAAATCCACCTAAAATAATTTCGCGTTTTCATAAAATTTAAAATTGTTTGCCTTTCCTGCATGGATAATATTATGAGGGATGTAAAATTTAACCAATATAATGCAACTGAGTGTTTTTATTAGAAATGTTTTATTAAAAAAGCGTGTTTCTAAGTGTCTCAGTTTCACAGTGTATTCTCAAAGGCGTGTAAAGATTAATGTCCTATGTTTGACCGCCATCCTGAATTTTCATAAAAGTAATATCGCAGTTTGAAACCCACTTATATCGATAGGGAATACCGAGATGATCAAAAATATAATTGGTAATTTTGTCAGTTGTTGTTCACATAATTCTTAAACAGTGCCTGTACATAGGTAACCCATTATGTAGCTGAACTATATGCCTATTCAAAAATTAAACGATTTTTGCACCCTGTAATAGAGTTTTTAATATTTGAAATTTGGGAAATGTAATAAATTTTATTAATGGGTTTATCAGTAACTATGGATATCAAAAAATATATTTCTCGATGGCGATCAATCGTAAAATGAGCTTTTAACAAATGCTTACTAAGGATTAATTCACGCAAGAGCTGGCACAAAAAACCATGCATACCTTTGAGTCTATAGCATTTTTTGTGTGTTTTTCATTTATCGAGAATTGAGGATTGTTTGTTTCCAACCTCGCCTGATGTAACGTTGAACGTTGAAACATCCGAGCGATTTTGACCATCACGCCCACTTTTACCCCTAATCCTAATGTTGACGTTCCTTCATCCTATGTATGTTCATCGCGTATTTTATATTGAGAGCATTTTTCGATTCTCACCTAGTTGGATTCACTAATGAGGAGTTCCAATAACGGTTTTTAGGGTTCCGTAGCCAAATAGCAAAAAACGGAACCCTTATGGATTCGTCATGTCTGTCTGTCTGTCTGTCCGTCCGTATGTCACAGCCACTTTTTTCCGAAACTATACTGTTGAAACTTGGTAAGTAGATGTATTCTGTGAACCGCATTAAGATTTTCACAAAAAAAAAAAACAAAAAATTTTGGGGGTTCCCCATACTTAGAACTGAAACTCAAAAATTTTTTTTTCATCAAACCTATACGTGTGGGGTATCTATGGATAGGTCTTCAAAAATTATATTGAGGTTTCTAATATATTTTTTTTCTAAACCGAATAGTTTGCGCGAGAGACACTTCCAAAGTGGTAAAATGTGTGTTCCAAACGTTAGACTGTTGTTGTTACGTTGTTTTAAACTCATCCCAAGGTTCGAAACGGCTTCAGTCAGTCAGAAACAACCTGCAACCTTATGTCTATCTGGACATTTTAATTACGGTGCTTAATTTTTCAGAATTAAATTACATTATACCTATATTTAAAGATGATATTTTGAACCAAAAAAATACACGTGATTTTGGGTAGGGGGTGGTGGGCTAGTCTAAAACCTCACCACGTATCACCAGAGGGGAGGGGGAGGGTCTAAAAAGTTGCTAAAAAACATCACGTGATTAATGGACGACCCCTTCATTGTGAATAAATAAGATGTACGTCAGTGCAAGCTACAGCTACACGTCTGCCAAAAACAAGAACGCGCTTGTAATCACACGCTGGGTGGCTACCAAAATGGCCTCCTAAAGTACAATACTAACTGCTACGAGCCCTTTCATAAACAGTGAGGTCGGAAAATTTACATTTTTCCCGCGAAAGTTTAATTTATTGTACTTATTTGCAAGTTGAAATAAAAATTCTTTATTGCTGCAGGTAATTATACAAATTTTGGGTCCAAATTATAATAAAATGTGTTTTTAGCGTCACTGGCTTCCTTTGTCTATAACAGACAATTCAGTTAGTGTCATGGATTGCGACTGTATGATCTGTATCCGATACGAGACCGGAACAGTCGACATATTGTCTTCCACAGATACTGCATTACCTGGAACACGAATTAAAAGTTCCGACCACCTTGCTGTCTGTATCCAAGCCATTAATCTCTAATAGTCAAACCGTACATAACTAAGTATTGATTTGAATAAATTTAATGTTCATTTATAATGTTGGCTGTAGTTTTATTCAAATCAAAGAAGTGTTCAAAGAAGCGCAGCACGGTTAACTACGTAAGAAAATAATGTATTTTGGTTATAATTTATTCTATGATTGTTTTATTTTTTGACCGGATTCCCTTAGTTACCGGACGAATCGAGGGTACTTACTTCCTACAAATAACAACGGTCGTAAATTGTACGTAAAAATAAAGTTGCGTAGGCAGAGGCAGGCCAATTATCTTTCACCTTTTGAAGCACCAACAGAGGACACAAAAATAGGCATTCGTTATATTGTTGTTTCGCGGTCAAATTATAGGGCCGACAGTTAACAAGGTTTGTGCATTTGATGGGAGTGGCCGCGACGAGATAGTCCTCAATTTTTATTCTCAATAACTCGACCGTGGATATCGTCGTATGCGATATAATTTATCAGTAAATTAATCACCTCGTATAAAATACATTAACGTCTATAATGTAATTTTTTTAAATTTATCCTTATCAGATTATCAATTGTAAAAAACAGGCCAAGTGCGAGTCGGACTCGCACACCAAGGGTTCTGTATAAATTCATAATCACAATATATTGAACTCTATATATTTCATCTTGATACGTCTACGCGTTCTTGAGAAAAAGGGTCTTGACAGACAGACGGACAGACGTACAGACGGAAAGACAGACGGACAACGAAGTGATCCTATAAGGGTTCCTTTTTTCCTTTTGAGGTATGGAACCCTAAAAATAGCAAAATATACAGAAAGATATGTATAGGTTATGTGGTAATTCGGTTAACCTAATGTATTATAATAGATAAAAGCTTAATAAACTGGGGTTTTCAACACAAGGAAAACTTTTTGAATTTTACTAACCATCCATATATCTGGACTTTCCACAAAGGAAACGTGTCGCAGTTTGCGATAGGACACCCTGATACTATTGTCTATTTGTGAAACAAATTAAGAAAAGTAACACTCTGTTACTTAGAATATATATATCGCAGTGATTCTCGCTGTACAGACAATCACGATGGGAAGCGAGTCGTTAATCCATTTACCCTGTGAAATCGCCGCTCGCGGGCCTCGGATCTTTTTAAACCCATTTTAGGTTTTTTTTACGCACATATGTGTCAGTCAGTGTTTTTTAAGTAATTGTTTTTTTAAAATTAATATTGTATTTTCCTGTTACGATAGGTCTGTCGCAAGAAGTAGTAGTCACAAAGTAGGGCACTATTTAATCAGGAAATAATACCTATTGCTATGTTACGTAGCTAAGTTGTTTTATGTTCATACTACGCATGAATAAACAAAGTTAATACTCCTCATTACCCAAACGTTATTTGTTTGTTGTTGTCTCTGTATTAGTCGTGATTCGGTCTCCGAATAAAGTCAAACTAAAAAATGTATTTTTTAAAATGTCTTGCTTTATAAATATAAAGTTTCTACCACTATTTAAATTATACACTCGAAGTTTTGGGAAAAGTTAGTGAAGCGAGAAGAAGGAAAAGGCCCAAACGTTCCAAAGATAACGGCAAAGACCTGTGAGCTAGGCGCAATGAATGTGACCTTAATTTATTATTATCTTTTGTTTTCTATTAACATTTCTATTATTATATATCCGTTTTAGTATTTATTGCGATATGGTCCGTACTCTGACTAGGGTAAGAGCACAGACATGCACGAGCGACGATATAAAACTTCTTTGGGTGAGAGCTAGAATATAAAAAATCTTCGATAAAGTTTAACCTGTGGCTTCAATCTTTAAACTGATAACTTTTTCTCAAAAAAAAAATACAGTTAAACTTGTTAGCTGGTTGATCTTGAGTGTGAAGTAAAAAATATATATTTTGTTGTATTTTTTATCACTCGATACTTTTTTAAACTCACACATACAATCTGCCCTCCCTTGCTCCTATTTCGCTTCTATTTCGGCATCTGTACCATGCCGACATTGTGAATTCCACACTGGAATTTTCAATTCATTGAGTCAGAAATTTATTTCACTTTGTTTTCGCCTATTGCCCAAAACTAGCGTTCATTTGAATTTCGTCGAATGAAAGTAATGTTCTAATAATTGTCGAAATTTCTGCAAAGGACACTAAGTTTGGCCTTGTAGTTTCTTGCTATTTCTGTCACCCATTTAAAACATAACTTTCAGAACTATAACATCTGTGTATTGTATTTACATATCTATAATAAAATCCATCGGGGCCGTATCTTGAATATTGGATATGGGGGACATTCTTAACACAATAGAGATAAAGAAAACAAAACATGAACAAGAAAACATGGACTGTTTCTTTCGTAGGCAACCTTTTCAATATAAGGCATCAGTATCGTGTATGCTGTCACCCCCAATATTAAAAAAAAAAAAATAATATAGCACGTCATGTATTTCAAAATTGCCAAGGTCTTTTGTTCAGTTGAAACCACGGTAAGATAATGCGTAATTATTAATATAACTGCGAACTTTAACAAAATAATTACTAGAAAGTATGTTCCTTATTTTCCATCTAATTTTGAGAAAGTCATAATTTAATAATTTTACACATAATTCGAAGCGGTCGAAGCTCAGTGTGGCTTGCGTGGTCGCGTCGATAACGCAGGTTAAAAAACGGACTAAAACACGGTCATAACACGGATGGGTTTGACTATTAGTAGCATTTATTTTGACCGTTTTCGTGCTTTGCAAGACACGTTAAGCCGTTGGTGCCGCCAGCTATCGCCAGATGGCAGTCGTTAAGCCATGTCGGAGCCACTATAGGCGGCTTGAAAACTTTTGACACTGGGGTTGCCCACTAGCGCCACAACCTCCACCAATCCGGACTTGGCCCCCGTGTATGGAGTATGACCTAACCTTCTCGAGGTATGGGAAGAGACCCGTGCCCCTGCAGTGGGGACGATATGGGTTGTTAACGATAACACATAATTTACCGCGCAAGACCGGTCGGTGTGGAAAGCCTTGGGGGAGGCCTTTGTCCAGCAGTGGACGTCTTTCAGCTGATGATGCATGATGCATTTATAATAAAATAATTTTCCATTAACTCTTTATCTTTATTTCAAAATGTTGTGTTATTAGTAAAAAAAGCCAAAGTAAAAGACGCTTCACATCAAAAGAAAACAGGCTACAATACTTTATATTATAATTTATTTCTTGAGCAGACAGTTCCTAAGCACGCACAAGTTAGGGCCGTGTTTGGGCGCTCTCTTTATTGTGTTAGTTGAACAAGGAAGCCTGCTCCCTTTATGTTAGCCCGTGGTTTATCGCATTGCATGCCGCGCGACCACTGGACCCTCCCGAGGTCAGTAGTTTAGCGGGGTTTATGTTCTTCATTTTAGACTGGCCATGTTTATTAAAAGAAAAAAAAGGAAAAATATCTACTCAGTGATAATTATCAGTCAATATCGTAGGTATGCAAATAATATATGCCTTACCGAATTAAACTAAAAGACAATAATCACAAAAAGCTGCAACGCAAATACTATTATCATAGGACGATATATGATTTATGTGTTGATTTACAGATGCTACTCTTTAGAGAAGTGTTATAGGACCCGTTGATGAAGTAATGTACTAATAAATGACAGAGCTACATACAATATAAAGATAGCTACTAATAAAGAAAGATCAGACATTTACCAGTCAATCTCTTAAATGGGTTTTTCCTCAATATCGATATTAACAGAATTATTGTGCTTACAACAAAACAAAAAAGCCATTGAAAAATCATAATAAAGTGTAGCAATACTATGAAGGGATTGCTAATTACAAAACTGAATAACTTTTGTTTTACAACTTTCATGTAAAAATTGCTAATTGGCTAATATAAGTGAAAATTTTTCTTAGGGAATGTCGTTTGTCGTTGCACATGACCTGAGAAAGATGCTCTTTTTTCTCCTGATAAATCGCTCCCTTTTTAGGCAATGACTGTGCTTATGGCCCAAAACCTTTTCGGGCTGAGCGGGTACATATTTATTGTTTGTCAGCAAAATCGTGCCCACCCATTAGGGTAAGCGGGGAGCGAGCACGCAAAGAGTGGGTGTTATTGGACCCAGGTTAGTTGCGTTGCGCCCTCGCCTTTTATCGGATTTGAGTTTCAACTGATGCTGACAAAACTTGCGCCCATTACAGAAAAGTAAAGATCTGAAAATGAAAATATTTTATTCGAAGTAGGTAGCAGTGTACACTTTTCGAACGTCATTCTTTTATCTACCTAATACGAGGTTTCTACCACTCGGAACTCGTATACTCATTATAAGACTTGTTTTTCAAGCGGGCCCAAACTTTCTGCTAACTTTTACCACATTATGTTTACTTTTACTATAATAGGAAGCAAGTCTGTAATAGGGAGCAAAGTTATAAGTTTAAAACAAACTCAGCTATTTTGAGATGCATATTCCGAAGAATTTTTATGTCACAGCATCGGAGGGAAATATTGTTTTGGTTCTATTAATTCAAACATTCATACCGAGTACCCTTAGATATGAATCAGAGGTTCATATAGCTCTGTACCAGTCAATCTGTAAAATCAAATGACGAGCCATTTTTATGTAAGTTATTCTGAGAGTTTCATTTTATACCACAGTTTTTTTAGAAGTAACAATTTTGCGTTACTTAAAGAAGTTTCAATAACAATATCTTAAGCCCTCTCGATGATGGGTCTGGGGTTTACTAAAATAACGCTTTATGTTCGGAGCAACGACGAATCAAATCAGTTTTCATACCAGTCCAAAATGATGATGAGTATAGTGAGATGATGCCAAGGGCTTATCGATTGAGGGTAAAAAGAATAAATGAGTATATTTGCTTAGTGTTTAAATAATATAATAATAAAGCCATTTATTCCCATTTTAAATTATAAATTAAGTAAGACTTTTTCGTATACATTTCACAGTAATAAGCTTATTAATTAGTTATACCTTATAGTTTTACGTTATATGTATAAAGGAATTTCATTTAAGAACTAAAATAAAAATAATTGATAATTATTTAAAACTAGCATAAAACTTTCATACGTGCATGATTATACAATAGAATTCATTGAAACATAAATTAAGTAAAATTCTGTAGAATTTCAAAACTAAAATTTTGCTATATTTGGCTTAAATAATTGATTAAAATATTTTATATTAAATTCATAAATTTGTAAATATTTTGTAAATATTTTAAGAGTTAATATGTATGTACATATCTTAAAATAAACTTCAATATGGTGTTAAAATTTAAATTCATGCATTAATATAAAACTGAAAATATAAATAGCAAAAAATATATGTTTTATTAATTTATGTATACCTTTTGTTTTTATTTTTTTTATTTTTTATTAATGGGACTTTTATCCATAAGGCGTACGGGATTTGATATAGTGGTAGTTTTAAAAGAAAATATGTATACCTCGAATTTAATGACAAAATATAACTGCGCCTATTATAATTCAAACTTCATAAACCATGTTTTCGCTTCTTCTTATCTAACTTAAGAGTTGTGCTCTATTTTTTTCGCTTCTACTATACTTTATATCCGTCTAGGTAGATAATGACCACCAGGTCTCCATCTCACCCTTACCTTCCGTAATCTACCAAGAACCACGAGCGCTCAATACGTACTTGTATAAACGCTTATAATTCGAGCTGAACTTTAGCCTATACCCAGCAGGCAGGCACAGGTTACAATAAAATAACTTCTTTGTTGTACCTGCGGTGGACGCGACCTCATGGGAAATTAACGATAGATTGCTCCATCAAGAGGTTGATTACGCATTGTACCCTTCATGTAGGTACCTACTGGGAGCTGCGGGCGGGCTCTTTTTATGTCTATTGCGTGTACGCCCTTGCTTGTGTTGTAAGGAACATCTTGAGAGCGATGACCAGATACTGTCAGTAATATTGACAGTATTTTCATGTATTGACAGTGTGACTGACAGTGTAGTGGTTGGAATGAAGGTCTGACGTAAGTAATGATGAATTGATAGTAATATTGATGTTAAAATACTGTCAATATTACTGACAGTATTCCGCTTTATGGCTATTTGTATGAGCCGAAATATGTTTAATGAAGTACTTGTAAACCGTAATTTTATTGTAGACTAATGACAGCTTTTGGTTCCACGTTGAATCGCATATTCATTTGAAAGTTAGAGTCAACTTCAGTGACAATGTCATCACATACTCATAAAATAATACAATTTATCGTAATTTGAACTTGATTTGATTGGTAACAATCGATGTAGGTATCATTTACAATATTACTTTTTACACCTTCTAAAGATCCCTACACAAAATATTCGTCTTCTACAAAAGCTTATACTCGTATGTAATTTCATGGAATTACACATACCTAAGTTAAACTCCGTAGCATACTGGCTAGTTCACACGCTTCACATCAGAAGGTCGCGGGTTCGATTCCGGCGGGGTACAACTTTGTAGGACTCGGTTTGGTTGGTGGTAGGGCATTTTCTGAGCCCGCCTGGCTAGCTAGCTACCACCACCTTATCTAAGTCTTGCCGCCAAACATAGATGTTAACAGCATTGATGTGTTCCGGCATGAAGATAAGATAGCCAGTTCCCCATTGCGTTGAGGAATCTTGTGGTGAGCCCGCTTCCATCTTCGGCATCATCATCACTTACCATGAGGTGAGATGATGCCAAGGGCTTACCAATTGAGAGTAAAATATACTTGAAATTTTAGTATAAGTTCTGTCTTCGGTGTGTTTATGAGACCCTTAAAATGATATCAAATAAATAAAAAAATATAGTTGCTTTGGTTTGATACATCGAAATATTTATTACGTTTTCAGCTCGCTGTAAACTGTAATACTACAGAATATTAAAAAAACGCAGTACATGTCTGTAGCGTAGTAACGTCTACCGTTTTCAAGGGTAAATCCAGACGCAATAGTCAGGCTATATACCTAGTCATCATAATCCATGATTAATTAAATATGTAATAAGATTTTTATTAGAACATTACTTGAACCATAAATTAATCCCATTTTAATAAGTTGGTTTTAATAAGGTGAAATGATGCCAAGGACTTACTAATTGAGGGAAAAAAAAGGTTTTTTTCTGGGTGTTTTATGAGGCGACGTAAAACAATTTTGATTAGGCAGATGTCTACTTATTAAATCTGGAAGTTAAAAAAACTGAAATCAATTATTAAACGGTATATATTGCAAACAACATTCATTACATAAATTCAAACATTTTTGATTGAGAGGAATAACATTCACTTATACTTCAGATTCTAAAATGTAGCATTAATGTGCATCTATTAACCTGGGAGTTTCCGTAAAAATCGCGCGACGCTCCAGCCCTGAGGGACCGCCCCCTTTATTGGGCCTGATGCGTTTTCGACGTGTTACTGACACCTCTCTTCTTTCTACAGCATCAATAATAAATAAATGTTAACAACCCATTACGTCCCCACTGCAGGGGCACGGGTCTCTTCCCATATATTGGGAAGGTAAGCCATACTCCACACACGGGGGCCAAGTCCGGATAGGTGGAGGTTGTGGGGCTAGTGGCTAACCCCAGTGTCAGAAGTTTTCAAGCCGCCTATAAGGCCTCCGACAGGGCTTCACGACTGCCATCTAGCGATAGTAGTCGGCACCAACGGCTAAACGTGCCTTGCGAAGCACGGAAACGGTTGATATAAAAGCCACTAACAGTCATACCTATTTAGGTTATGACCGTGTCTGTAGTCAGTTAACCTGCGTGATTGACGCGACCACACAAGCCGCACTGAGCCACGACCACTTCATTAAATAAATAAATATACTTAATTGCACACCAATATCAAAATACATTTGAAACTTAAGGGCAATATAAATTACAAAATGTGCAAAGGCGGCCTTATCGCTAATAATCAATAATCTGTGAGAGGATTTCCATATTTAGCTCAAACTCAATTTTTTTTTTATCTCAGTAGATGCTTTGCGATTTTTCCACTTGTTACCAAGTATCTACCCCTCGAATCTTGTACACTCAACGTTTGGGAAGTATTAGCAAAGGAATATCGATACTTTTATGTAGTTTATATGGGGAATATACAGTCTCCTTGTAATCGTTAGTCCATCTTTTAAAAATAAAATGTTAAGAACTTGGAAATGGTAGCGGTAACAGCTGTTCTGTGTAATTTTTATTCATGAAACTCTCGGGTACTAATAATAACCTAAACTTCTATTTTTATCTTTCATCGAAATAGTCTATTCAACCCTACGAAACATTTTTATCGATTTCTCGTGTTGCGTTAAAAAGGCTCATTTAGTTTTTTGTATGGAGTGGATGGAAGCATTATTTGCATAAGGGCGCGGGTGGTGCCCACGCACGGGTCTCTGGTTTTCTTTCATTACTCGGGTTTTTCAAATTCTATACGTATAGTCGTAAGGGTCTTACACACTTGGAGAAAGTTCAACTTTCATTGATACAGTTTTTTGTGATTGATTACCGTAAAATGCCAATGGGTCTTACATATATAATACCTAGTGATTGTAGATAATTTAAGTATAAACTCAGTACCTCAAGGAAGATATTAACCAATAGCAATGACTTACGATACGACGTGGTCTGTAACTACATATTGCCTTATTTAGCCATAAGCTCAAAGTCGCCCAGCTCTCTAGAACTCGAGTAGCGTCCGTATACAACGTTTAACGTGAGTGGGCAATAATTTACCATTTATATCGTAATGAAGGGAATTAAATTCCTTGAATCATATAAAGCTTTCGATTTAAAATTTCAGTAAGTTGCTCTAATAAGCACGTGTATGTATCACGCTACCTATGTTACTCATCCCTATGTTTCGACCATTACCACAAGGTATAAATATTCATACGGTTTTACAACGGGGCAGCAACACA
Organism: Coleophora deauratella; assembly: GCA_958295455.1. NCBI lineage: Eukaryota > Metazoa > Arthropoda > Insecta > Lepidoptera > Coleophoridae > Coleophora > Coleophora deauratella. Next base: position 19,126,275 of record OY282395.1, read on the forward strand.
ACGACGTATGGCTTCCTGAAGGCAGGTGTTAAGGAGGTTACAGGGTGACATAAAGGCCCTGCAATACTTAAGGGTGGTATCCATGAATCCAACATTTTTTCTACGAACTTGGCAAAAAAGATTATATATTATTTTAGGAAAATTATCGGCTGACTGGCAATTTAATTATGATAATTCCACTTAAATGTGCCACATGATAAGAATTCCATATTTATTTGCGATATCAGTAAAGTCTGGGTGACCTAGACCTTGGAGACCTTGGAGGACCTAGACGCAATGCTCGAAGGACTCGGTAGAGTCTCCCAACAAGTGAGTCTTAAAATGAACATGGATAAGACGAAAATCATGTCAAACGTCCGTGTTACACCCACTCCTCTGAAGGTTGGAGACTCTACACTCGAAGTTGTTGACGAGTATGTATACCTGGGACAAACAGTCCAGTTAGGTAGGTCCAACTTTGAGATCTTTGTCGAATCAATCGTCGATCCATCACAGCTGAACAGCGTTCGAGAAGCTTCGCAATATCTCCAACGTCCAAAATACCGCAGTGTCTCAAGACTAAAGTCTTTGACCAGTGTATGTTGCCAGTGATGACATATGGATCCGAGACATGGTCGCTTATTATGGGCCTCATAAGAAGGCTCAAAGTCACCCAAAGGGCGATGGAGCATGCTATGCTTGGTGTTTCCCTACGTGATCGAATCAGAAATGAGGAGATACGTAGGAGAACTAAAGTTACCGACATAGCTCTCAGAATCGCTAGACTTAAGTGGCAGTGGGCAGGGCACATAGCTCGTAGAACAGATGGCCGTTGGGGCAGTAAAGTTCTTGAATGGCGACCGCGCACCGGAAGACGCAGTGTCGGCAGACCTCCGACTCGGTGGACCGACGGCCTGGTAAAGGTTGCAGGAAGCCGCTGGATGCGAGCCGCACAGGACCGGTCGGTGTGGAAATCCTTGGGGGAGGCCTTTGTCCAGCTTGCAGCAGTGGACGTATTTCGGCTGAAGGATAGATAGATCAGTAAAGTCTCAAGCAAAAGTTGTTGCGTTTCAGGACTATAAATTATTACATTTTAATTTTATTTTGTGTAAATTCTTTTTAAAAAGTGGCTCTTAATTAGCAATGTATGGGATTACCCATTCGCTGGCCATGCAAATTACTTTCCTACGTAAGAGAAGCCTCGTAGTGATTGCTTAGTAAAGTGAAAATTTAAGCGGATTATAACTACAAGGATTATTTAATTGGGCGTAAAATTGTAACACCTGTTTAGGAATTGTAAACGTTTATATTATACTTATAATAAGCTAATACACAATATGGAAGTTCCTTTTTCAGTGAATATAATATACTAGATAGATAGATGTAAACCTGATAATTATTGTATTTGCAGACCTCTTTGTTCTCCACATAAAAAGAAAACATCCTAAAAGGCAAAGTAATGAGGGAACATTATTATTTCTGATAAGTAACTACTTCATTATCTTCTGCATTAGTATTCTGACTAACCTGTAATTATAGGAAATAAACTATTATATTTTATCGTGAGTATTGCCACAGATTGAGAAAAACGGCAGAATACTAATCTCCATAGCTGGCTGCGTTCTGTTTTCGATCGCTAGTTCCTCAGAAAGAACGCGAAAGAGCAAGAGACTGGCGTTCTATTGTTCTTTCCTTTTTTTATGCTGTCGATGATGAAATATAATAATAATATTCCAATTCAAACTCCTTTTACATTGAAAGTAGCTAGCTGACTGTGTTGCGTGCTTTACACAATGCTAAATACAAAAAAATCTTTTGTTCAACAATAGATGTTTTTAACTGAAACTTATGGTGCAATGAAAGAAGATATTATGTATATTAGTTTAGTTTAATCACCGTAAATCAAAACATAGGATATGGTTGAATGCAAACTTACTCATTAAAATAATGTGACCAAACAAACACATTGCTACATAACTATATTTAGATTTAGACATGTTTTATTTGAGACCCTCATTACATTCAAATGTGCGGAGTCGGAGTGAATTCATTATCGCGGGCGAGCAGTCGTTAGTGGTTTACAGCTTGTTCGCGAAACTCTATAGAACCCTCCCCGAGGTGCCATGACGGGGTTCAAGACATCAAGTGTGGGGCCGGTGGAGGCTGAGCTGGTCTTTCACCAATGAATTCGATTGCAGCGACTAAAGGACTTAGCTACAAAATGACGGCACAACATAATATATACGTAGTTAGAAAAAATAGGACCCTAAGCATTTTGTGTTAAGCGTTTCATAGCGTTTCACATACAGAACCATAGAACACAGAAGTTCACAGTTTTCAGTGTGCTTGTGTCCTGATACTGCCCTGGCTTGTCAGGCTTGTTTATTAGTGGGCTTAACATCAGATGCAACTTTACTTTGAGTACTTTATAATTTTATTAATTCAAATCAGTATATTAAAAAGTATAAAAGATGAAAAAAACATAAACTTTCAAAAGCCGTGTCAACATACAGATGATAAAAAATACGTATATTATTTACATACTGAGTGTCTTCTTACCAGTGAAAGAAAATATCGTGAGAAAACCTGCAAATCTGAATATTATATGCGTATGAAGGTCGCGTTGCACACATCCGTAGATGTACCTAAATCTAAATACCTACTAGTAACCCTTTAAGGATAGCACGGTTAATTATTGTGCCAAACTAAAAGAAGAATAAAGTGAACTTCTATAACGTATAGGTACAGGGCGTAACAGAAGTGTGTGACAATACTTCAAGGTTGGCTTTTACCCATCAAACTGAACAACTTTTGTTGATGGGTAAAAGCCAACCTTGAAGTATTGTCACACACTTCTGTTACATTCTGTATAATAAAGTATACACCTCTTACGCTATCACTTGCTAAGTGCAACACTAGGCAAACAGTTAAAAATTGTGACGTACCCACTTAATAGCTTAGATATATTCATATCCTTCATTATAATATAATAATAATAATAAATGTTTATTTTCAGGTACAAAAAAATTACCTTGTACCTCTATAGTTATATGGGTAGTACTGTACACCTATTATTGCGGTACTTTGTACTATTGCGCTATATTCCACTTGAATATGCAATAGTCTTTTAAGAATTAAGCGGAAGCAATGTATTTTTTGCTGTAACTGCTACAATTAATATTACTTCCCTCAACCCTATCACCCTATTCATTCTGCTTGGCACCTGCACTGTTATTAGCATTAATTCACATTTACGCCAAAGTAACATAATGTACATAAAACATTTCCCCTCCTTCATGGGTCGCGCCACGACACGATGACTGGCGTTCGGCGCCTTAACTGCTGTAATTAGGGAGCGCGAGTAATCGCTGCGAAAACCTTTTATTCAAGTGACGTGACGTTAGCTTTAGCGCTCGTAATAATTCTATGATATTTCATATTGATTCAGATAAGTACTTTTGGAGGTAGGCTTTAGATTCCTCGGGGATAGCGAGTTCGCAACTCCATTGCGAACGTATCAGAGATAAGGAGCTTTTTTTTCTAGGAGCTTATACGAGTACAAACGGGATATAGAAACTTGCGCACTCATCCATCGGGATTTTTTCTTCGGTTTATCATCGGCAATTTATTTCCTTATTCTCTGCTATATTAAAGTCTTGTACCACTTGCTTTGTTTGTTGAAAAAACGTGACATCTTACATAAATAATTTCAAATTGCTTTATGAGAGACTTTTGATGAACAAAGTGTGTGTAAATATTAAACTAAAAATTAGTATTTTATAATAATAATGTCAGAGTATGTTTGAATACCTAACTATGTATAGACGTTTTACATGCTTACAACTTAATTTTTATTATTGGAGTGCATTTATTTCACCAACAAACTTACACAGTATGGCGATAAATAATTATATGTAAAACTTTTGTAATCTTCTATGAAAAAAAAAATTCGTAGACAAAAATTGTATGTCAAACTGTGAAATACTGGAACTTTTTTTAAGTATTGCAAAAGATTGTTACGCCTTGTCTCGCAAATAAATATACTTTTCAAATTATAAAAATGTTGTATTAATCTGTTATAATGTCAGAATAATTGCAAAAGATATCTTGTTTTTTAAATTAATTCTAATCTTTGCAACCATCGACGTAGAATGAAATGGACGACGGGTCTAGTACATAATTCACGAAAAAAGCGTCCAAGTTAACCTATACATACGTAGTTATATGCATAGAAACAACACATTTGAATTTAGATCGTGTGTCATTACATTACGGTTGTTTTTGTTTGCAACAATTTATCACCATACAAAGCATCGACTGGAACGTACTTCACCTTACGCAGCTTCGAGTGAAAACAGAGAAGTAATGGAGTAGCTTTCACTTATAATGTTTTTTTGTTGGCTATGTTTTATAAGTATTTCTTATTTTTGCAGAATCTTGTTTATTTTTTTATAACAAACACAGAAACACGCTTAAATATGAATTATACAAGGGTGAAAATGATATTAATTCAAGCAAACAAAGTGGAATTTTTCGGAACAAAGTATTCCTCTCGTCACGATTCGGCTATAATGTTTTTCCATAGTGCACAATGTATAGGATCTCGGGAAAAGCTAAAATAAATAAAATATTTCATGTAATAAAAACAATAGAAAAAAATAACAAAATGTTTTAATAAGAAACTTTATACTTGAAAGCGACTCTATAAAAGTTTTCTTCCAAAGTTGTGATGTTCGATTGTTCGCTCATGGAAATCAAACTAAATGCCTAATTCAAATTAAAATAAACTACTGTGTTTCTTAGCAAAACAATACTTTAAAATGATAAAGCAAGAGTTTACTTACCGGAAATATGATATTCCATCCTGTTTTTTCACTTTACTTGAATAGTTTTTACAACTTTTCACGACGCAGTACACCATTTTGGACGCGCAGTCAGCCGGCCGACCAAATTAAGACTGGCGCGAAATTAGACCTCTTTTTGCGTTTTACTACTCTTTTGGTTCGGACACTTTTGAGCGCTGACCCGAAGTCCATTTATTTCTACGTCGATGTTTGCAACGTTTAAATATACGCACAGCTTCGACAGGACTAACCTTTGGCACAAAAATCGACTATTACCTAAACTTTTTTAAAAACGTTTATTAGGGAGCCAGCCGAATCTCCTACTATATTTCACGTGATTTATTTTTGTACCGCGCTCGGGCTAAAGGGCATAAACTGTAGAGCAAAGCGTGCCAAAATAAGACAAAGCATAGCTTTATTGATTTACTACTAACAGCAAAACGGCAAAATGTGCCTTTGTGTAGGGATCATTATCATAAATGCAAGTTTCTTTCGCTTTCCTTACAACGGTGGTGAACCATAATTATTACCTTTTGTACTTGGTAAGCTATACCTAATCATATAATATTATTAAGTAACTGTCTAACCTAAAAATATGTATATGTACCAGTATATCTTTCAAAAACCCTATATTAACTACTTAAGGTAATTATTTAAAGTTTCTCATAAAATTAATGTGATGTGTTGTTTCAGGAACCGAGTCTTGGACAATCTGATGACATAATTTTATCATGACATAATTTATTTAAAAAGTAATAATATTTTTTTCTTCCAACATAGGTTACAAAGTTTGAACTTAAACTATTTAACACAAATAATATGTAATATCCCATGTTTGTACTTTTATTATAAGATCTAATCTTAAATGATGACGTTCCACCTTCATTTCAAAAAGTTATGTTACACTTGTCTTGTCAAGCAGCATCAAGAGTGTTTTACATGCCTACTATGCCTATATGCGTTTTATCTATATGTGGTTATATCTCTGCGCACTACATAAATCAAACTAAATAAAGGACCTCACATAAGCTGTCACGGTAATACCATTCAGGCGCCTCTGTGCGCGCAATATCGCTGAAGAAATATAAAGCCACCTAAAATATGCTTCAATACCCGCTATCGAATAAATCAGCTAGGCATCTATTTATAAAATAAATTACTTTCCTTTTCTTCCCACATAGATCCGATTTCTGAGTGTCGTCGTAAAGAGCGGTAAAAAATAATTTACCCTCAAAATCGATTAATTAAAACTTGTACAAAGTGGCGGCGTGGAAGTTTTGGTGGCTTGTACAAAGTTTTGTAGCAGTGACCGCCAGATATCCTTAAATTATCTCGTTAGTCAATATTCTGTTACCCTATTTTTAACACCTTTTTTATTGTGATCGTATTTATATAGCTTGCAGTTCTTATATGAGATAATACATATTATCTGATAAAATGATACATCTGATCAGAAAATATTTTTTTTTATGTGATAGGTGGCAAACGAGCAAACGGATCACCTGATGGTAAGCGATTATCGCCGCCCATAGACACCCGCAACACCAGAGGAGTCACAAGTGCGGCCTTTAAGTATTTACAGACTTACCTCATCAGAAAGAGGTGCTGAATGCTTGACTTAAGTTATCATGTTAGCAGACATCTTAAGGCTTATAATGGATTTAACGAACACGAGTAAATTGAATATATTTTGTTTTACGATTTTGGAGAAATCGCAGAAAAAATAGCATCGTCTTTTAATACAAAATTAGCCAATTAATTGATCGATTTGTATACAGTGACTAAAATATGTAATATCTGTAATACCACTGGCTACATTCCTTATTCCACCAAATAGTAACCAGTGAGCTGGAAAATACAACATTAATACTCGTAAAATACAAAGCAAAGTAAACCCTCTTTGTAATCACAATAGCGGAAAGATTAAGAAAAACTTCCGAATTTTTTCATAGCCAGTAATTTTTGTAATCAATGAAGCATTAACCACCCCTTCAAGTAGTATTCTCCCATACAAAATCATAATTCTTTATTGAATAGAAACGAATTTGATGGAATTTTGTACTAATCAGCAAAATCATATTTGTAGTGTATGTTTCATATATCATAAGTTTATATGAGAGAAAATTTCTTGTAAAAGTTACGGTGCCTTATCACGGTCTCATGACTTGATTGCGTTCTTGATTGCGTTCCAAATCGATTATGAAATTACTTTGAAGTTTCACTCTTTTGGAAACAGGTAGGGGTTGCATTTGAGCACCTAATTGCCCCCACCCTCTTTCTCCGCTCCTCTCTTTTTCCTATCCTCATCCCGGTCTGAACCAAATAACGTCGACGATGAGCTGAGTATCTGGGGTAATATTCGCGGAACGCGCCCTCCCCTCAAATCTAAGATTCATAAATCCAGGCGAGACCTTCGCGCTATTACGTCAGCTGAAGCGATTTATGATCGCATCGAAGAGATTTCGCGGAAGAATGTCGCAAGGTGAATAAAACAGCTGTCTCACAGCGGATACGTAACGCTGTTTTGTTTAAAGGGTAAGGTGGGTTTCTAAGCGGTTAAGGTCGCGATAATAATAGTAAGGTGAGGTTTAAAAAAAATTATTGGGACAGTAACAACAGCTTACACACTAGGCAACTCGAAGAGAAGAATCAATAAAAAAATATAGGAAAATAAAAGATAATAAGATACGCAGAAAAGTCAACATTACATATATATTACATTTTAGAGATCATTCAAAATTGTGTTCCATTTCATTTTGTATGTTTGATCACTGGTGGTGATTTACGGCACAATATTTATAAACTCAAACTTATTTTGAGTACACGGGGTAACTTTTCATAGCGCATATCCAAATTAAGTCAAATGAGAAAATTATTGTTATATATACCACTTTTTAGATAAACGTTTTTTTTAACCATTGACAATCCAAAGATTTTTGTCGTTTATTCTAAAAGTGTTAGAGTAAAAGTTGCCATATTTAACCCGTGTAAAAGCATGGATATGTTCAATCCGCCATTAAAAATCACCCTGCAGACTGTTTTAAAATTATAACTGATCGCGTAATGCCCCGTAAATTAATTATATTTTTATGGAAAACTGCCATAACGTGGAAAGTTATGACGGGGTAATTATGTAATAATAACTTTTTTAATTATAAAAGTTGTGGTGCAGATAACAATGTTAATGGTTAAGTAATAAACAGAATAAAAATGATGTTTAATGACTTGCGTGATCACAACATTGTTTTGGCGGTTTCGTTGCGATATTCAAGTATTTTTTATGTAAGTAATATTTTTTCAATCAATTGACTTTAATAATTGACCACGCTGAAGACGTTAAATTCAACCGACTTCAATCGCAACAACTCCAATTTTGCTATGTTTTTGTTGATTTTCGTAAAAACCGCTGAATCGATTTCGATAAAATTTATATGGGACCACTTGTGAAGTATAACCCTTTTAAACAAAAAAAGAATTTTCCAGATCGGTTCAGGCGTCTTCGAGTAATCGGTGAACATAAATTTTAAAAAAAGATTCCGACGAATTGAGAACCTCCTCCTTTTTTTAAAGTCGGTTAAAAAGCAAGTCGGAAGAAATAGAGGAAACTAAACCTTTCCTTCTTATTGACTTCACTATGAGTTGATGTATTGTTATTTGTATGGAATGTTTTTTCAACTACGGGTTTATTGGAAAATGGTTTTAGTCGATGAGCAGAAAACTCTCAGTACCTACTCAATACAGTTATAATTCTATATATAAATAAAAATTTATTTACGCATTAAACAATATTACCATTCAATACTTATCGTTGCTGGTAGCATTGTGGTAGGTACTATGTCGTTAGTAGTATTGCTAGGGGCTATAATGTTGGTAGCACTGCTTAGTACCAAAATACGCTATAGACGTAGTACTTCGTAGCTTTGTCGTAGGACAGAGACATTATTTCCTTGGTGATGAGTTTTAAATGTAAGATTATTTAAGAAAATGTCATAAGGAAACTAATAATTATTTTAATAGAATTATTAATTATTTCTTCAGCAGTGGACGTCTTTCGGCTGATTATGATGATAAATTATTAGTATAGGTAATGGTAATCTAAATGCCCTACACGTGACCGCGGGTGATGCTAAGTGCAACACTAGGCAACCGCCGTCTATACCTTGTGGATAGAACGGTTAAATGTGCCACACGATAAGAACAAGAAGTATGGGTAATTGTGCCAAACGATAAGAAGAAGATGAGTAATTATGGCATAATTTGCATGCCCAATTACATTGAGTGTACAAGTTCCGAGTGGTAAGGAACTTTGTACTAGGTAGAAAAAAAGGCGATTTAAAAGTATGCGTACAGCATCTACTTAAATAAAAAATATTTTGAATTTGAGTCAAGAAGAAGAAGCTGAGTAATGAATAGAATAGAATAGAATAGAATAGAATAGAATAGAATAGAATAGAATAGAAAAATGTTTATTCAGAAAAATACACACACAGAAAATGATAATACACATAATGATGTCATTTTTGCATGCCCTATAAGACTGAAGGAAGGGGTTGGTTGCCGGGACTTGTACCGAGCACACGTCTGTTAAGTTATATCTATCTATCTATCAGCCGAAAGACGTCCACTGCTGGACAAAGGCCTCCCCCAAGGATTTCCACACCGACCGGTCCTGTGCGGCTCGCATCCAGCGGCTTCCTGCAACCTTTACCAGGTCGTCGGTCCACCGAGTCGGGGGCCTGCCCACACTGCGCCTTCCGGTGCGCGGTCGCCATTCGAGAACTTTACTGCCCCAACGGCCATCTGTTCTACGAGCTATGTGCCCTGCCCACTGCCACTTAAGTCTAGCGATTCTGAGAGCTATGTCGGTAACTTTAGTTCTCCTACGTATCTCCTCATTTCTGATTCGATCACGTAGGGAAACACCAAGCATAGCACGCTCCATCGCCCTTTGGGTGACTTTGAGCCTTCTTATAAGGCCCATAGTAAGCGACCATGTTTCGGATCCATATGTCATCACTGGCAACACACACTGGTCAAAGACTTTAGTCTGTTAAGTTAATTTTACAATTATTACCGTTTTAGAATAGTTTCAACGTTATTTTTGTGATGGAGAAATAGCTGTGATCCCGATTTGAGATAAGCGATAATAAGAAGAGGATTAACTCGGGAGACAGCTCCGTTTTCCGAGTATCAGCAGCAAACCACCACGTGGAGCGTCTTTAAGTGCCCACCACCCTTAGAGTCGTCACTTTCACTTGACATTGGAGTTTCGCCATTTTTTTATTGAAGATTCTCCCATTTTTCACTAGACATTGGCAAAATCACGCTCGGAATGAGATGTGGAATGCCAAATAGAAAAATAGAATAGAATAGAAGACTGAAGGAAAATGTCACATGCCGTTAAATAAAACACTTAAATGAAGTCCATGTCTTACATGTTTCATCGGAGAGGAAATAATAAACGGGAAACACTAAAGGGAAGATTAAGCTTTCAACGGTAATAGGCATCACGAGGCTTTTTCAGGGACTCCGACTGAATCGCAAAGCGATTGAATCGTTGCGACGCATGAAGTAGCAACGACTAACATTCTGTTTGTACGGAACAGCTGTTTCTCTGGCAATACACCAATTATATAAATTGCATTATATAAATGCAAACATAAATATATAAATGCACTGCATTGCATAAATTATAAATGGAGAAAACAGCCAGCCATTTACTAAAATAATTACACTTTGCAGTGATTATCATTATCATTGTCAACTGTAGCAAATCTTTTGTTTGTGGATGGTACTGTCAGCTGTACTGTCTTACATTTAAAAAAAAACACCTAATGTAACCCTTGGACATGGCAAATAAATATCCATTTCATTTCATTTCAGTCTGACAAAATAGAATTCTGGTCATGACTTTATGTCCTTTAGAGGACGCCATATTGGATTTATTATGACGTCACAGCCTATAACCAGCGGAAAACTAAGATGCTTCTAATGATACCTCATTCGTTGGATTCTGATAAGGAGTTTAGAAGTTATGCGAGAACACATGAACATACATACATATATACGGGTTAAAATCATTACCCTCCTTTTTTCTTCGCCTTAGTCGGGTAGATCTGTACCTACCTATACAAGCAAGGTCGATCGAGGATTTTAGATGATTTAATTTAATTTAATTTTAATTAATTAATTAATTTTATGATATACGTTTATTTATAATAAATCAATAAATATCTAGGTAGAACAGACGACACACGGTCTGCTGCCCTCGAAAGGATTCCCTGTACTATGGGAACCAGAGAGTGATATAATTACATAGTTATTAACGCTTAAAATATACATAGCTTTAAACAGAGAACAACCATAACAACAAGTTTGCCTTGAGTGGGCATAGAAACCTTGGTCTAGAAACCAAGAGCGCTGGCCCCTTATGCCATCAAGTATGCCAGTGATACGAGTACGATGATGATGTTATATATTTTGTGTTTCTAAAAACATAATAATAATAATCGGTAATCGGTAGCGGTAATCGCTTCTGCTCGTTTGCCACCTCTGCCATAAAAAAAATGAATCCGATATTTTCTCTGTATATTTCTGATGTTAGAGAGGTAATTTATTTTATTTTTATTACGTTTACATTGATTTTTATTTTGTGTAATATTTGTCTACTAAACTTATGGGATTTTTAGTAAAATAAACATTTTATGACACACGATAAGAGAAAGAGACAGATCGGATGATGTAAAGGCGACCTCTGCTCGGTGGAGCGAGTCAATTAGCTAATCTCGCCGTTTGTCACCAGCCCTCCGAATGGCTCTCAATGGATATAACTTATTGCTTATCGAGTACGGCCTTTCACGTCTAATATGAGATATTATACACAATTATTGTACATTATGTTAATGTTACATTATGTTATGTGTTTTCTTTACCTTCAGGATGTTTCTCTTTTAAAAGTTTCTGTTAATTTATGAAAAGCTTCGACCAGTTATTTCTCATGGTTGTTAACGTAACGTAAAAATTGATTTCCTTGTATTTCCTGTGTAGCACGTAGAACATTGTACCTGCGTGATTAAAAATGTAATGTTTGTTTAAAAAACCTACATTTCACAAGAATTTCTAGAATCCCTCATATCATTTCATTTAACGATTCACTTAATGAATCGTAACATTATAAAATTGTTTATACCTACTTGACAACATCCAATAATAATTGAAATAATAACATCAAAACCGAACATTTAGGTGGTGGCAAATTGGCAACCGCTTAAAAAAGCACGTAACCAAAGATATCGTAAGAGATAGGCCGGGAATAGAAAGTGTTTACGATTTTATGATGCCCTTTATCCCCGGTATGGCGTGGTGCAATAACTGTTGAGTGTTACGGTCTCCTGTCGAGTGGGAAAAAGTTTTCTTGGCACGTTCTAGCAATAATGGGCAGAGAAATAACGTCACAGTGTTATAGTTAATCCCGTTTAGAATAACTCTACTAATATGTACAAATAGATCATCAACAATAATTAGTGCATTTAAAAAAGACAAGTGTCCTTTCACCACTAAGTAGCATATATCTTAATGTTTTGGCTCTATCAACTGTTAAAACGGTAAGACATACAAGCTTCAAACTTGGTAAAGTAGCACTAAGCAACGTGTAATGCGAACTCAAAATCAATAACAGTATCTTGAAAAAGGGAATGAAAAGGTTTTTAAAGGTTCGTCAAAGCATTGAAAGCATCCCTGGTGTTGCAAAATACGAAACCGGTTTTTTTACAGTTTCATCAAATAACAGCCAGAGTTTTAATTACTGAAAATACGCTGATCTATTATATTTCCAGACAAAATTCTAATTCCAAATTTCCAAGGAAGAAAATGTGTGGTTCCAAGTAATGATTTGATAGCCTTAATACAGCTGAAAAAGTTTTTAAATCATTCTAAACAAAATTGTTAGGAAGAATTAATCAAAACCATATTAAATTGATATAACGGTCATAAAAACATGAAAAGGTCCTCTGTCTTTGACCCCAGTAGGGCTAGCGAATAGCCAACAGGCAGCGCCGTCCGTCAGTCGAGAGTCCACCGCCGTTGCGAGCGGACGCGCGTGTCACGCGCTTCTGCGAGAAACAACACAACACGCGCGCCGCTAGTTAGTCAAATTAATTAATCGTGATTAGTGGTATGAAAATTCTGTAAATCATTATGTTTCAAATAATTTATATATCAGATGACGTTTTGCTTCTGAATTTAAATAGGGTTCTCGTATATACAGAAGATTGAGCGAGTGTATCAAACGTTTGAAACATGTTACTGAACGCTCTATCCAGATACTTTTAATTGTGATGTATTGGGATTAAATTTTGACAGAGTGTTATGTGATGAAACGTAGTGTGAGTTGGATGAGGATGTACGTCTTATTGGCGGTGATTACTTTACTCGTGCAAGGTAATTTTTTAAGATAAAAAAGGGAAATATTTAATAATAGAACTCCTCTATTTTTTCTTATTTTGTTCTCATGGTTTCGAAAGTGAAATTACAGTTTTCATTGTTTAATACTTTAGGAGTCACATGTTGGGCGCCAAATTAATTACTTGCAGAATTATCACTTCTAAAAGATGTATACGTAAACGTGTTCTTTGTCTGTCACATACAGTTACGGTAACATAACTTTTGCATTTTTGAACTGACTTTCATGGAATTTTCCATAAAAGTAATACTTTAGAATACAGATACACGAGAAATGTAATTTGAAAGTTAAAATAATTGAAAACACTGAACACGTCAAAACAACCGACTCTAATCGTAACATCTTCAATTTTGCTTTATTTTTGTTTAGGTTTTGTTGATTTTTTCAAAAAGCGCTGAATAAATTTCAATTAAAAAGAATCATCAAAATCAATTCATATTGGCGGAGTAATCGCGTACCATAACTTACATACTTAAAAAACATATAGTCGAATTGAGAACCTCCCCTTTTTTGAACTCGGTTAATGAGCTGATTATTTAAAACCGTTGATGAAGATAAGTAGTCAGGTAGTTTATTATACATAATATTATAATATTATAAAGTTTCATCAAAATCGGTAAAGCCGTTCTTAAAATAAAAATGAAAAAGGTTTTTTTACGACGGTAACAATCTCAATAAAAATGTAAAATAAAAAATATACCATGTTGGTATTTAAAAAATAAATTCTTTAGCCCAAATTTTATCCAGATGTGTCTTAGAAGACTAAGCGCCAGAGCATGGGATACATAAACACACATATTTTTAAAATCTAATTTTAGAGAACTAACTATAGCGAACTTTTAGAAATGTATTTGTATGCAATACATAAAAAATTGCCCTTTCATCCAAATCCGTCGTCTAGGCGGCAGAGCACCGGATACACACACACAAACACACATGGATTCATTCCTTTATTTATATTATAGTTAGCACCGGACACATATTATATTGTACAAAGACAGTCTCTATAATTTATGGTTTTTTGAGCTGCCTCAGTCGCTCGAAAGCAAAAAGGCTTATTTAAATATCAAACAACTGAAAGTAAATACTTTTTAAACAATTTTATGCGACGGAGGTACCAAACCAGTAGGTCTGTTTACTAAGTAATCAGCATCGTATTAAGCGCTGAAGTAGCGATGAGATGGAAGTATCTAGTTCATTGTAACATTTTCACATTTAGTCATTTTGACACCTTCAAAATAAAGATTTATGCTTTCTGTCTGAGTCTGAGAACATTCATAGCCACTTCAAGTTTCCGTAACACTACACTTTATTAAATATTTTATTAGTCTAGCGTAAAATAGTTTTCTTTAATTCAATTCGGATTGCTTAGCAGGAGATACTTAAGTTTAAAGTTTGTACTGTAAAACGTTTCGCTTACTAGGCCAAAACAATATTTTCTTATTTACTTGTGTGGGGACCTCCTTTAACTTTATTTTTTTTAAATTGTTTTGATATGTTGCTCTAATGATATACGAGTATGAGTATTACCACAGTATTAAATATTATACAGTATGGACACCCCCTGCCGCTCTCTGAAAGCTACCTCACCTGTGTGACTTCTAATCTAAGTGATCAATTGACAATTTTATTTTCATAAGGAGAGAGGTAATGGCTTCTAAGGCTAAACAGCCTTATCTCGTGTAATAAGTATTCACTTCTTTAAAATTTTCTTTTGTAAAAGTCTGTCGTTTATGTTCATATCTGTCGTTAAAAGTTCTACTATTTTCGGAAATATCAATTACTAAAGTCGTCAACATATCAAAAGAAGTGTAACCTTACGACAAGGTGATATGACCAAGAAGCCTTAGCCTCGTTTACTTAGCAGCGTCAACTCGAGTTAAGCTTATATTCTTCTGTAAGCTTATAAGCTCATACTCACACATTAACACGTGTACAGACATGAAGAAGTGTCAATTTCTATGTAGTAAACAATAATGCGATATTTGTATGAAGTGTTCGGGGTGTGAGTATTACAGACTACTAATTTTAATTCAATTGTGAAATACTTAAGTATTTAATAATCTTTTCACCTCTCTAGCACGAAAAGGGTGTTTTTGACGCGTAAAAACTCGAAGCAAAATCGGTTTTTGCTGCGAGCGTGAGAAAAAGTGATTTAAATGTCGAACACCACCTTTTGCTCGGCGCTGAAAAACATATGGGCCATCGATGGTTTGTTCAGTAACTAATTTTGGCCTAGCAATTTTTCTCATAGGCGCAAAATTGTGTATGTTATTTATTTGAAATTTAAATTTATAAATTGTGCTATTGCCTTTTTAAAGATGTAATATTAGAAAGCGTCTCGCACGCAGGTTTGACGACTTCCAGCCTCCCGAACAAGCCGGTTTCCGAAAAGGCTTCAGTACCATAGACCACATATATACGCTGCGGCAGATTATACCGAAGACCGAAGAGTATAATCGACCACTATACTTGGCGTTTGTGGACTATGAGAAAGCCTTTGATTCGATCGAGACCTGGGCTGTGTTGCAGTCTCTCCAACGGTGCCAAATTGATTATCGATACATCGAAGTGTTGAAGTGCTTGTATGAAAACGCCACCATGTCGGTCCACCTCCAGGATCAGAATTCGAAACCTATCCGGCTGCAGCGTGGGGTGAGAGAGGGAGACGTTATATCTCCGAAACTATGGCGAGTACACCACTCACCTTCGATTTGCTGACGATATCGTGATCATGGCTGAGACCTTGGAGGACCTAGGCGCAATGCTCGAAGGACTCAGTAGAGTTTCCCAACAAGTGGGTCTTAAAATGAACATGGATAAGACAAAAATCATGTCAAACGTCCGTGTTACACCTACTCCTCTGGAAGTTGGAAAGTTGGAGTTGACGAGTATGTATACCTGGGATAAACAGTCCAGTTAGGTAGGTCCAACTTCGAGAAAGAGATCAATCGTCGAATCCAACTCGGCTAGGCAGCGTTCGCGAAGCTTCGCAATATCTTCACGTCCAAAATATCGCAGTGTCTCAAGACTAAAGTCTTTGACCAGTGTGTGTTGCCAGTGGTGACATATAGATCCGAGACATGGTAGCTTACTATGGGCCTCATAAGAAGGCTCAAAGTCACCCAAAGGGCGATGGAGCGTGCTATGCTTGGTGTTTCCCTACGTCATCGAATCAGAAATGAGGAGATACGTACGACAACTAAAGTTACCGACATAGCTCTCAGAATCGCTAGACTTAAGTGGCAGTGGGCAGGGCACATAGCTCGTAGAGCAGGTGGCCGTTGGGGCAGTAAAGTTCTCGAATGGCGATCGCGCACCGGAAGACGCAGTGTGGGCAGGCCTCCGACTCGGTGGACCGACGACCTGGTAAAGGTTGCAGGAAGCCGCTGGATGCGAGCCGCACAGGACCGGTCGGTGTGGAAATCCTTAGGGGAGGCCTTTGTCCAGCAGTGGACGTATTTCGGCTGATAGATAGATAGAATATTAGAAAAATATATGTATTAGTAAACATTAACACTTTCATGGACAGTACGTACCTTCGTTTAGTTCCCGTTGTGACACAATTTTTTCCATACAAAACAGAACCTCGCATATCGACGTTCTGTAACATAGTTAATTATGCTTTATTATAAATATGTAAATACGTACATACGTAGGCGTACTGACGTGTAGCCGCACAAAAGCGCTTATTTACGTGGAAGTAAAAATTGAGTTAAAACTTTTGGCGTAACTTCAATAAGTACTGTCACAATACAATTTTATCGAATCTTGTTTATAGTCGTATTGTCCGTGAAAGTGTTAATATCGCTTTCTTTATCGACTTTTAGGCTCCAAAACACCCTTTTCGTACTGAAAATAACTATTATTGTGGAACAAAATTCATAGTCAAATAAATACATACAATCATCATCGCTACTGAAACAATAAGAAGAAACTTTCCAAAACAGAAACAATTCTTATTCATCACAATGTCTGAATATAAGATATTGTATTATTTCGTAAGTTCATTCCACTGGGGAGTGAGCTCGTAACTATCAGTCGTAAGTTTAGACGCCTACGTTCCTAAAGGGAATTTCCGGATCAGTGACTGAATGAGATACAATTCTGAGCACACAGTTCTCTCTGTTCCCGCCTGTGTGACTTAAGCCTCTTACCTACCTTTGTTGAGGTGAAGTTTCAGCAGTTTCTGAGACTCAGCGTCAACTTGAGTTTGACAGGGTTTAGCGATGGACTACATTTGAGACGTTTACTTAAGTCAAACTGTTGCTTAGGGCAGTGAAGCTTACTTGCAAAGGCGTTATAAGTAAGCGAAGTGAATCACGAATAGATATTAAGATAAACAAAACATAGTTTCTTACTTAAATCATTACTCTTAGACATATTATGAAAATTTATTATAAGGGATTTTCGTAAATAGACAGTCGACACCGCAGTATGGTTTGTAAAAGAGGGTGCATCTACCTTCCTTTTAGAAATACTTCCCATTCAAATTGGCCAATGAGCTAATGGATTTATTCAAAAAATCCCAAAAGCAAAATTTCGCATTAGCAGAAATGTCTTAGTACAAAAGTTCTTCAGTCCTATCCTAAATCCTAAAAGTGTTGCGACACATTTTTTGCCTCGTACAGAGCTGTCAACTGTCAATTTACGCCCTCAGTAACTGCGATTTATATTTCTACGCTGTCCACACTTTCTTTTCCATAAAACAATCCCGTAGTCCGTGCCGGGGCCAGCTCCCCCGGGAAATAATCCTAAACAGAGAATTATTTGCAAAGCGGACCTCTGTCAGGAACACGGACGCGTGCTAATCATGTTACCTACTTCATTGCTTTCCCCGCACTGAAACTAAAAAAAAAAACATACACAAAATTCACCGGGTTTTTAAAGCTTGAAAATAATGTTTCACATATTTCGTTTAGTTTAGGATAAGTATCTTAAAATGTGCTTCTTATATAAGATTTCTATAATTTATACGTTAATATAAATAAAATTGATTTTATAAAGTAATGTTTATAGATCCTAAATTAACATTATAAGATTAAGTATTTTTTTAAACTTTTCAAATATTCAAGTTTTCGGTGTGGGAAGTGACATTATGAAAACTGTAATTATTGTTATAATTTTGGAAACACCTCGCCTGCTGGGAAATCGATAATGTGACTTGGGAATATTTAAATTTTATAAATTTACTAACATCTGAAAGTAATGAGCACAATACGTGTACGTGTACCTGAATGATGACTTTAGAAAACCATTCAAATACATAAACCCACTTGTATTATAATTATAATAGTTCTACAATTAAAAAAATACTATCTACTATGGAAACAAGAGACTGAAGTATGCTAACAATGCAATATCACATATACTCATATCACAAGCCCAAAACATAAAATAAAAACTTTAAAAGGCATCGCTAATATTTAAAGTAAAAGTTTTCTAAAAAAAGTTTTGAATCCGAGAAGCCCTAGTATTAATTGTAACACACCTTTAAAAAGAGTAGAGATATGTACAATACCCGAGGTTTGGGAACAGACCCGTCCCCCTGCAGTGGGGACGATATGGGTTGTTAACAATAATATAGGCCATTTTGTCCAATTTTCATCTTTCAGTATATTTCTGTCAATGGTCGAGGTAACAGTGGACAAAATGTATGTTAATTTATCGTAAAAATGGCAAGTTGCAGCGGCGTTGTCTGGTTCGGAAACCGCACCAGGCATCTCAGTAAATCAAATGTATTGCTATTCGACAATTTAAATCTTGACATCTTGCGGCGATTGGTCGTAATTCAAACACACGTTCTTCGTTTAAAAAAATCGGCTAATGATAAAGCTTTCCCCGCCCGCACCCTCAGATTTTCCGCTCAACTTCCACGCGGTTTCATATTGAAACTGACGTATTAGCGTTCTTTAGAGGAGCGGAGCGATGATATAAAACTTCTTTGCACAAAACCTATCACCATGATTATCAATATTCCGCTCCGATTCCATGGTAGCACCTATTAAACGAGCCTTTCGTCGGTAAGTACCATTGTAAAACCTACACGACTGTTACTATGTAATGACCTGGCCGATCAATTTTGTACCGAGAGAATATTTTATTATATCATCAATATTTCGTTGATATCGCCGGAGCAGTTAAGCGCTTAACGACGCGCGTCACGGCTCTGAACAAATAGTACTGGCAGCAAATAGTACAGTACTTGTATCGAAGGCCAAAACCCACATCGAGTCGCTGCGTCAGAAAGTAGAAGTAGCCGATTAATATAAGTGCTTTTATTGCGTGTGCGTTCATTAGAATAAATAGGTGAGTTATAAACTCATTGGTAACTATGAAGTGTTGTAACTGAAAATCAATAAAATCATTATTATGTCATGTTGTTATTTTTCCGAGAAATTGAATGGACAAGGCATTCTATACAATACGAATACTGAACATGCCGCGGTCACACAGATATTAATGGCCATAGTTGTCATCGTTATGCCATCGTTATGGCATAACTACGGCTAATTAAAATTATATTATATTATAAAATTATGTTATAAACGATTCTATGTATAATATTGTATTAAGACAAACGATCCTGTTTCCTTATATTACTTACATAAAAATAACAAGATTCTTCCCTATTACTTACACAGCAACTGAACTAAAGTTAAACTAACATGAAGGGAGTTGTTACGAACTAAGTTTTCCGGCGCGACCCTTGTGAGTAACGCGTTCACAGCCCTACTTTTAAAGTTCCGTCTTCCCTATTATACACAGGGTGCAACAAAATAGCCGTGGGACTAGGCGTAGGCGTTACGTCAGGATCTTCTTTAAATGCAAAAAAAATGTTTTCTAAGATTGTGAATGTGAATATTTTTTTTTTTGGATCGTCATCATTATCATCTGAAAGACGTCCACAGCTGAACAAAGACCTCCCACAAGGATTCATTTTTTTTTATATTTCGTACGAATTGATCAGCTATTTGGCCAATTTCGGAAGGAGAATCAATTTTCTTTATATCCTATGGGTCATTCCGAGAAATTGTTCAATATGATAAGAAGAAACACGAGTCAACAGATCCTGCGCCTATTATGTATATTACTCCCCGTAAAACTCCAATGCCTTAGAATAAAAGTTCTTATAATTTTTCACTCCTCAAAAACTGGTTATTATGAGTAGAGCCTGCCTACGCCGTCAAGAAAATAAGACAATTGACGGATGTAACAACTGCCAGATTAGTATATTTCAGTTACTTTCACAGTATAATGTCTTATGGCATTTTACTGTGGGGACACGCAGCAGACATTGAAACCATTTTCATTCTACAAAAAAGAGCAGTCTGAGTTATATACCAACTACGATCCCGAGAATCACTTCGCGATAGATTTAAGGAAATAAATATTCTAACAGTTGCCGGTCAGTTTATTTACGAAAATATCATGTACGTTCGTAAAAATCTAAACTTGTTCTTCAAAAATAGTGACAGACATAACCGTAATTTGAGAAGTAAAAATAATCTTGATATAGCTTTCTCGAGGCTTAGTAAGGTGAAAAAATCATTTGTGGGGCAGTGTGTACGCTTTTATAACAAAATTCCGAATGACGTGTATGAACTACCAGAATGTAAATTTAAGAAACATATAAAACGCTGTATTTGTTCAAGAGGATACTAAGACTGTAGATTATTTTAATGATAATGACATTTGGAATATTCCTCCAGCAAAATGATATGACTTTTATATGAGTGCTTAATGTACCTACGTAAAGAAATAAATGATTTTGAATTTTGAATTTTAGAGCCTGTATTCGCTCCCGACTCGTGGTCCCACCGCATTGTCCCACTGGTGGGTCGACGAGTAATTGACTGTTTACTCGTGGTCCCACTGTACCACTACTCGTAGTCTTGACTGTTCTTGGAGGATATGAAACGGTGACGTAGTAATATTGGTTCACTAGCTTTTTCCCGTATTAGATTTCGGTTTAAAATTAATCAGTAAAATTAGCATTTATTTTCCAAAACTGACATTTTTGTTAGGAATTTTGAGAGAAAATGGCAGCATTAGGTAATATAAATGTTTGAAGAAAAATAAAATTGGCAATACTGCATAGAAATTTAATCATTGAATGGTTTATTTCTAAATTCGCTAGAATATTTGTGTTTCTGTGAAAAGTAACAGTTACATAAATTGTTTTATTAAATTAATCAATGGGTTTATAAAATGAAAAAAAAAAAGATAAATGTAATTTTCATAATATCAGAATGTTAACAATGTTTTGGGAGTCTTAGATTAAGTTCTGATTGGTTATCCAATCAGATTCGAGAATTTGTTGTATTAAATTGGTTAACTGTAAAATAATCTGAAGCCGAGTGGCTGTTATCCCAAAATTCAGTACATTTTGTTCGTGATAAATTAACCAGTTGGATCCACTGCTAAGTTCTTCTGGTCTTCAAATAAAAATAAGTACTTTGAGCTGTAACTATGTTTGATAACTTATTTTCTGGCTAAATGTAATTCTTTTTTTATATATGTTCTTGTGTTAAAAGAGGCCGATTCAGTTTAAAGTAACTCTTTGTAAGATATGTGAATATTACACTGATAAAAATGCCCCGGTTTATCATACTTCTTTTTTAAATGGATTTTCAGAAATTATAACATTGTAAATTAATGTTTTGAGTGACTATAATATATGTAATTGATTTTGAAGTACCTTTTTTTAAAAAATGTGTTGAAGCGAGTTTCTTTCCGGCTCAGAATTTCTTCTCGTTTCGCTAACACTTTTCCGAAACGCTGAGTATACAAGTGTCATGTGGTAGGAACTTTGTATTAGGTAATATAAAAAAAGCGGCCAAGTGCGAGTCGGACTCGCCCATGAAGGGTTCCGTAGCAGCAAGTAACATAATATAAAAGTTCTTGTAGTTCGTTGTAACTTGAATGAAAGGTAAATTGCGGTTTACGATTCATGACGTATTAAAAAAAAACTACTAACTAGATATCGTTCAAACCAATTTTCGGTGGAAGTTTGCATGGTAATGTACATCATATATTTTTTTTAGTTTTATCATTCTCTTATTTTAGAAGTTACGGGGGGGGGGACACACATTTTACCACTTTGGAAGTGTCTCTCGCGCAAACTATTCAGTTTAGAAGAAAATGATATTAGAAACCTCAATATCATTTTTGAAAACCTATCCATAGATACCCTTCACGTATGGGTTTGATGAAAAAAAAAATTTTGAGTTTCAGTTCTAAGTATGGGGAGCCCCTAAAATTTATTGTTTTTTTTTCTATTTTTGTGTGAAAATCTTAATGCGGTTTACAGAATACATCTACTTACCAAGTTTCAACAATATAGTTCTTATAGTTTCAGAAAAAAAGTGGCTGTGACATACGGACAGACAGACAGACAGACAGACAGACATGACGAATCCATAAGGGTTCCGTTTTTTGCCATTTGGCTACGGAACCCTAAAAAGACTTAAATAAAAATAATAATTAACTGGATAATTTCTTCTTTTATTTTCTTGATTTTAAATAATCCCTACTCCAAATTACATATAAGGTAATTTTTCTATAACAAGATTTTTCTATTTCAAAAAATATCTTGTCTTTTGGCAATTATAATTTTACTTATCTGTTAGCTTTGAACTTGAGTCTTATAAAGGATATTTGCTTTTGCTCTAAAATATTTTTAATTTCCAATTAAATCAATTTAATGTTAGTTTTTCTTAATCCTTCTTCATTTAGTTATTTATTGTGTTGCTTAAGCTTGTTGGAGCCTACAGATACTTATATTCTCTCCTCTTGTTTCTAACACCCGCGGCTCCGTCCGCGTAGATGTCCCTTTATGACTGTCTCTAAGGTATCCTACGGAACCATACTTTTTACCTCAACAAAAGTAGACTTTGTGTTAACAAAGTACTGTAACTATCTACTTACCAAATTTCATCCAAATCCGTTCAGTAGTTTCGAAGTGAAAGCGGAACAAACAAACAAATAAACATCCAAACTTTTGCATTTATAATATTAGTAAGAGTAAGATTATTTCAATTTCCCTCCTTAATACACCTAGCAATATACAATAACTCTATTTATAAGCTTTTAACACTCATAAAAGTGACCCAACCCTCTCCACATTTTGCCAATATTTCTCGACGCTTACCGATTTGCATAGCTCGGTCGTGACTTCTATTCTGCCCTCATACGAAGAAAGCCGCCTAGTACATAGAGTTTTCGTACACTTTGCGGCCTTATTTCTTAAAAGGGCAGTATTTCCTTTGGGTGTTGTTGCCAATTCGAGCGGAGAAATGTAAGGAAACCACGCTTAATTTGCGAGCTGTTGTCAAATTTTGAGGAATAAATATTCCAGGATTTGAATTCAGAATTTTATTAGGGTTGTAGAAATGTGGTTCTGAAGTTGCTCCACTGAAGCTGAATTTCCTGCCCCGTTTTGGGCAATGACCACGTCCTTTTCTACTTTTGATTGACACATGTTAATTTTGCTTTTTATGACAAAATTTTGATGAATTCTAAACACTGAGCACAATTTGAAACAGTTCAAAG
Organism: Coleophora deauratella; assembly: GCA_958295455.1. Lineage (NCBI taxonomy): Eukaryota > Metazoa > Arthropoda > Insecta > Lepidoptera > Coleophoridae > Coleophora > Coleophora deauratella. The sequence continues at coordinate 19,150,113 of OY282395.1, forward strand.
TTCATTATCACTTCATTAAGCAAGTACGCGATGCCTTAAAAGGCGCGTGGTCGTCACCGGACACCTTCATAGCGTCCGAACTGGCAGCGGTCGCCATGTAAGGACGGGGGTTAATAGAAAGATGTTTTCACGAGTACAGATTTATTACGACTGACTGCAATTACATTAGCATGAATAATATATGGCTTAAAACTAGAATGACTAACTACTCTACAGTACAAAACGTTTTGATTTGACTATTGATTAACTATTCCTTTTTGTGTTAAGAGGGTGCTTCTATAGGACGATGTTCGAATATGGTAATAATTTGTTTGATACTATACAGGAAACATTGTATATGAAACTCTCTAAAATAAACATCTTTTAATCTACATAAAAATCGACATAAAATACATTGGAAAGCCCTCGAGGTAAAGACATTTTTTTTTACTAAATTTTGTTTGGCGTCCTGAAATGCAAAAACCTGCATTTCATTTCAACCTAGCTTAGGCACTAGACTTTTTATATGAGCAAATAAATAAAGTATTATTATGAAACTCTCAACAATTTCAATCTTTTAATCTACATAAAAATGTGAATGAAAATTCATTGGACAGCCCTCGAGAAACACAGAACGGAAAAAATATTTAAAATTAGGTAGATGACTACTAGTTACCTGTGTTACTTTTTATCAAATGACAAACAGACGTTTTGTTTTAACTTTAGTATAGTTGTTTCCATATTCATAACGAATTTTAACAAGTATAAAAATACACATGTAATGCACAATAAATATTTCATATAATACTTTATTTTTGACCCAGTCATCTACCCTATTCTGTTGAGTGCTGCAAAATCAAATTCTGATTTGTTACGTACAATTTTGAGTTTAGCTTGCTTGTTAACAACCCATATCGTCCCCACTGCAGGGGCACGGGTCGCTTCCCATACATCGGAAAGGTTAGGTCATACTCCACATACGGGGGCCAAGTACGGATTGGTTTAGCAAACAGGAACACTTGATTTTTTATGGCATTTCATAGCATAACATTTGAGTTAAGCATTCTTTCCATAAAAGGCGAGAACATTAAAGATTCTATATCTATAACTTTAAAATGTGACTGCGTGCGACCCCACAATGACAAGCAGCCCGCATTTCATCCAAGTAGATTAAAGATCTCTTAAGAATGTAGGTAGGTACGGCTCGTTAGTTCAAAAAATCTCAATTCAGGTCCCATCCGACAGAAATAATGAAACTTGGCATGCATGTAGCTTTTACAGGTAAATTTCCATTAAATTCTATACAATAATCGTCTTGAAAGTATGTTGATAGATAGATTGAGGATATTTTTAATAGGGGCAGTGATCACAATAGATCTACCCAGGTCGCAGTGATCCAATAGGGCCCTCCTTTGGTCCTATACCCCTTTACCCCCAAATAATAATAATAATGTTGATAGATGTTATAGTTTTTAAATTATGCTTACGTTGCTTCCATGAATTTTAAACTTTTTACAAAAATACAGTCCTGGCTGGGGATTTATAGTGATTTTTGATCAAGGGCTCAAACTTGGCATAGTTGTTCCTAAGGTAATTTGAGTGGATTAAGCCAAAGAGGGTGGCGAGGGGAGGCGAAGAAAGGTTGATTTTAATATGCGTCTCTTTGGGGCTTATATATTCATAACTATAGGTACTAGGGCAAGTGCGATATCACTTTGGGATAATTCAGGGATGAAAAATTCATTTCTGTAACAAAAAAATACTTTCCATAGAATTTTATTGTACGTTTAACCGTTTTCACAAAAAAATTGAACTATACGACTTGGTCCCACTACTTCCATTTTTTATTGTACCTGCAAAAGTTACATGCATGCTAAGTTTCATTATTTCTGCCTGATGGGACCGGATTTGAAGCTTCTATGAAGCCGGAATTTTGCACACTTTCTTCTTTGTGGAACCCTCTTCCCAGTTCATCTGGGGTCGAATCTCCTTGTACGCCTGCACCAAAGAGCTCTGTCTATTTTACACGCTATCAATTCTTAAAAATAAATATATTGTTCCAGAATCCCTGCTACTGCGCATGGTGCGGGTGTCGGTGCCCGCGTACCGCGTGCGGGGGCAGCCGGCGCAGCTCGAGTGCGACTTCGAGCTGGGGGGCGACTCGCTGTACTCCGTCAAGTGGTATCGAGACAACGAGGAGTTCTACCGCTACCTGCCCAAGTTCGAGCCTCCCAAACATGCCTACAAAATTGACGGCATCAAAGTTGACGTAAGTTATTATATATTATGTCTTATAATTAAATTACTTTGGGTTATTCCTCATTAGCTGAAAGACGTCCACTGCTGACAAAGGCCTGCCCCGAGGATTTCCACACCGCCCGGTTCTGCGCTGCCCGCATCTAGTGGCTTCCCGCAACCTTTACCAGGTCATCGGTCCACCGAGTGGTAAGCTTGCTTACGTTACATCTGCCAGTACTCGGTCGTCACTCGAGAACTAAAATGCCCCAAAGGCCATATTATGATCTCCAAGCTATGTGCCCCGCCCACTGCCACTTAAGTTTAGCGAGTCTGTTTGCTATGTCGTCGGTTACTTTGGTTCTCCTATGTATCTCCTCATTCCTGATTCGATAACGTAGGGAAACTCGAGTACTCCGCACTCTCCATCGCCTTTAAGGTGACCTTGAGCCCTCTTATACGGCGAATCGTGACGGCTCCACGTGCTGGTTTGCTACTGAAACTCAGTAAACGGAGCTGTCTCCCAAGTTAATCCTCTTCTTATTATCGCTTATCTCGGATCCAGATTCCGAGTTGCTGTTTTTTCCATCAAAAAAATAACGTTTAAACTATTCTGAAACGGTAATAATAGGGTATTTTACTTTATACAAGAAAAAATCTAAAACTGCTTATTTACTGTGGTATTTGTAATACGTAATCGATTTAATATGATTTCTATACAATAAAATGAGAAAAACATTTTATTTTTGATTTACAAAAATCTAGTTTTTTAATCTGTTATTCAAATGTCTGAAACGACAGCCGCCATGCTGGTTGTCAGGTGACGTCACAATAGTGGTAAACAATGACATTTTGTTCGCGATATGTGTCAAAATTTTAGTACAGAGCTGTTTTGTTTACTCCTGAAATGACGTCACGACCTAAGCATCATGGCGGCTATCGTTTTCGCGCGCTAATTGGCAATGGTAATTTAAAATGTAATTCTGGGGTACTTATAGGTTTTAAAAAAAAATAAAAAATATATTTTTTACTTTTTCTCACCTAATGATCAATTTGAGATACTTTTCAAAAAATGGTGAAAACCCTATTGTAAAATTCAGACGTGTGCTCGGCAACAGAGTCCCGGCAACCAACCCTTTCTTGATCTACCTTGGTTTCAAGGCTTGTGTTTTGCCAACAGCTGTCAAAGTCAGACGCTCGCAATGTGGCGCTGCACCCGGTGACGCTGAAGTCCAGCGGACTGTACCGCTGCGAGGTGTCGGCGGAGGCGCCCAGCTTCGCCTCGGCGGCTGGCGAGGGCCGCATGGAGGTCATATGTGAGTATCGGCCGCTCCTATCACACACTGACAACTTACTCGTACTGCAAGTATGCAAGAGGGCGGGGATAGTCAAGCGTTGTTTTTTTGTATACACAATTGGTAAGCCCTTGGCATCATCTCACCTGGTGGTAATTGATGATAATGCCGAAAATGGAAGCGGGATTACCAATGGGAACTGGCTATCTTATCTCCATACCGAAACACATCAATGCTATTAATATTGATGTTTGGCGACCAGATTTAGATACGATGGTGGTAGCTAGCTAGGCGGGCTCCGAAAATGCCCTACCAACAAACAAACCGAGTCCTACAATAAAAAGCCAGCGGGAATCAAACCCGCGATCTCCTGATGTAAAGCAAGCAGACTATTTAGCCACTGGACCACGGAGGCGGATATGCTAGATATATTACCGTAAGATTGCCTGTATGAGGATTTTAAGAATATATGCACAGTTTTATGAAATACTGGAAAATCGCTTATTCGAAGGATTTTTATTCGATCTCACTGGACGTCACGTCAAACGATTTCAATATGTAAGGTAATTAATTATTCCGGAAGGATTTTGAAATCAACAAATACACAATCAAACAACGGAATTAAATTACTAAGGCTACGCTAAATACCAGTACAGCAGTGTTTAACAGGGTGTGCCTATTTGACCGTGACAGGAAGCCCAATTACGTGCACGAGTCCGGCTTAAATTTCTTCTTCTTTGTCCTCGGCTCTTCCCGTTACGTGGGGTCGGCTTTTCTAATTTTGAGGCACCATTTACTCCGATGATACGCGTCGTCCACAAACAGATCCGACAACTTCATCTTTCTCTTGACATTCATCATCCAGCTCACACTGGCCACATGTACTATGTAAATAAATGAACATGAAGATCTCAACCTAATGAATTTTCAATTTGACAAATGTTCTATACATGTTTTTCCTATTTTATTTAATAATTGTGTGTTTACCAAACTGTGGAATGAATTTTCGCCTGCGATATTTCCGGACCTATACGACATTTAAAGCTTCAAAGAACGTACTCCCATATCAAAGGCCGGCAACGCACTTGTGACTCCTCTGGTGTTGCAGGTGTCTATGGGCGGCGGTAATCGGCTTACCATCGGGTGATCCGTCTGCTCATTTGCCACCTCTGCCATTAAAAAAAATTCAAATATCTTATATCATCTGCCATAAAAAAAAAAATAATATCTTTAATATAAATATAAAGTGCTCTCGTTCCTCTTGCACTGTTGCTAGCATACTTTCACTTGCAACTGGGAATTTATGCCGATCTACTTGAATCACATGAAAAGAATGTCCAGAAAAAGAAACATGCCTGTTTATTCAGGACACATAAAATATGCTCGAAAATAAAATTATCTTGGAAAATAAACACACTGTATTTTTACAAGCCATTTTGTTGAGGTAGAACTTGGTTTCACGAATATTTACTTTAGTCACGACAGGTTAGGGTTAGTCAACCAAGTTCTAAGGTACTCTTCTGGCCTATGTATTGGATGAGGAACTGGGACATTTCAGTATCGCACATTTCTAAATATATTTTCTAATTTATTAGAGGTGATATAAATTAAACTAAAATTCGTTGAAATTAAAAATCTTTCTACGTGGAATCATTCGGCAATTCACAGTAAAATGTGTATGCTTACTTACTTTATAGTGAAAACTCATATGATGGTTAAAGATACATTGATTCAGCGCTGAGTAAACGCGATTTAGCGTTACCGACCGACTGACTGGAGCCGAGTATACACAATTCAGCGTCAACGACCCGCGCTCGCAGGCTCGATACATAAAATATTATTTATTGTATTACCAAAAAATAAATAGGATTTTTTTCCATTAAATTCTATTCCTCCGAATTCAAACTAAGCTGTGGGGTGAGACAGGGTGGACTTAGCTCGCCACTCTTGTTTAACTTATACCTATATCTTGATTAACTTATATCGAGGATCTCAGGGGCACCAGGTTGGGTTGTCACATAGGTTCGTAGTGCCTTTACAACCTCAGTTATGCAGACGACATGGTGCTCCTGAGCCCCTCGATAGCTGCTCTTCGCGCGTTGTTGTGTATTTGTGAAAAATTATGAAGGTGGGCATAATCTTACTAACCTAACCTTACCTGTTTTCCTGGCGGGCTCTAGGTTGGAGTGGACAGTTATTTAGATGTCTGGGTCACGTGGTGAGCCGCGACCTGCGCGACGGGCCCGACCTGGCCCGCGAGCGCCGCGCGCTTTCGGTACGCGCGAACATGATTGCTCGCCGTTTTTGTAAATGCTCCCAGAGCTCTAAATTAGCGTTATTTGCTGAATACTGTCAGCCTCTTTACACTCCACAACTGTGGACGCACTATACCAAGGAAGAATATCGTCAACTGAAGGTGCAGTACAATGACGCGTTTAGAGTTCGGTTCAGATTGCCAGGGTATTGCAGTGCCTCTTTGATGTTTGCCGAGGCGGGTATTAAGGGCTTCGACGCTCTGATACGCCATCGACTTTCGAAATTCAGAAACGCCGTCTTTGGATCGCAGAACACTCTCATCCAAACGATTTGTGAATATTGTTGTAATTATTGTAAAAATAAAACTTTTCAACACTGGATTAACTTATTATTCAATAAGTTTGCTGTATTAAACTGATTTAATTGTTATAAGGACACTCTGGATACTTGTATTATGGATCTCTGTAATCTGAAATACCTAAATGAATTTTATTTTATTATTTATAAATAGGTCTTCGTTTTCGTTAAATCCAATATTTTACTAAGGGTACTTGATTTACTTCGAAAAATTAATTATGTCGCTAAGATTACTATCTCTTCATAGTCATCTAAAATGTAGCTATTGTACTTTCTGTGATACAGACCTGCCGCGCGAGGGCCCGCGGATCACCGGCAGCGAGGGGGCGGGGCGCGAGCGGGGGGAGGCGCTGCTCCTCAACTGCACGGCCGGCCGCTCCTACCCCGCCGCCGAGCTCAGCTGGGACATCGACGGCGAAAAGGTTACCATCTTTAACAAATTTTAACTTAAGTTTGCGCTGGATATCATTAACTGATTCGTAGTCTAGCGATGTGTTTGCGATCTACAAGCTATTAAAAATTTTCTTTGATTTATTTAAAATATGATACATTATATAGCTGATGTCGGTGCTGATTGTTTTCGAAGCGAGATTTATCATAAAATGGCACGAATTCGGTGAGCATGAAATGTTTTCGCATAAATTACTGAACATTTCTTTCAACTAACAATCAGTCGATTTCGTTGGATCGCATGGATCGTTTGCTAGGAAGAAAAAGTTATTTATTATAGTTTAAAGGGTAGACACCTTAAAGTACTAACTGTCACAATTTTTTTGCAACCTGTATAGTTAATATTATACGATCGTATACTGTAGCTAATATCCACAGATGTATCCCATCTAACGTAGATCCGTGGTAACATTGCAACAGTTTCCAGAGGTTTTGTACTGATAGATGTGTGATGTCGTCAGGTGACAGACCCCGCCATGCTGGTGGAGTACCCGCCCACGCGGCACGCGCACGGGCTGCTGTCGGCGGCGCTGGGGCTGCGCGTGCGCTCGCCGCCGGCGCGCAGCATGGCGGTGCGCTGCACGGCGCGCGTGGCGCCCGCCTGGCGCGAGGGCCGCGACGCGGTGCTGGGCAGCGCGCAGCTGGCCGATAGCAAGGAGGCCATGTTGCTAGGTGAGTGAATAGCGTGTGTCATATTTTTCATACTAACCAATAATTAGGAAGGATACCAATAATTAGAAAGGAAGAAGAGATGTCGACCAAAGCTGCTTCATTGAAGAAAAGCTGGCTAGAAATTGTTGGTGTCGCCGCCGATAGGAAGCAGTGGCAAGCTGTAGTTGAGTCCCTATTCTCCTCGAGAATGGAGATGAGATAACAATAAACAGAAGAGACCAATTATTAGGAAGAGTTAATCATAGATTATAATTATAATTGGAAAGAGGGGCCTACTAAAAACTATAGGAAATATAAAAGGAAATATAATGGGACAACTGATGAGGCAAGACTAAATTAGTTGAAACAATTCAAGATGTTGGATGTTCAAGATGCTGATGAGGTCAAAAAAGTTGGAAATTTGCTCCATAGACAAGAATTTTGATCTTCATAAGAAGACATGAAAGTAAAACTTTTAGGTTTTTTTTTTGTTAGTTACTGTTTATTTCTTTTTATTTTTTGGACCATTTTTCGATAGGTTTATGAAGCTTGGTATAATAAGCCGGGGAGAAAGCCTTTTCATATTTTGTAGGTATAAAGTTGTCATCAAACCTTTTTTGTTGTACTGTTCGTTTCTGGCTAATTTTAATACCAATATGGGCTGATAATTTGAAAAAAAAACAGAAGCAAAAGAGGAATCTTTTCTCGCTATATTTTATTTGTATTTACATCGCAAATTGCATCGAAAATTTGAAATTATGTTTAAAAAAGAATTATACAACAGATTCAAAACAAATAACCAAAAATAGGCTGTATACGAGCCTAGTATGGTGTCAGCAACAGTAGTAAAAAGTTGGTTTAAACGTTTCCAACCTGGGAGTTTGACGTTAGAACACAGATTAGATAATAGCGTTAGAGATGTACACAAATCAAAACTTTTCCCCCAAACGAATATTAACGTCAAAACTGATTCGGTGGCTAAGTGGTTAGCGATCCTGACCTCTGATCCGAAAGTCGTGGGCTCGATCCCCACCCAGGGCAACTTTTCTGTGATGAGCAGAATTATTTGCTCTGAGTCTGGGTGTATTATATCTATATATGTTATGTATTTAGAAGTATATGTGTATGTATATCAGTCTCTGGTTCCCAAGATACAGGAAATCCTAGTTTGGGGCCAGATGACCGTGTGTGATTTGTCCCAGATATTATTATTATTTTGAGATATACACTTGGGCTACTCTGACAACTTCGCGCTAGGCGAAGTGGCAGGAGCTACTCCAGCAGAAGCTATTATTATTATTATTAACATAAAAGTCTATGTTGACGAAATATTGAGATCAACAAAGAAATATAATAAACTAGTAAAATCAGCCTGCTGCGTAAACCAGTAAACCATTAGAAGTATAAAGTATATTTAAAGCTCTCCCTTATGAACTTTGTTTCAATTTTTTTATAATATGCAGACAAATTGTGATGAAACTTAATACACCTAAAGAAATCCATAAGTACTAGTTATGAACGACAAGCTTTATCAAAAAATAAGTAATAAAAAAGTGTTTGTGTGCTTATGACCGCACGATAGTACTGAAAACTTATATCATATAGGTTAAGGGCACATTCATTCAGCGCCGAGTAAACGCGAATCAGCGTCACTGACCCACTGGAGTGGAGTATACGCGATTCAGCGTCACTGACCCACTGGAGTGGAGTATACGCGATTCAGCGTCAACGACCCGAGCGTGGCGGTTCAGTTTCGTTTACTGCTCATTGAAGTAGCCTAAATAAGTTTTTATCTTCAAAAATAATAATTATTACACTTACTGGAAATTCGTATTTTGTTATCTTATGTGTATAAAGTTTATTTAAAATCAGCATGTTCATTTTCAAGTTACAATTGAGAGACGAGTTCTTGTAGGGATGTTTACCTTAAAGTTACAGAAAGGGCACTTCTGAGTACTTAATTAGATAGTTTCACTTTCCCTCTGAAATGCTAACTTAATTATCTGTTTGAAGTATAAGCGCAGTTTGACAAGCGACTGTTTGGCTATTAGCTTGTGTTCATTGGCTTAATAACTGAAGCGAGCAAAGTTTAGAATATGATCTGATAAAATTGGTTTGCGAATATGAAATCTAGCTGTGTCTAGCTCGTGCGATTATGAGCTAACTGTGCTAATTAAAAAGTTTGATCCAAATTAGTGAACACCTGCTACTTTTGCGCAGACCTTGCTTCCGTCTAGCATTTTTATTTTAGAGTAGTTTTATTAAAATTATAAAATAGTTGTCTAATCTAGCATAATATCAGTTATAGTATTTACTGTAGTTCAATGTTTTGTTGTATTCGTATTTCGACTTAACAAAACTAATGGCGGACTATACTTTATTAACTGGTGCTATTGATATGATTTAAGGCAACATTCTTTATATTTTTTCTTCACCTTTTAAGGAAGTAAATGTGGAGAGCCTGCAATATAGTATTTTTTATACATATCATTTATTTTTGTCTCGTACTATAGCAACAGTTCTGGTATATTCTGTCTCTGACCCCGAAAATGTATAATCTTGCTCTGTGTCACACTCTGGGACTGACTGTCACACAACCACAAACAATATAGGTTTTTTTATGATATAGTAAAGAAGAAAGGCTAAAGTTGCATATCTACACCGCTCTAATCACAATGAAATCTCTTTTGTTGCAGTTCGGAGCACTGGCCAAGCGCCTGCGCTTTGCGTAGCGCTGTTAACACTTCCACTGCTACAAATCGCCTTCGTTATGAAATTTCAGACGTGATGATCTGTACTCTCTATCGTTACTCGCTAAACGTGATTTTGGCTGTGCCAATTACGGCTCATCAGATGGACTCAAACGAAAAAACGAAATTGAATAAAAACTTAATTTTTATAAATGGACGATGGATGTTGATTACCGTAACGTTTCGGTGCAGCGAATCAGTTTTGGTAGCAACATTTTAATGTGTTAGTCAAATTTAAATAATATCAAATACATATCTGTAAAATCAATTGTTGAAGGTTTTTTTTAATGTGTATATAGTATTATGTAGGTGAAGTTGTTTACTTTCATTTAAACAAATTTGAGCTTTGTACCGTAAAATGTAAATAGACAATGTTTAGGAGCGCCTTCTTAGTCTACTTGAAAGTACTGAAATGTCTCTTTTCATGAAAATGAAAATAGGTAATTAAGATTAAATACTTCACCTGTATTATTTTCGAAAAGATTTTCTAAAATTACTGCAGAATATTGTGTTATTGTATAGTTAAAACATTATGTTAAGTTTATTTATTAAAGAAAAAAATATATTAAAAAAAAATATTCTTAATTACTTATATATTATGTTTTAGTTATTATTTTACAGGAATGTCAACCGCTCCCATAATATTTCAGGTCATACAAGTATTTGTATAAAGTATTTTAACATTATAACTTCAGGTCATACTTTAATTTTGAAATAATATTTATGTAATTACTTGATCTTTTGTTATAATTTTATTACTCATAAAGTATTGGACCCTATTTCTTATAACCTCAAAGGTTTTATTTCATAAAATAATATGTTAATTAATCTTCTTAAAGCTTTTACTTGCAAAACTTTTTAAACACAACAAGAAGATGATGTACTTACATTTATTTAGATTCATTGTTTTACGCCAAAGAGAAATTGAATTTAAAAGTTTAAGAGAGCGGTTAAAGAACCCTATTTATTATTAAGTGCATATCACATATCATAACCTGTCAATACATTCGAAATCTTTTGCTGTCTCAAATTGTCAATTTTATAATGTAAATAAAGTGTACAGAAATGTTCGCTTTTGTTGTCAAGTAATATATTTAGTATTTAACAGAAATTTACGAATCATTTTGTTGAAATAAAATTAAATACATAATGATTTAATAGTGTAGTTTTTCTTACAAACTTAAATAAAACGTCAGCTTTATCCTCAAAATACTTAAAAAAATAATTATGAATGAAAACCCATGTTAAGTGGGTTTTGTAGTCTCGTCTTTCAGTTTCAGTTCAGTTATACGTTTATTTTTTAAATTTTAGGGATAGCTAAAAAGAAATACAATACTTAATAACTTTTTTGCCTTTGGTAGTGATACACAGGCTAGGGCAAAAAATTCTACTATTACCAGAGCATAAATGGCAAACGTGAATATAACTAAGTGCTTATTTTATAATTCGTCATAAAAAAATAAACACGAAAACAATCTTCTTTAAAATATTTTAAGATAGATAGATAGATAGGTAAACAGTTTTATTTGTACAACTACAGACACATACACACACACACAGACACACAAATACAATAACAAAATAAAAATTAAAACTAAACAACAAAGAAAAAATAAACATAAGATTACGCATGCATAACTAAACTAAACAGCTAATAAGGAGCGTGTGCTGCAGCGGCGCAGATAGGCCATAGCTCAGCAGGGAGTTTGCTCAGGAACAACCTAAGCAAATTGCTGATTTTCTGCTACAATTAACCTTTTTTCTCAGTGACTGTACTCCGGTTTAAAACGAGGAACAACCTAAGCAAATTGCTGATTTTCTGCTACAACCAACCTTTTTTCTCAGTGACTGTACTCCGGTTTAAAACGAGTATCAAACTTAAACCCAGCGTGTATCTAGTCGTAGATCCACAAAGCGACTGTATATCTCGATTATCTCTCACAAACCGTCGATATGGGATCTCCTTGGTTCCTTTGTCAGCTATCGAACTTCTGTTTCATTTTCTTTTGTGTTGCACAGACAGAAAATTGAACCCTGCATTGGATAGTATTGCGATATTTATTATTGCCGAGTATGTTTGGTAGAAGGTATTCAATCGAAGATTGATGCGATTGTGTGTAGCCAGAGACTAGATGTTGCTTGGAATCGTGTAAAGTGGACTATGCATGAGAGTTCTATGTTCAGGGCATTTTTAACATGAATAAGATGACATGTTTTGCTAATTCGTTTTTTAATATAAGTTTAAATAGGTCGCCTGTCATTTTTTAAAACGGGTTTTTTAATTTTGAATTATTGTAATTATTATAAATTATAACTGACAAACTACCTAATGCACCTAAGAAAGCTGTGAATAACAGTTGTTTATGGCAAGTGAATTGTACTACGTTTTTATATCTGTCACAAACTGAAATTCGTCGGATTAATTACTTACGAGAGTATAAATTACGAAAAATTAAGCTCTCAGTCTTTTGCAAATGCTACAGAATTTGAATGTGAAGGAGCTCTTTTGGAAATGGTTATGTCATGTCGCGATGTATCTAGACACGCGGAGCGTGTCCAGCCAAGTTCACGTCAAAAAAGACCTGGCGAGTAGCTCCGTGTGTAATATTACACGAACCATTTGGAGCCACTTTTGTCACCTTCATAACTCAAAATCTATTTAACATAAACACACCAAATTTGGTTTATGTATTAAAACTTCCTAGATAAACGAGCACTCAAAATTTTATAAACACAGCTCAAACGGTTGGTATAGATTTTAACGTCCGAAAATCATCATTTTTATGACTGACTTACTGACATATAGATCAAAAAGCTTACCCACTTCCAGATGACCTAGAAAGTTCAAATTTTGCATTTTTTTTCAATGCAATATTTTTATGATTTAAAGACACACTCACCGTCATCAAAAAGCTAAGGTACTTCTAGCAAGGCTACGAGCTTTAAATTTGGTGTGCGGCTAGTATTTCATGTACTGATAACGGAAAAATTTTAAAAACCATGTGTTAAAAAAATAAAAAAAAAGCTCAAAAAGTAACTTATCGCGGGGCTCGAACTCGCACCTGCGCGTTACATGTGCGACTCCTATATTAAGTGAGCTATCGAGGTTGTTATGGGTGAAATAAAGATAATATTATACAATTTAGTAAATGGAAAACAGGAAAATAGTAAGACGAAACAAAAATAAAAGATTCTTGGAAGAAACAAAAATAAAAGATTCTTGGAATTGTATAAAAAACCTATGTATTAAAAGCACTAGCTACTAAATATTTAAATAAAAACTATTACATTATTTAATTCGTTTAATATAATATAAACAGAATAAAAATATATGTTAGCATTTCATTATTACTAACAATAAGCTGAAAATATAATAAATATAAAGTTGCCCATGTTGGATTTGAACCAAGAGTTTTCTCTTCTCACTGAAGCCGCCCTCTATACCGGCCTACCGGTTGGTCGATTCCTTACGGGGTGAAACACATCTTCTGCAGTAGGTACATAACTTAAGAAAAATTATATCTTTCAAACAGAGCACAGTTACACATAGTAGCCGGTAGGTGTACTGTTGTAAGTTGTAACTGATAATAATAAGATTCGGTGGGTGCTGCCATGCCCAAAGTAGAAGAGATATCTTGTGTTGATTTAGTAAGTAAGGGATAATGTACTTATGTCAGTGACATTAGACAATACAGAGAGAGCATTCGAAATGATTGCAGAAAAAGTAGGAGAAATTGAAAGAAATCGACACGAACATGATCACGAAGATGACGGTCTAGAGAACCCGTTGGACTTCTGACCTGTTGAAGCTGTAAATGCAATGGAAGATTTCAGAAATGCCAAAGATTTCATATCAGAAAATGAGCTCGAACAAATGATAAAAGGTCTAAATGTTAGGCCAGAAACGTATTTTCGATATAATTTGTAAGACTTTGTTAGACAAAACTGCAGTTTTGGAGAATTTGCTAGTAGGACAGGCGGCACAGGAAAAAGTTATATCGATACCATTAAAAGTTGGGTTACGAAGCGAATGAACAAATTACTTGCAGTAGCTGCATCCACTGGCATTGCCGCTTTAAATATAAACTGACTCACAATACATAGGCTCCTACAGCTGCCGGTAGAACATGGAAATTGTCCTACTAAGTACACTTATCAGATCAAGCACTAAAAGTTTTACACATTTACATGTGTACAAACATGAATGTCTATGTAGTAAACAATGGCGCGAAATTGTTATGAAGTGTCCGGGGTGTGACAGCGTAAGCGCAGGTTTTTTTTATTATTAGTAAATCACTTTTAAATAATATTAATAAATGTACTCACAAAAAGTAATGATATCGCATCAAAAACATAAATCTGAAAATGGGAGCCAAGTTCAATATTATGATATGGTGTGGTTGTCAACTTTACTGAGAAAAGAATTAAGATCTAAGTGGATGCCAAGTTCTGTAGATAATCCTGAAATTTATTTATAAGAACGTATAACATTCTTAAGTAAATTTTAAACACAATTTCTTGTTTTTTACTGCTACAACAATGTTTGCTATTTAAAAATATGACTTTCTAAATTTAAATAGTAGAATTATTTACACAAAGCAAATAACTTACGATCTGTTTAACCTCAACTTTGACTTGGCTAGTTTTCACATACTAGTCATCTTAAATTTGGTTTATCAACGTATCATCTTTATGTTATACGCAAGTTCTTATTTTTATACTATCAGGTTCTATTCTTCTGAATATTTTATGTGCTGGTAAAAACTAGCCAAGTCAATGATGAGGTTAAACAGATCATAAGTTATTTGCTTTGTGTAAATAATTCTACTATTTAAATTTAGAAAGTCATATTTTTAAATAGCAAACAAGAAATTGTGTTTTAAATTTACTGAAGAATATTATACGTTCTTATAAATAAATTTCAGCATTATCTACAGAACTTGGCATCCATTTAGATCTTAATTCTTTTCTCAGTAAAGTTGACAACCACACCATATCCTTATATTGAACTTGGCTCCCATTTTCACATTTATGTTTTTGATGCGATTATACATTACATGGGGTGACAAAAAGGTTGTGTTAGAATGTTAAGGCGAGCATTTAATCGAAGAAAAAAAAATAGTTTTCACACTTCCTATACAAAGTTGACTGACCGATTTGTTTGAGGAGTACAAAATTTTGTTTGCAATTTCAGCAACGCACAGAATAAAAGTAGTATTATATTATTTGAAAGCCTCCTTTACATTTATATAACATCTATTTACACCCTGTTTTATTAGTAAACATGCAAACGTTTCACAAATATAGTAATTAACTTTCACTTCGTTGGTTTCGGAGTTATTAAGGAGTTGAAGACGAATTGCAATATGGTGCATTCAAAAAAAATATGTTCTGTATAAAATAATGAGTGGAGTCTTCAGTTAGCGGATGCTATTTTGTTAAAACCTGTATTGGTACGTAATCCGCTACTCACAAGTAAGGCTTTTAAAAAAAACGGACAAATAACTCCGCGTCCTTCGAATACATATGGACTTCGCCCAACTTAGTAAAACGGCTCTATTTTATTCTGCGTAAACGCGATAACATCGGGTACCGATTAAGGTGTCCGTCCTTACACTACACTTTTTATTCATTCCTTATTCAAATGGCCGCGGACGCAGGCGAACCGACAGGGTGTAAAAGCTGATAGGCGCCATTTGAAGACTTATGTAAGCGACACTCGAGTGGTTGATTTATACAACTGTTAAGTTATTCTAAGTGACATGAGCGGTAATTGCATGTCCTCAGTTTCATCGTGTTAAGTGATTAGTTGTCTTGTGATTTAAATACGGACTATTATTAAAAAAAATTTATTAACTAATTCAATAAAAAATAATAAAATGATGCTTAGATGCGGCATATTGACGAGTATGGACAGAATACATAACCAGTTAGTATGTGTAAATTTTAAAATCACCCAATATCAGATAACAATTTCTGAAGCCCGTCTAAGGTGGTACGGATATATAGGTACTTAGAAGAAATGACGACCATCTAGTAAAAATCGCTCAAATTTACCTGACGAGAAACGTAGGTCAAATATTTCTTTTGATATGAAGAAAGTAAGTTGCCTTAACCGACAAAATCAGGACAGATTGTACATTTAATCATTACATTACTTTGTGACTAATACAGATTTTATTTATTTAAGATAAGATAAATACATTAGAAATGGTTGATACAATATACTCGAGGTAGTGAGATCCCAGTCTCTTAGAATGTTTAGTGACACAGGAGCTAGTGTCGCCAAGGCAAGGATTATCACGCCATCTTACGATCGTTGTAGGGTGGACGCATTTTGTCACGCAATGGCTGTACTGATAAGATTCTAAAAGGAGTTAACGTTTGATTCGAGTCTTGGAGGGTAAAAGTTAGAAGGTAAAAGAATATGGAAATGTTCGCTTACTTTTAATGTTCGCTTAATTTTTAGAAGTCTAGGCATTGAATACTGCTTTACGCTGACCATGGGCCTGTACAGATGTTTCCAACAATCGCTCTGAGTGGGGAGTTTTTATCAGACCATGGAACATCTATCTGTGCTGATGATGTCCTGTCCCGCCGTTTAAACAAGATAGAAGATATTCTCAACGCTTCAACAAAAGAATATGCTCGCAAAAAATATAGAATAGTAAAATTGAAATGAAATATTTATTACTAGTCCTTCAAGCTAATGTGTGATCACTGAAAATAAGAACTGCTGTTACCTCCCATTAAGTTGCAGAGCTTGCACGCTCATAGGGTAAAGCGTCTCAGTCACAACGACTAACTGCATCTTGTTTGGATTATAGTAACAAGAGCGCTGGCCCCGGGATGAGGTAACTAGTTTATATTAGATCGGATTGATATAGTGGCTTAAAAATCCATCCTAAGTGGCAGTCTGGATCCCATCCTATACCTAGACAGGCGCTAGAGTAGACCCCGCAAGGGAAGAGAAAACGTGGCCATCCCAAACAATCCTGGCGGCACTCAGTGGCAGCTGATATAAAGCAGATCGGGTTATCATGGCCCGAAGTGAAGCGCGTAGCCCAAGACAGAATGCAATGCCGGAGCACTGTGGACGCCATCTGCCCCATCTAGGGGACTTAGGACATTAATTAAGTAAGTGGAAGTCTATGGGGAGGCCTATATTCAGCAATATAAGTATTCTGGCTGATATGGTGATGATGATGAAATATGTGATTATATCTTAATTGTAATGCCTGTAGTAACATAATAGTATATAGATAATCTTGTTTTATACAATATCAAATGAAGCACCGCATCAGCATCGTTAAGTGAGTTCAGTTCTGCTATCAATCCCCGCTTGAGCCGTGATTAGCTGCAGTTAACTCTAACGAACGATTCCGCTTTGTTCTGGGCGTGTGCCAGAACGCTTCTAGCCGTCGTATCTAAATTAATGAGATGTATTGTTCAGTGATTTACGCTATTACGTGTATATATATTGTGCTTCCTATATAGATCCTTTGCGCTGGTTCGTCCACTTCTGAAAAATGACCTTCGGAAAGTTTACATGATAAAAACATAACATTTTAGTTCGAGTTTTTGTTTGATTTGATCCTCCTCAGTTTTTGGTTTTGATCGTAAAGAAGAAAAATAAATAAAAAAATAATTTCAACAAAAATTACACGGTTTCTTATTTTTATTTTTTATCTTTGCCAAATAAGTAGAATAGTTACAGCAATAAACAAATTATAGCTTTGTCAGTTTGCATAATTTTTGGATTCCCAGTGTAATTCCTGAGGAAACAGTTACAGAGTAAAATCTAGCCTATGTCATTTCTCACTCCATCAATTATCTTTATGCAAAAACATCTGAATTTATTGCTCCGTCGCGACGTGCAAGAGACCAACAAAAAGTTTGCTCCCTTTTGCCTTTATTATATTAAAGTATGGATATTCACAAACTAACTATTTTTAATGAAATTTTGCGGATCTCAAAAGAAGTTCGAAACGCGTAAGACATAATAATAACCCTACAATCTCGGGCTATCTACGGTCCTTATTCCGATAATATAGGGTTCTTCGTGAGCGCCATCTGCGACGAATTGCGTCCTTTGTGAAGGATCCTTCGCCTCATATTGTGTTGAAATTGTATACCAAAACACAGTCATAGCGACACTTGCAAATATTAAGATGAATGGTTGCTTGACAAATTATACATTGATGTGGAAATCAAACAAAAATTTAACATTAAATCTAAATTAAATAAGTTTAAAATATCAAAGAATTAACTTTGAGAGGCATTTATTTGTAAAAATTGAACTATCACGCTACCTAAAACTCTAGGATATCTAAAAAGTAGTCATCTCAGTCAATGAATCGTCTCAACGTCCATATCAGAGCCAGTTCCGCATTGCGTTTGAAAATCTTGGTAAGCCCGCTTTCACCTTCGGCATCATCATCACTTACCACCAGGTGACATAATGCCAAGGGTTTACCAATTGGATATCAAAAAAATGTCACACACCTTGAAAATAGTAGTTACTAAGAGTGGTCAATTCTACAAGTCGGCCTCGTTCAGTTCGCGTGAAAAAAATGTCCTTCGCGCGCTACTATCTCTTAGGTCGTGATCCACGGCCGCTGGTCACGCAAATACAGGGCGATGCTGAAGCAGTCATTCTTTCTTGTCCAACACCTACTGTATAAAGAATTCGTTTAGGTGCGAAGTGTTCGATTCCTAGAATGTCAGGTTTATTTTAAGGGAGTCAGCAAGAAAATATTTTGGGACTTTGAATCAAATTCGATATTACTTTTTAGATCATTAACATGTTCTGTCGTCCTGTGAAGAAGGTACATGAATTATCCTATTACTCTATCTGTGGACGTTGTTTCTGGTCCTATTACCTATTTTTATCTACTATAGTTGGTAAGCCCTTGTCATTATCTCACCTGGTAATAAGCGCTGATGATGCCGAAGATGGAAGCGAGCTTAGTAGATTCCCCGACAAAATGGGGACCTAGTTAGCTATATAATCTCAATGCCGGAACACACCAATGCTATTACCAATGATGTTTAGCAGCAAGATTAAAACAATATGGCTGTAGCTAGCCAGGCGGGCTCAGAAAATGCCCCAACACTGGGAATCGAACAACACTAGACCACGGAGAAAATGTAGAATTTTGAATTTTAAAAAGTAGGACAATTATAAATACTTTTTGAGTATAGGACATTGTGCGAATCAGACATCATTCTTGCGCCTGACATTTAAGAACTCCATTAAATTACCAGCCGTGCTTAGTAACTACTATTTAGTGTTTGAGTTGGAAAACAGTTTTTTTTCTTTTTATAGATCCATTAGTTCGTTTTTTTAAGGAGAGGTATTTATACTATATTTTGCAAATTTAATCGGAAATTTATTTTTACAGTTCGAAAAACAAACTCATTAGGTAAGTAAAATGAAAAAAAACATTAAAAATGATGTTGGTAGCGGTCCACTTTTCAAATCTCATTTTTTTAAGTTTATCTAATATCATACGAAGCTCATTGTCTTAGAAATCGTATAAAAACGGTTCCGGTACGTGTTTGGGAGACAGAAGAAACGTCGGGCTCTGGACAACACATATCTATTTCCTCATTAGAAAAGTACAAGTTATCACACCTTGAGTATATAACTTTGATTAAGTATAGATGTAAATTATTATAAAAGTCAAAGCAATAAAAAGGATCGAAGAAAAAATCATTATTTTAATTTCAGACACCTATGAAAAACGCATTCGGTGGACCAATGAACTGGTAAAGGTTGCCGGAGCTGTTGGATGCGGGCAGCGCAGGACCGGTCGGTGTAGAAATCCTTGGGGGAGGCCTTTGTCCAGCAGTGGACGTCGTTCGGCTGATGATGATGATAATGACAAAACCAGATAACATAAGAAGACTTTCCGAACATAATCGTAAAAGTCACCGTATTGTTTTGAGACAAACTGTAATGTAAAATGTTTAATAGGCAAAATATCATCTTAATTTGCCTAAAATTGCGCCGTCGACATTTTGCAACATGTTGTGACGTCACTGAGACCGTGGTAATTAGCCCTTCGCATTAGCCGTGACACGTTGACGAAGTAGCTTTTGTTTACTCTCAATTAAAGTGTTTGTCGACTAAAATTATAATGGTATATTAGTTAGTACATTAGGGAGTTATGTACTTACTTGTTTCAAAATTTTATATGGGAATCGATTAAAATCTGAATGATCTCGTAAATACATCAAACGAAACCGTTATTTTTACAATTTTTATAAATGTGTTGAATTTTACTAGTATTTTTTATTAGCTTTTTCAATTTCTAGTGTTTGATTAGTCAATTACCGACACAGAAATACATTTATACTTACGTCATTTCCTAATTTAGCAGTTCCCTATTAAATAATTCGTTAAAGAACTCAGGCAAATAGTAACTCAGGTGAGATAATGCCAAGGACTCACCAACTGCGGTTTAAAAAAGTTAACTGTGTTACTTAATAGAATTTACAATTCTTAAGTGATATTGAAAGTTAGTTGAAGGAAAACGAGTTTAAATTTCATCAAACACTTTGAAAAGCAAACGAATTAAAATGTGCACGTTTAAATGAAAAGAAAACATCGCTCCGGAGGCTGATAAACGGGAAAGAGCTGAGTGAGATGCATTCGCAAGCAGGGTGCGGGGAGATGTATTTCTTACAGTGTTTATTTTTATATGCCTTGCCTTAAACAATTAGGAGTATATTATAATTAATATGTACCTTTACATCAGAGTTAATACTTACGTATTCATAAAAAAAAATGTTATTATTTTATTCATAATCTAAGTTTTGTTTTCATATCTAAAGTAAAAAACTTGCAGTTACTAGTAATACCAAATGCATATTTAAATTAGTTCTTGATACGAACGGCTATGCATGTGCTCATGATAACAAACAACTTTCCCTAAGACACCCATACCTAGTCAAATCGCAAAAACAATTTTGGACTCTCCACACAAATCGATTAACTGACCGGCCAAGTTAGTATAATAAGTCCCCAAATTATTTTTGCAATTTGACACGCTTAACCTTTTGTAAAAAACCTCTCTTATTTCAGGACTAATAGTAAGAGTTGTTATACTAAGCGATAAGCGCGTACGCATCAAATCGCCCGTGAATGGGCATCACGCGTAATCACACGATCATTATTACGGTTTCCGGGCGCTCGACGCGTTGCTTATTCCGCACACCTTTTGTGATGCTATATAATTAATAGACTTAATGTTTCACGCAGTTCTGAGGATTAGTGATATTTTGTCATTCCCTAATGATACTTACAAAAACAAGTTGTCACAAGTATTAAGGAAAAGGTGAAACTGCTTTGTCATTTTTTGATAGAGCATCAGTAGTCGTAAAAACTTTATCAAAAAATTATAATTGTTATCAGATTAGGTACCGGTAGATGTCGGTATCCTATTAACTGGAGTCGATTTAATAGCTGGTAAAAACAAATCGCATCAAAAACATAAATGTGAAAATGGGAGCCAAGTTCAATATTATGATATGGTGTGGTTGTCAACTTTACTGAGAAAAGAATTGAGATCTAAATGGATGCCAAGTTCTGTAGATAATCCTGAACTTTATTTATAAGAACGTATAATATTCTTAAGTAAATTTAAAACACAATTTCTTGTTTTTTACTGCTACAACAATGTTTGCTATTTAAAAATATGACTTTCTAAATTTAAATAGTAGAATTATTTACACAAACCAAATAACTTATGATCTGTTTAACCTCAACTTTGACTTGGCTAGTTTTCACATACTAGTCATCTTCAATTTGGTTTATCAACGTATCATCTTTATGTTATACGCAAGTTCTTATTTTTATACTATAAGGTTCTATTCTTCTGAATATTTCATGTGCTGGTAAAAACTAGCCAAGTCAATGATGAGGTTAAACAGATAATAAGTTATTTGCTTTGTGTAAATAATTTTACTATTTAAATTTAGAAAGTCATATTTTTAAATAGCAAACATTGTTGTAGAAGTAAAAAACAAGAAATTGTGTTTTAAATTTACTTAAGAATGTTATACGTTCTTATAAATAAATTTCAGGATTATCTACAGAACTTGGCATCCATTGCATTGGCATTGGCAATTTAGATCTCAATTCTTTTCTCAGTAAAGTTGACAACCACACCATATCATAATATTGAACTTGGCTCCCATTTTCACATTTATGTTTTTGATGCGATATCATTACTTTTTGTGAGTACATTTATTAATATTATTTAAAAAGTGATTTACTAATAATAAAAAAAACCTGCGCTTACGCTGTCACACCCCGGACACTTCACACCAATTTCGCGCCATTGTTTACTACATAGACATTCATGTTTGTACACATGTAAATGTGTAAAACTTTTAGTGCTTGATCTGATAAGTGTACTTAGTAGGACAATTTCCATGTTCTACTGACAGCTGTAGGAGCCTATGTATTGTGAGTCAGTTTATATTTAAAGCGGCAATGCCAGTGGATGCAGCTACTGCAAGTAATTTGTTCATTCGCTTCGTAACCCAACGTTCAATGGTATTGATATAACTTTTTCCTGTGCCGCCTGTCCTACTAGCAAATTCTCCAAAACTGCAGTTTTGTCTAACAAAGTCTTACAAATTGTATCGAAAATACGTTTCTGGTATAACATTTAGACCTTTTATCATTTGTTCGAGCTCATTTTCTGATATGAAATCTTTGGCATTTCTGAAATCTTCCATTGCATTTACAGTTTCAACAGGTCAGAAGTCCAACGGGTTCTCTAGACCGTCATCTTCGTGATCATGTTCCTGTCGATTTCTTTCAATTTCTCCTACTTTTTCTGCAATCATTTCGAATACTCTCTCTGTATTGTCTAATGTCACTGACATAAGTACATTATCCCTTACTTACTAAATCAACATAAAATATCTCTTCTACTTTGGGCATGACAGCACCCACCGAATCTTATCATTATCAGTTACAACTTACAACAGTACACTTACTGGCTACTATGTGTAACTGTGCTCTGTTTGAAAGATATAATTTTTCTTAAGTTATGTACCTACTGCAGAAGATGTGTTTCACCCCGTAAGGAATCGACCAACCGGTAGGCCGGTATAGAGGGCGTCTTCAGTGAGAAAACTCTTGGTTCAAATCCAACATGGGCAACTTTATATTTATTATATTTTCAGCTTATTGTTAGTAATAATGAAATGCTAACATATATTTTTATTCTGTTTATATTAAATGAATTAAGTTTATATGTAATAGTTTTTATTTAAATATTTAGTAGCTAGTGCTTTTATTACACAGGTTTTTTATACAATTCCAAGAATCTTTTATTTTTGTTTCATTCCAAGAATCTTTTATTTTTTTTTCGTCTTGCTATTTTCCTGTTTTCCATTTACTAAATTGTATAATATTATCTTTATTTCACCATTGCCATAACAACCTCGATAGCTCACTTAATATAGGAGTTGCACATGTAACGCGCAGGTGCGAGTTCGAGCCCCGCGATAAGTTACTTTTTGAGCCTTTTTTTATTTCTTTAACACATGGTTTTTTAAATTTTTCCGTTATCAGTACATGAAATACTAGCCGCACACCAAATTTAAAGCTCGTAGCCTTGCTAGAAGTACCTTAGCTTTTTGATGACGGTGAGTGTGTCTTTAAATCATAAAAATATTGTATTAAAAAAAAAAATCTTAGAAATTCAGTGTTTTCTGATTTTTTCCTTTGCATACACACAATTACCTAGCTTGATGCAAAATTTGAACTTTCCAGGTCATCTGGAAGTGGGTAAGCTTTTTGATCTATATGTCAGTGAGTCAGTCATAAAAATGTCGATTTTCGGACGTTAAAATCTATACCAACCGTTTGAGCTGTGTTTATAAAATTTTGAGTGCTCGTTTATCTAGGAAGTTTTAATACATAAACCAAATTTGGTGTGTTTATGTTAAATAGATTTTGAGTTATGAAGGTGACAAAAGTGGCTCCAAATGGTTCGTGTAATATTACACACGGAGCTACTCGCCAGTTCTTTTTTGACGTGAACTTGGCTGGACACGCTCCGCGTGTCTAGATAATCAGTACTTTAGACTCAAAAAAGTCATATACTTATTTAGCCAGTTTAAGTCATATAATAAAGCTCATTTCGATAAAAAAAGAACTGGCGGCACCGATAGGTATCTGTTTTCAAAAAGACAAAGAAAATTAGATATTGCTTTATTAATATTTAAAACCAGTGAAAACTACGAATCACTTGCTCCGGTCATGTCGGTTTTTTTTTAAACCGTTTCAAGAATAGCATTTATAAAAAAACAACCTGTATATATGTCGTGGCCAGATCATAGAATTGATCATTTCATGATGTGATGACCATTTCATGAAATGGTCGTATTTCATGAAATGGCCAGCTAAAACTGACCATATCATTTAAAATTCAAAGTTTAATGATATATCCTTCCACGTTTGGCCATATCATTAATGTAGGGTTTCCATGATATCAAAGGTTTAGTAACAATTAAAAATACAGCAAACAGCAAACTAAATGATAGATGGTATCAATATTATAGCGAATTGCTTAACGAGGAATTTCCGAGCCAACCTCTCCCAACCACCTTTCCCACACTAGGGCCGATCAGAGATATTGACCCAGATGAGGTTAAGGTAACTGTAAATAAAATGAAAAATCACAAAGCTGCAGGCCCCGATGAAATCCCAGCAGACCTGTGCAAGAAATTGGGAACCTCTGGTTATGTAAACTTTACAATTACATCTTAAGCTCAGGTAAAATCCTGGATTCATGGCGCGACAGCTTCTTGGTACCATTTTACAAAAATAAAGGAGACGTCAGTCAATGTGGCAATTACCGCGAAATCAAACTGACTTCTAACACCTTAAAGATTTGGGAAAAGCTTACTACAATCACAGAAAACCAGTTTGGTTTTATGTGGGGAAAATCTACCACCGAAGCCATACAGACGACGCGCATCCTCCTCGAGAAATACCGTAGCAACTGCGAAAATTTACATTTAATTTTCATAGACCACGAAAAGGCCTTCGATCGGGTTCCGAGACAGCTGGTGTGGCACGCAATGAGAAGCCAGGGGCTACCAGAATACTACATTCACCTAGTGAAGGATATGTACAATGGAATAACTACAAGAGTCAGAAGTCTCGCGGGAACGAGTAACCCATTTGAGGTCAAAGTAGGGGTACACCAAGGGTTTGCACTGAGCCCATTTCTATTTAACTTGGTCATGAACTGCATAACGGAAGAAATCCAATCTCCTCTACCATGGTGCTTCATGTACGCAGACGACATCGTACTCATCGATGATAATGTTAACAATCTTCAAGACACCCTGGAGAAGTGGCGCGCGGCTCTCGAAGATAACGGCCTCCGTATCAACAGACAGAAAACCGAATACTTGGAATGCAATTTCAGCAAGACCAGCTGTGCCCGGATATCTATATCGAAGGCAAGCCACTACCAAAAGTGCCGGAATTCAAGTATCTGGTATGTAAACTGACTGCGGATGGCGCAATTGACGCCGATGTTACTCACAGAATCCAGACAGCTAGCCTGGCAAAGATGGCGAGCACTCACAGGAGTCCTGTGTAATGCACGAATGCCGATAAAAACTAAAGGCAAAGTCTACAAAACAGCAGTTAGACCAGCGATGATGTACGGCGCCGAATGTTGGGCTACAAAGAAGGCACATGAGCAAAAACCACACGTCAATGAGATGAAGATGCTAATATGGGCCGGTGGAGTAACTAGACTTCATAAAGTACGTAATGAACACATCAGAGGAAGTTTCAAGGTCGCACCCATCACGGAGAAACTTATTGAAAGGCGCATGAGATGGTACGGCCACGTTATGAGGCAAGGACCTGAGCACGTCGTTAACATTGCACTGGATCTGCCTGAGAAGAAACGTGGAAGAAGACGTCCCCCAACTACATGGTTATCCACTGTGAACCGCGACATGCAAACAGCTCAACTGAACAATCTGACGACCCAGGACCGAATTTCCTGGCGAAGCGCGACGAGGAGGGCCGACCCCAGATGACGGGAAGAGGCACAGAAAGAAGAAGAAGAGTAACAATTAAAAATACCATGAAAAGTTACTGGCATTCTTTAAATCTGAGTAATCTTGGTTAACAGATAAATTATACATTGTTATTGTCTTTCGAAAAATTATTGTAGTTTAGTGTCGTAACGACATTTTACTTCTATTTTATCTTAAAATGGCGCATTACTAACAGCCTTTTTTTTATTATTAATTGTACGCTGCCATGATGCATCACAAAAACAAAAAGATATCAGCGCCTCTAATTACGATATGATCACAAATGCTTGACTATTTCGTGAAATAGCCATGCGTTAGCTGTATATCGTCAAACGTTGATGTATTCATTGATCTAGCCAGACCATATCATGATGTGATCAGCGGATATTTTCCATTTCATGAAATACGACCATTTCATGAAATGGTCGGTCACATCATGAAGTGATCAATTCTATGATCTGACCACTGAGTCCTTCCTTCTTATATATGGGTCGGCCACTGCCCTGCGTTACACAGAAGATAGTGGGAATAGCAGCAAACAGTCTCTTAACTGATATTCAAAATTACTGAACTCTTATTGTCCTGGATTACAAGCAACATTGGAATTTATTATTTGGTTGGAGGTTGGGTTAAATAAATAAACTCTATTATAATGCTCCTTTCACATGAAATAACCTTATTTCATTCAAACTCAAACTCAACTCAAAAGGTTTTTTATTTAAGTAGATGCTTTACACATGCTTTTAAACCGTCAATATTTTTTTTCTACCAAGTACAAAGTCCCTACCACGCGGGACTTGTACACTCAACGTTTCGGGAAGTGTTTGCGAAGCGAGAAGAAACGTCGAGCCCAAAAGAAACTCGCTTCAACACATTTTTTAAATAAAATCTTAAATTCTATTACAATTAATGTCAACAATAAAATTGTGAGCTGGAGGATCTATACATGTCCATATATCATTGTTATTTACATAATCTACTATTTTGTAAATAACGCATGCTAGTTTCTGGAATTACAATACTTAACCTAACCACTGGTTAGTATTCAGTTTAACATTAATAATTGACCACGCTGAATACGTTAAAAACAACCGACTTCAATCGCAACAACTCCAATTTTGCTATGTTTTTGTTGATTTTCTCAAAATCCGCTGAATCGATTTCGATAAAATTTATATGGGACCACCTGTGAAGTATACCCTTTTAAATAAAAAAAGAATTTTCGAAATCGGTTCAGGCGTCTTCGAGTAATCAGTAAACATACATAAAAAAAAAAAGATTCCGACGAATTGAGAACCTCCTCCTCGTTTGAAGTCGGTTGAAAATTTTACAAATAAAATTGTTGCTGTATAAATAGTGTCACAAATCGATCTGGGATCATAACCTATCTAAAGGCATTTCACATTTCATAATTCATTATTCAAGGCATGTGTACATTAAAATACTCCAGAAAAACATAAAATACTTGATTCAACTTGGCACTTACCGATATTAACATCGTTGCGCTATCATATTTATTTACGTTCGAGTAAATTTGACAGTTGACATAGCTCAGCGTATACAGTAACCCAGTCGCGATAAAATTTCTTTTGTTTACATTTGCGTGCCAAATAAGTTATTCAATTCTCTTAAGTGGTGTGCAAGGCTACTAAGGATACAGTTTCTAAGAGAATACATTTCAAATTTCTCTCTTCCTACTAACGAGGAGCGAGCTAGTTAGTTGACGCGGCTACGTTTATAAAAACTCATTTGAAACTGTTTTAACGCTCCGTAGGTTGTGTGAGACGACCTTTAAAACTAATTATTGATAATTTCGACTAATTCAGTCACAATTTGACTTCAGACTTTTTTTTCTGGTATACCATCAGTGTCACTGATGTCACAAAAAATATTGGTGTATCATAAGCACTTACCGAATTTTCAGTTAGTAACGCCAGTTTGCGGACTGTTATTCTTGGTATCTCAGTTACGCACCTCCCACACAGTCGCGTGATCAAAAGTTTCGTTTACCACAACATTAGGCAATGAGCAAACTCAGAACGAGCGTTGTTTTGCCGCAAAATTATATTTGCTTTCGAAACAATGAAAGATGGGGAACGGCGGCGGTTGTACGCGCGGGAATAGAGTACATGGGGTAATTGTTTTGTTACTGTTATGTTATCACGTTTACATAGGATGTTGATTTGGTCGACAATTCAACAGTTGTAATAGAAGTGAACAAACAGAAATGATGTAAGAAAAAATAAAACTAAAAATATTATTTAGTTTAAAATAATACGTTTTTAAATCGTCAGTTGGTAAGCCCTTGGCATTATCACACCTCACAAAAGTAAGTGTTTAATGATATCTAAAGATAAAGCGAGGTTATATATAAATCAGAGCTATTAACATTAATGATTGACGGGAAGCCTTAAATAATATGGTGGTATGTAGCCAGGTAGGCTCAGAAAATGCCCTATCACCACCTAAACTGACATCTACAATATTGGACCCCGTCGGGAATCGAACCCTGCGACCTCCTAATGTGAAGGGAGCAATAGAGGAGAATACTATAAAATCATGTTGTCTCTATTAATACTATGAAAATTTAAGTTACAGGTAGATTAAATTAAGAGGAAGACGTCAAGAAGGTACCTAGGACCTAATATAATTAAATTTCCTGGTAAAACTTGTAAAGATGGTCCGCTAAACAGGTCTTAATGAAACTTTCTAGTTATTTTGGTAGTCTTTGAGCAGCAATATAATATGGACGCTCTCAAAGGAAACCAAATGCTTGTAATATTATCTGACCCACTATCTTATTCCACCTCCCCTAACAAGGCGAGGCTGTTAGCGCCAGGTATGGAATTACTAAGTAGTCTGCCATCACTGGGATTAGAGTCCCTCAAACAGACCAGTGCTGCGTAGCAAATGTACACCAAGCAACGCTGTTATAGATAATAATAATAATAATATCTGGGACAAATCACATACGGTCATCTGGCCCCAAACTAGGATTTCCTGTATCTTAGGAACCAGAGACTGATATACATACACATATACTTTTAAATACATACATATATAGATATAATATACCCAGACTCAGAGCAAACAATTCTGCTCATCACAGAAAAGTTTGTCCTGTGTGGGGATCGAACCCACGACTCTCGGATCAGCTAACGGTCAAGGTCAGGATCGCTAACCACTTAGCCACCAAATCAGTCAGATATTTTTGTTCCGTGGAATCAAAGAAAAATAACTAAGATTTTTTAAAACTTTGTATTTTTTTTAAAAAAAAAGGTCGCTATGCTAACTCTTCGATTTGTTCAGTTTATAGGTTCCATAATACACCAAATTTTAGGACTCTCTTAGTTATATTCCTTTATGTTAGGGACTACATTATTATTCCATTTTAATACGGACATATCTGTGAAATAACTTAAGTACCTATATTCATAGCTAATAACAATTTTTCATAACTTATTATTAAAACTTTTCTCATATTAAGTAAGATGTAGAACTCAAAATAAAACCAAAACTATCTATTTTATGTCACCTGTCGCAGTCTGCCATGCCAGGTAAAAACAGATGCGCAGGTATTCACAAACAAAGTTAACTTGTAAATACATTTCCGCTCTGCCCGGTGACGAAGTTCTCGGTTTTCAGAAAACACAAAGGGTAATTTCGTCACCACTGAAAGAGGAATAGAGTTATAGAATGTCGCCGTGAAGAGACGTGACTCCTTTGTGGTGTAAGTTGGTATGACGTGTCTATGAGATTTCGGATTTGGATACGAAATTTTACAAATGAAAATATGATTACGTAGACTTACTAAAGTTACCTGGCATGGCTTTCAAAGTTAGTTTTCATATTTGTTTCGTAAATTTTCTGTCTATATTATTTCACTAAACATTTTAGGTACCGTTTACAGATGCAATAATGTACGGTACCCAGAGATTTCATTGCACATTAAAGATGTTACATACTTTTAAACTGATTAATTTGGATATCAAAATAGTAGCGCGCCACCACCACTACTAAATATTTTAAAGTTGTTAACACGAAGGAATTTAAAGCAGTTGCATTGCTTTATGCAACTAAGAACGGAAAATTTTTCATATTATATTTGATGGATACCGCAAGGAAAAATGTTACAATTTTATTTTTATAAGGATTTATTTTTATGGTTAGCGGTTACGTCGTTGTGAATTTGGTCAATATAATTTGAAAAACTTGAATAAGTGATCATGGCTCAGTGCGGCTTGCGTAGTCGCGTCGATCACCCAGGTTAACTGCCTACACACATGGTCATAATCTGGATGGGGTTGACTGTTAGTGGCATTTTTTTCGAGCGTTTTCGTGCTTTGCAAGTCACGTTTAGCCGTTGGTGCCGGCTGCTATCACTAGATGGCAGTCGTTAAGCCATGTCTGAGGCCTTAAGGCGGCTTGAAAACTTGAAAACTTGATATTTGTAAGAATAAGTTATGGTTTCCGTATATTTAAATGTATGATTGATCAACCTACATAATTAGTTTTATAATGTTTGACAACTTCGAGGGGAGGCCAGTAGAAGAATACAGCTAGGCTGGGCACTGGGCAGCATTTGGAAAGCTTCGTCATATATTCACGTCGCCAATACCGCAATGCCTGAAGACAAAAGTCTTCAACCAGTGCGTCCTACCCGTGATGACATATGGCGCCGAAACGTGGACACTAACAGTGCAGATAGTCCACAAGCTCAAAGTCACTCAGCGTGCCATGGAGAGAGCCATGCTCGGAGTTTCTCTGCGCGACCGAATCCGAAATGAGGTTATTCGCCAGAGAACCAAAGTAACCGACATTGCTCAGAGAATTAGCACACTGAAGTGGCAATGGGCCGGACATGTATGTCGAAGAACTGACAACCGGTGGATAAACAGGGTGCTACAGTGGAGACCGCGTTTGGGCAAACGTAGCGTGGGACGCCCCCCGGATAGGTGGAGCGATGATCTGCGCAAGGTTGCTGGTAACAGCTGGATGCGCGTGGCCGAAGATAGGTATAAGTGGCGTGCCTTGGGGGAGGCCTGTGTCCAACAGTGGACTAATGCAGGCTGATGATGATGATGATGTTTGATAGAAAAAATATGTTAAACACCACTGAATCAACTGAATCACGCACGCGCGCACACCTTGACAGCACACCTGTGAAGTTTGCGTTGATTTCGAACTGACATTCAAAATTCATAGACAAGTATTATACATCAAATTAAAGAGGCTTTTGCCTTCTCTTTTCTACTTATACACATCTAATACGGTTAAAATAAGATGGCAATACAAGGAAGCACCTTTTAAATTGGTCATCTCGCGGGTACCCATAAACGCATTCCGAACAAGGAAAGCAGTAAAATGCGTCGTAGTTTAAAGCCCGACATTTTGCCACAAAAACCGCTCTTTGTTTCGCCCCAAGCAAGGGCAAAGTGTATAAGAATTAAGTAAGAATTCACGAGTTACGACTGCTATGCACTGTACAATACCGGCCTCAGAGTCTGAGTTATCTATGTAAGTAGCATAGCTTCGTCGTTTACATCCAGCCAGTGCTACCAATTATCCTTTTATATAAAAGTATAATACATTTCATCTAAGATAATCTATTTTGTACATTCATTTTGCGCCAAGACAGTGCAGTCACAATCTAAAGATGTTTCTTTAATCTCAAAAGCCTCCAATAAAGTTCCCATGTCTTACAAAGCGCCCTTGTGTATGCGCATGGGCAGACAAAGGCTGGGCGGTCACATTGCGACTGGTGCACTATCGCACGGATAAAGGCACTATTAAGATTAGTAGCTACAGTTACATTCGCTAGTCGCCTTGGGTGGGTTTATTGCATCTTTGTTTGCTTACTGACGAGGATGTTGGAGCTATTGGTTAGGGTATAGATGCGGCTTATACAATGTAGATATAGAATGTAAAAAATGCAGACTGTAAATTTGATCGTATGGTTTAGATTGCTGTACTATTAACTCTGCGCGGCTGTTTAAATCATGATGACTTGAATATTTTTTAGCCGATCGACCGCCTATGTAATCGTAGTTTCGTAACCAGTTGCGGATAGAACTTTTTTTTACTTGTCATCATTTAACTCTTTCAGAATTTCTGAATTTACTTTGTTTCACTTTAGATGTCTAAACCACTTCGCCACCGTCGTCATTTCGCTCATCTCTTCCCTCGCTAACAAGGAAGTAGCACCAACATCTTTGCCCGGAAGGCAATAGGGGTCCGCCCAACTAATGCCGTGAGCGCCCGCTTCCGATTGCTGTTACCAAGGAGGTTCCACTTGTAAAAGATATACCTACTCTTTAGTTTCAGCTTGGTCTCTTTATTTTATTAGTTTAACTTGTGACATGTGGTTTTAGAAATTTGCAGTACACACGAAGTTTTTTAAGAAGAAATTTCTTTGTTCTCGACTCGTATGCGGTACTAAACTCCTCAATAAGAATTGAAATAATTTAATACTTTTATGATAGTAATTAGGTACCTTTGTTTGTATAATTAGCGATCGCTTCCTAACAGAAATCCGTCACTTTTTAATCGATGATTCTGTTTAGGAGCGAGCTGTAGCGAGGAACGAACAAGTTAATACAGTTATTGTCTTGGTATAAAAAATAGAGGTTTGATGGTAATCAAAGAAAGAAAGATATACAGAAAGAAAGGTTTATTTGCAAGAATACAAAGTCAGTAAGTCAGTTACAAAGCAAATAAGATAACTGTTGTCTTATTTGCTTTGTAATGCGGTCATAGTTACTTTGATAAAGTACTGGTACTAAGTTAATTTTAGGTTTTAAAGCTCAGGTACAAATCGATACTTAGACCAAACAAAAGAAGTCATATCTAAGTCTGTAAGCAAATACATTTAGTCCCGTCCATCCAACTTGACGGCCATTTTAACTTTACTTATTCATAAGCAAATTGATTAAATTCAGGTTGAATACGAAATTGACAGATAAAACTATATCTTTTTTGCTCACAAAAGGCAAGCCCTTTTGGCCTTAGATCACTTGTAGGTAACTGATGATAGTTCTAAAAAATGGAACCGGGCTTATCAATCTTCCCAAACTCAATGATGAACTGGCTATCTTATCGCCATGCTGGAACATATCAGAGTCATGGTTAACGAACCCATGTATGTAACACCAGAAACAAATTATGCTTCTCTTATGACGTCGGATAATGAAATGCAAACATTCATAGGAAACGACGTGAAGCATGTTTGTATTGTAGTACATTTTGTTTTATTTACATGACGCTCTATGTATGTTCACATTTTGGTAAAGCAACTTTCCTTGGATGATCCCCTTCTCCCTTCACGTAATACGTTTACCAAATTCACGTCAAAACAAACTCTACACAAATTCACAAATAAAACCACTTTTATTTGTAAGAAAGTATAAAAGTGACTTTATCGAATTGAATAACTTTACGATCATTTTTACAGAAGTGTTGAGGACGTTTGCAAACACGTGTCCCGCGAACTTCCCGCGCAAAGTAATCTAAAACAAATAAGGATGAAAGGG
This sequence comes from Coleophora deauratella, assembly GCA_958295455.1. Taxonomy (NCBI): domain Eukaryota; kingdom Metazoa; phylum Arthropoda; class Insecta; order Lepidoptera; family Coleophoridae; genus Coleophora; species Coleophora deauratella. Next base: position 19,183,704 of record OY282395.1, read on the forward strand.
ACTGGTCGGGGTTTGTTTCACTAAACTCCATGAATTTGTTCCTTTTCTTTGATCCGCAGTATCTATTTAGCAAGGCTGGGTGAGCGGCATCACCCGCTGGCCTTTACTAGCCAGTCCAGATCATATTTGAATACTAATAACTGAGTTGAGAAAATATTATTATTCCTAAGGCGAAACAATGCTGAAGGCCAGAGAAAAGAGAGAGCAAAATGATAATGATGGTGTGAATCTTTGAGTAAATGAAAGTTAATGAAATAGATGGTAATGTTAGTTGATATTTTGTAAAATTACTGGAATAATAATAATATGTATTTTAATGCGAAGCGGATTGTGTTTTGGAAGAAAAATATTAAAAGCTTTTAGATTGTAAGGTTACCAAAGACTGGAATAGATTATATTAAAAAGGTACATTTGTACAACCAGAGCTGGGTGCAAATGGCTGGACTAAATTGTATGTGGTATTTCGTCAAAAGCACGTATAATTGCGTTGGTTCTTAAGTATGCTTGGTGAAAATCGATGCAATAGTTTTTGATTTGACTTTTATTGGGTTGTCCAAATATGAATTAGCATTTTTTTCTAATACTTACTAGAATCGTATAGAATTTTCTAAAAACGTCCATGTCGCATGTATATAAAGGCAAGCTCAGGACTTTTCGGATCAGTTAGACTGTGACATGATATATCTCGTAGAGACATCCAGCTGCTATTGCTGCATGAGATCCGTCTAGGTCACAAAGCAAGAGAAGCAGTATGTAATATATGCATTTCGATGGGTGAGAACGCGCTTAGTTATGACACCGCTAAGCATTGGTTCCAACAATTTAATAAAGGCAATTTTGACATTGAAGATGAACCAAACCCAAGAAGACAGTCAGTAGTCGATCTAGTTTTTTTGTTAAATATAGTAGAAGACGACCCACGTTGGACCACGTCTTGCAGATCAGCTCAGATGCTCCCATAGTATAGTGGCTAACCATTTTCATGAATTAGGAAACATGTGAAAAAATGGAGTGTGGGTACTACATGACTTATCACCGTCTCAACGACAACTTAGAGTTGACTTTGCCTACAAAACTTGACTTTACGTAGGAACTTTGATAAGCTTCGCTCTCTCATTACCGTCGATGAGAAGTGAGTGTTCTACATAAACCATACACAAAAACGCCAATGGCTTAATCCTGAGAATAAACCTATAGTGACACCGAAACCCAATCTGAACAATAAAAAAGTATGTTAAGCGTATGGTGGGGAGTCAGTGACGTAAGACATTGGAAACTTTTACCAGAAAATTTTACAGTAACAGCACACTTATACTGTTCGCAACTCGATCGAGTAGCAGAGAAACTTAAAGGGAAACAGGAAAAAAAATATTTCTTTCATGATAATGCAAGATCACATGTTGCCAAATAAATCAAGAAAAAAATATTAAAGCTTGCCTGGACAATAATCGCACATCCTCCGTATTCGCCAGACCTTGTGCCAACGGATTACCACCTGTTTAGATTATTGGCTCATCATTTGGAAGAAAAAACAATCGATGAATAAGAAGATCTTAGAATGGAACTGACCAAATTAGTCAGTAAAAACCCTAAAGAGTTTTACAAGAGTGGCATTCTGACTTTGGCTAAGCGTTGGCGACAAGTCATAGATTCTGACGGACAGTATATTACTGTCACATAACTGATCTATTCATTTATAAATTATAATAAAAAATATTTTGTGAGATGGTGGATTCATATTTGGACAACCCAATACTATCGGGAGTAGTAAAATATCGAATATGGTTTGTTTTTAAAACCATGGAATATGCATCCCAACCAGAATCACAAATAATTTATTTGGAATAACAAACAAGCACACAGAAATACGAAAATACAAAAAGAAACATGGAACAAAGCACAAAAATTTTTGTTACAAAACTGGACAGATCACACATAAAACAATATATAGTCATAGGTCAAATCATCTAATCCGTTGCACTGGAACTGTTTGCCCCATACCCAAAGTTGGCTCTGTGACTCGCCCAGGTCTCTGAAGACGTTCAAATTCTGCTTATTATAAGGGGGGCAAGTTATGCCGCAATCTCCGCGCAATAAACAGTCAGCTGAAGGCACGTGCAGATGTCGTGGACGGAAGGCCGCAGAGATAGAGCCTGCAGGAATGAGCAGCGTTCTAAATATTAACGGTCGGTGTTTTATTTCCGTAACGTAAACATCCCTACCGTTTCTGTTTTGTAATGTACAGTCCCGTGCACCTAAAAGTAAACAGAGTAGCCGTACCATCTAGCACTACTTGCACTCCTTGGCTGTATAATTTTAGTTGTACGAGACTGTACGTTTAAACTTTACTTAAGAGACCACGCTGAATACGTTAAAAACAACCGACTTCAATCGCAACAACTCCAATTTTGCTATGTTTTTGTGGATTTTCTCAAAAACCACTGAATTGATGTCAATAAAATTTATATGAGACCACCTGTGAAGTATACCTTTTTTAAAAAAAAAAGAATTTTCCAAATCGGTTCAGGCGTCTTCGAGTAATCGGTGAACATACATAAAAAAAAAGATTCCGACGAATTGAGAACCTCCTCCTTTTTTGAAGTCGGTTAAAAATGAAAAAAAAACGAAGTAAGCAGTAGTGGAAACTTCTTGAAGGCATTTTTAAGTCCAATTGTATGAAGTTTCTTACACATGTAACTGGTATACCTTTAGTTAGTGTGTGGGAAAATTCATTTCAATTAAATCTGTAAAATAATCGTATAAATACACTGTTGTATCCAGAACATACCTAGTTCCGGGAATGCAATATCGGTGCAGCCTCCATTCTGCGGGCTTCAGAGGTAGCGCCGACGACGTGACTTATTATGTCGGCTGCAGAGTTGCGGCGTTCCCCTCGACAGTACAACAAAGTGCTGCGGCTAATGACTGTACACACGAATACTACCTACTAACAAGTTTAAATTTCTATATGTGTTTTTAATAGTAAAACTACATTCTTTTTCTTTTGTGATACTACTTACTTAATTTGTTCAAATCAAGTTTTAAAATTTATTATTGTTTTTAAATAATTCTTGTGTTAAGTACGTTCTATCTGATATCTTAAGTTTTATCGTATGTATTAGCCGCATTAACATAACCGGAAATCATAAACCAACCACCACGATACAGGCAAGTTGCCTAGTGTGGGGTTATTGTCAATATTGTAACTCTGTAATGTACTATATTCGGGAAATAAAAAAAAAAATTACTTACTTTTACTTACTTACTTACATTCGTCCTCACTGAGGTCGTCATAGTTAATGATTCGGATGATTTCCATGGCTGATTTCTTTAAGAGAATATAAACAGATTGTTTCATGGACAAATAGTGTTGCTCTTAACACGAAGACAAAATATCAAAATAGTTAAATATACAGGATGATTTTTAATGGCAAATATGAACACTAAAAACTACTTGATCGGGTCAAATGTGAATTTTTTTTCTACCAATTTTTAAGAAAACGTCTAAAACTTTAGAACTCTTCATACAAATCGATCGTTGGATTGACCATTTTTAGGGTTCCGTAGCCAAATGGCAAAAAACGGAACCCTTATGGATTCGTCATGTCTGTCTGTCTGTCTGCCTGTCCGTCCGTCCGTATGTCACAGCCACTTTTTTCCGAAACTATAAGAACTATACTGTTGAAACTTGGTAAGTAGATGTACTCTGTGAACCGCATTAAGATTTTCACACAAAAATAGAAAAAAACAATAAATGTTGGGGGTTCCCCATAATTAGAACTAAAATTAAAAGTTGTTTTTTTTTTAATACGTCATAAATCGTAAACCGCAATTTACCTACAACGAACTACAAGAACTTTTATATTATGTTACTTGCTGCTACGGAACACTTCATGGGTGAGTACGACTCGCACTTGGCCGCTTTTTGTATGTAGAATCATGAAAAGAGCCGACAGATGCGCGTTATTAAAATGATTTTCCTAGAAAAAGTCAGGAGAGCTAGCTATGGATAATAATATATTTTTTGCACTAGTATAGTTTATGCCTCTTCAGATCATATTTTAAATTGTACACAGGATTATATACATATAATTGACCACGCTGAATACGTTAAAAACAACCGACTTCAACCGCAACAACTCCAATTTTGCTATGTTTTTGTTGATTTTCTCAAAAACCACTGAATCGATTTCGATAAAATGTATATGGGACTATCTGTGAAGTATACCCTTTTAAACAAAAAAAGAATTTTTGAAATCGGTTCAGGCGTCTTCGAGTAATCGGTGAACATACATAAAAAAAAAAAAAAAAGATTGCAACGAATTAAGAACCTCCTCCTTTTTTTGAAGTCGGTTGAAAATAGCTCTAAAGATCTTTGGCTTCTTTCTACTGCTAAGACCGAGCAACTCTTCTCGAGAAAATTATTCTTAGTTTGCAAAGAAAAAAATTATCTTTGAATGTGAATCTTCAAAGTTAGCGAATCGCTAAACAAAATACTTCAATTACAACTCACAAATTGTTTCTGAAAACTTTTATCAAGAACAATACGTACAGCGGGTAACAGGTTGCTTTGAGTCATTGACTGGCAAAGTTCAGCTTTACGCTCCACGTTACTTTGAATTCGAAACAACAACTGGATTAATTCTCATCTTCAAACCTATCCTTGAAAGTAGTAGTATGAGGTACAAACATACAATTTATCGAAATCTTAAATGAGTAGGTAAGTACATGCAGTGTTACTCTTTTTGAAACTTTTACCCCTGGATCCCTCACACTAGGCCGAGCCTGTCTCGTGAGGGTCAGATCAATGATTGCTATGTCCACAGAACAGAGGTTGTCTCATGTGTGTTGTGTGGTTGTGTGTGTGTATGTGTGTCTGTGTGTGTGTGTGTGTGTGTGTGTGTGTGTGTGTGTGTGTGTGTGTGTGTGTGTGTGTGTGTGTGTGTGTGTGTGTGTGTGTGTGTGTGTGTGTGTGTATGTGAGTGTGTGTGTGTCTGTGTGTGTGTGTGTGTATGTGAGTGTGCGTGTGTGTGTGTGTGCGTGCGTGCGTGTGTGCGTGCGTGCGTGTGTGCGCGCGTGTGTGTGTGTGTGCGTGTGCGTGTGTGTGCGTGTGCGTGTGCGTGCGCACGTGTGTGTGTGTGTGTGTGTGCGTGTGCGCGCGCGTGTGCGGTAGTTGTGTTTACCGAATTAGCACTTAAATTACCCTGAGTCAAAGCACTGGAGTGCAGATTACTATGCATATATCATTTCGTGTGTGTCGCAATGTGATTTTACTGCATTTTTCCGCTTGCCTCTCCATTTTTTCATCCTGTATTGTCACTCCTTAAAACCCGAATAATTGGGAACATTCCGATCACGTATCAAAAGCTTTGTCTTTGGCACACGGACCAAAAAAGAGAAAATCCGTGAGTTGATTCTTTCTCCAAAATTATTCTGTTCACTAAATTAAATACTTACCGGTCTTTGTAGATGACGGATTTTCTTTTGCCAACGGACAATAATAATTCAAGCTGTTTCACTGTGGTGGGTATATTTTATTTAAATACTTTGTTGCAACTTTGTAGGTAATTTAGAAAAAATAACTTGCAAATAATAATCCAGTAAGCGCTTAATAGAGCTAACTTAATTAACCGTTTAACTTAACGCTCCTACCTAACAACTTATTACAGCATAGGTAATCAAAAATTAACATTTGTTATTCGCCTGCTAAAATACTTGCAAAAAGCGAAGAATTTCAATGCTGCCATTGCTAAAGAGCCAGGACCGACGAAAGGGAACATTTATGTAAATAAGCGCAGACCGCATCTAGGTCGGGCGAGCCAGGGGTTCTGAATCTTGCAAATTTATGCGCGTCGAGGACAGCACGTCAAACTGTCTTCGCCCTGAGAACGTGATCCAAATCCGATTTCTGGCGTCATTCGAGCCGTAAAACGCTTAGCAGTTGGCGCGTTTGTAGCGAATGTCGGGGTGGGGTTCCACAGGGAGCCATTCTAGGGCGATTATTATTCAACGCCTTCATTTCCTTCGCCGACGTGTGCAACAAGCGAGATTGTTGCTGTTCATATTTGATGACTCCCTTTAGTGCTTTACTTTGTGATATTACTTAAGTTTATGTTATTATTATGCTTATGCAGTAATGTTTAATAAGCAAACCTACAATCTATCACTAGCATAATGCAAGCCAGATCCGGTTTCCATCCTAATCTCTAATTTCTCAGAAAAGTGACTTACATAATTATGCTTTTGTAATTTTTATAGTTGTTTGAAATAAAAGGCAATTTTTGGGAATCCGCAAAAGATTTTTCGTAGCTTTTCGCCTACAGTTGGCAGAGTGCCGATCTCATAGCGATAGGTTAGAGGGTTCGATTCTTTGTTATGCAGGTCTGTCGTTCCAGTATCGCTTAGATTATAATATACATTTCCTGCAGCGGAGTTTCTTTTATTTAAGAAAAAGAAATATCAATTTCGTTTTAATGTGCAAATATTTAAACTGTTTGTTAAAACTGCTAACTATTCACTCAATTTCAGAGTAGATGTAACGAAATGCCCTCTATTGCACGCGGGTGACCAGTTTTCACGGCGATAGTTTTCAGAAAAGAATTGCCAATTTAAATTTGAAAGCTTCCATCATGTCCTGGACCTTCATGTACAGTAGTTCATATAAATTGTAACGGTTTAGTATTTTTTTGTTTGAGTCTTGATTCGTCCTGTACTGACAAAAAATATATTTGTCAGGTCACAAAAAACTGTAAAAACTACAGTAATCGTTGTTACATTTTCGGTCATTGAATACGAAAATTACCAACGGAGTATTTAATGAAATATGACTACAACTGCCACCTTTCTGGTAACTATGACCACGTATAATTCGAAAATGTTATTTTAGAATAAATCAATCTACAACCAAATTAATATAGATAATTCAAATTAATTCATTTGAGACCAGATTACACTATGTCCAATGTAACTAGCAGTAGTAGTATCAAACGATGCACTCGGGTGAGCTAAACTGCATACCCGATGTTGCACCGAGCTCGGTGCTTCAACTTTCAAACGATATTTGGTTACTTGAGTAGTTCTAGTAATAACGTGACTCTGAGCTACAGTTTCAGCCCCGAGCCACATTGATTCGGATTTCCGAATACCACTAGCCGCTGCGGTTAACTTGAATAGAATCGTGACATATTAATCTGAATATGGTATGAATCTAACTATATTGTGTTTGGCGTTCTCTATTTAGTTTTACATATTTGTATTTATTTACTTAACAGTTTATGTTACAATTTAACATGTTATCAATAAAATGTACACTGATTTATTTTGTAAATATCTCTACCAAATAAAATTTTAGAAAGCTGATTGATCGAATTTAAATTAAATCAATGCTACTGTTGTTTACGATTCATATCGTCCCCGCTGTTGGGACATGGGCCTCTTCCCATAGCTTTAGTATGTAAGGCCTTACTCGAGGGCCAAGTCCAAGTCTGTGGAGGTCTGTTTTTTTTTCTTTTTTTTTAAGTTGCATAAAATTATTATTCTTTATGAATTTTCAACAAGCAATTGAGTATTACTAGAAAAAATGTATTGAACTTGGCGCACATATCAATGACATAAGTTCCCCGCTTCATAAGCCTTCCAGAAAGGTACAAACGCTTTCAACCCCTGCACAGAACCGAAAAATATGTTGGATGCTTATTGCCCGTGTGATAACTCAAGAGTCAGAAGTATTCAAATTATTTATAAGGCTTATGAGAGAGCTTGACGACTGCCATGTAGCGATAGAAACAGAAACATTAACCAAATCAGTAATCTAATTTAGCTTAATTGTATGTTTTCTTAATTCTAAGTGACTAACATTTTGCAGTAAAATTAAAATAATCGTTTTATGGATGCTACATTAATGTTGAACACTCTGTATAACCCTGACCCCAGGCATGGCATCTATGTGATATTCACGCTGGAAGGCGCGGCGCGGCGGAAGCCTTCTCGTATATTTACGCGATTTTCCAGTTACCTTGCATACTTTTGACAGTGTAAACTCGTCATTCTTTCTAAATTTCTAGACTTCTACTAAAAGGCAAGAAGGAAAAGTAAGCAGACGGAGCTCTAGTGGTAAATGACCAACAATAACTAATAAAAAGAGCATTTTTATCAAGTAGGTATATAATTTTCCTCTACTTTATAAGGAATGGTAGTAACTGTAAAAACTTAAAAATATACTTTGATACAAAGAAAATAGAATCCACGAAGGGTTTTTAAGCCCTAATCGTTATTGATCTTACCTATTTAACACTACTGAGTCTTTCACCAATTCACATGATTTCCAATAAAATCGTAGTAACGAAGATGAAGTTCCACCAGTGATTTACTGTCTGCCATTTCATTTTTATTTTCATTTTCTTTCAATGTTTGTACCATTACACCTATTCTATTCTATTTTTCTATTTGGCATTCCACATCTCATACCGAGCGTGATTTTGCCAATGTCTAGTGAAAAATGGGAGAATCTTTAATAAAAAAAATGGCGAAACGCCAATGTCAAATGAAAGTGACGGCTCTAAGGGTGATGGGCATTTAAAGACGCTCCACGTGGTGGTATGCTGGTGGAACTCGGAAAACGGAGCTGTCTCCCGAGTTAATCCTCTTCTTATTATCGCTTATCTCGAATCAGGATCACAACTATTTCTCCATCACAAAGATGACGTTGAAACTATTCTAAAACGGTAATAATTGTAAAATTAACTCAACAGACGTGCGCTCGGTACAAGTCCCGGCAACCAACCCACGATTTCACCTGCTTCACTACAAACAGCCATGACATCTGCGTCTGTCTGTCGGCAGTGACATAAATAGCATCCGCGCCACCGAACAAACGTTGCAATTGCAATGGTTGCGCAGTGCGTAACATGTCCCAGTGATACGCCTTTTGAAGGTAAGTGATACCTGGGTACTTATATCTGTACGTCAGTAAAAAGTAAAATAAACACTTAATTAATAGCATGATTTGGTTTTCGGAAGTATGTATCTAATAGCGGAGCCTCTTCGTTTGCATCGGCGCGTGCAGATTATTAAATACTTCTATTTGAGATCAAATAAAATTATGTATAAGCGCTCGCCACAGTTCTTTGCTCTCATCGGCCCGCCCCGAGCACACTGGAAATTAATTTTTCCATAAAAACTATAACAACCTGTTCAGTGACCTAAGTTTGTGGTGGTACTGTTTGATGGGTATAGATTTATACAAACACGTATGCGAAATATAATACACATCCGTTCAACGATAATTAGATATCGAAACGAAGTGTTCCTATATCGATGAAATTACGACATGCTCATAATAAGTATATCATTTTCATATGATGAACAAATTAATTTCCGTGGCAGTAACTAGCACTTTCAGCACAAGGAAGTTGGTTGTAAAAAACGCTAACAAATTATGTATTTGAAAAATTAGCTCAAATATTAATTTCAAAGATGAAAAATAGTAGATTGACAGACAGATTGACTTATTTATTTGTATTACTCGTTATATTCGTAAACGTTTTTACCGACATCGTATTTCATGATAGTTAAAATTCAATAAAATTTTAATTTCCTTAAAAATTGGTCATTTCCGTATTCAGAAGCCTATTCCAACGAGCTCGCAAAGATGGTAACTGGAACTGCGCAACATTTCCAAACTCGAATATTTGCCCAATTAACTACATTCAAAAGCGCTCCTTGATTAGATCACGTATCGGAAGGGTCCCGATCCAGGACAGATCTTCAGTAAATACAAAGTTTCTTTTATTGTTGTTTGAGACGATAAACTGGTCCAGCGCTGGAGGCTGCGACCCGAGAAATTGACTTGGATGGAAATTGAGAGAGAGTATCGTGCATATTGAAATCAGAGCTATAATAATAACTAAGTAATATTAACTATTTGTTAGTTTTAATGGTTCATTGCAAGGGATCCGTGGGTTTCGCGTCTTCTTCTTATCGTGTGGCACATTTATCCACAAGGTATAGACGGCGGTTGCCTAGTGTTGCACTTAGCATCACCCGTGTTCACGTGTAGAACATTTGCACGTAAGTTTTGATAAACTCATTGATTCACTGGCCAGGATTTGAACCCACGACCTCTGGTTAGGAAAACGGAGTCATTAACCCGCTGTGCCACCGACGCTTTTATTATAGGATGATATTTTTTTCATGTATATAACAAAGTAGTTGAGCTATCCCCTTATATAAGCTCTTTTCTTAACAAAGTAAAAGACATTCTGGAACTGCGACTCCTTTCAAATTTAAAAATGCTACTTATTTTATTTCCGTTTTGGTATACTGTTGTAAAATAAACATATTTCGCTTATGTAATAACAACACTATGTGTCATATTAATGCAATAGTATCTGTTATACAATATGTAATATATGCAAAACAATTATATGCTATAATAACACTGGCATGTAACTTGTGTTATGTGTTTATTATAACTTCACAAATTATTTTTGAAATCTACTCCTGAGGAATGAAAGTACTACTAATGGGTAAAATGCAGGTACTAGACAAGGTTTTTAATGAGATATAATCATAAAGCGAACCGCACCGTCCGCAAACTCCGCAGAAAGCAGTGACCAGTCACGCAGACACGAGTTGAATTCTCACTAATGATGCGGAGTTTCACTTTGACGGAAATTCTATTTCATCTCTTTTTCATTTTTCTTTAATTGCGGAACTTATTTTAGTTAAGATTTTGCTGAACTTATCTTAGTTAAGATTTTCTCTCATTCGATTTTTATATGTTCTTACGAAATTGTGGCGTATCGGGCAACTATGGCTGACTTGACTTTTGGTGATCACTTGCTGTCCTTGTTGATGTGGACCGGCCTGCTTTTATTTTTGGCGTTTTCTAATTACATGATTTTGCAAATTACTATATTAATACAAACTTAACTTTTCGTTGATACTTTTACATACTTATGAGTGTTCCGTTTTATATATGTGTATTTTTTAATTGGCCAGTTTCTCACGGCATTTTTTTAAATAAAATAGGCAACTTCCTAATTAAATATATCCACTTTTAGCCTTATAGCCTTTCAGAATTATAAACCAATGCAGTAAATTACATGGCAAGCCGGACTTTTTGTCGCATGCGTGGTCGGTTTGATTAAAGCTATAAATCGTGCGGTTATCTGCGCCGTCGACGGGTCTTACAATATACTTGTATATTCTCGCCGCCTCCAGAGCCGTGCTACTTCGGAACTAAATACCGAATGTTAATTAAGACTTTCTGGTGGCTTCGTCTATTTGTAATTAAAAATATGTATCTAGTTTTAGTCAGTCTATGACTGATTCGGTGGCTCAGTGGTTAGCGCTCCTGACTACTGATCCGAGAGTCGTGGGTTCCATCCCCACCCAGGGCAAACATTTCTGTGATGAGATGTATTTAAATGTATGTGTGTATGTATATCAGTCTCTGATTCCCATAGTACAGGGAATCCTAGTTTGGGGCAGATGACCGTGTGTGATTTGTCCCAGATATTATTATTTTGTTTTTTATTTTTCACAGAGAGACGTTTTGTATACTTGTATAGTCAGGGTGTAAAGATTACACTGAATATTTCCCGAGGAACCTAGAGCACAGGTAACAGAATCCTTACACTCTAGTGTACAAGTCTCTATTAAAGCAGGTTGTTTTTTTTTGTTACATATAATACAATTTTTAATCATATAGTTTTTGCCTGCGGCTCCGCCCGCCTGTATATTGTCTTTATAACTGTCGCTGAGGGTCCGCAATTTACAAGATACAAACTATCTTATTTCGTTCCTCGTCGTCTGTGTTGGTTGAGTAGTTATAGCATTAAGTAGCGTTGATTATCAAGTTGCGTTATTTTAGGGTTCCCAGTGCAATTCCTGAGGGAATTCGATACTTTTACAGGAGAAAATGTAGCTTACCGCATTCTGATCGTCAAGTATCTGTGCGAAAAATCAGGTTTCACCGTTACGCTTCACCGTTACGGCATAAAATAAGGATAAACATTCATACAAACTCACTTTTGCATTAATAATATTAAAAAGTAAAATTAAAATTTTTAAAAACCCCCCGACACAAAAAATAAACTCTAAAAACGAACGAATAATATTTTAAACCTATTATAATTATTATCGTCACATATATTATGTAAGTTCAAATATTTTTATTTTCCAAGCGTCGTCGCGTCGGGGGACCGCTAAAGTTTATAAAGTATTTTTTCAACAACAGCTAATTAATTATTAAGAATTACATTTAGGTACGAGCGATCTTTAATTTCATGCATAGTCTACGCACTACGTAATGCCGCACGCGGCGAGCTCGGTGTGCGGTATGCGGCGTGGGGGAGGCGTCTCAGGGCGTCACCAAGTGCGGCGACCCGACCGGGCATACACGTGAGGGCAGACGTCGTTGACGGTTGTGTCGATTTTGCGAATTTTTCGGAGTCAATTATTTTGTTGCAATCTGCGACTACACCTGTTTTTCTCACTTAGCGGTCCCCCGACGCGACGACGCTTGGAAAATAAAAATATTTGAACTTACATAATATATGTGACGATAATTATAATAGGTTTAAAATATTATTTGTTCGTTTTTAGAGTTTATTTTTTGTGTCGGGGGGTTTTTAAAATTTTAATTTTACTTTTATTTTGTCCTTTTTAAAGTAGGTATAAATATTAGGAAGGTATTTTTAATGATTAGTTAGTTGAGTTAGTAACGATAGGACATATGGAAGGTAGTCAGATCCCCTCACCAACTATTAAAGAGCTGATGATCTTCAAACGGCTGATCAGGTCATGGTTACCTTGCCATATACTTTCAATATCATTGAAGTAACATGGTACCAAATTTCGAATCGATAGGACATATGGAAGGTAGTCAGATCCCCTCATCAACTATTAAAGAGCTGATGATCTTCAAACGGCTGATCAGGTCATGGTTACCTTACCATATACTTTCAATATCATTGAAGTAACACGGTACCAAATTTCGAATCAATAGGACATATGGAAGGTAGTCAGATCCCCTCATCAACTATTAAAGAACTGATGATCTTCAAACGGCTGACCAGCTCACGCTTGTCTTACCATGTTCTTTAAATATCGTTGAAGTAACACGGTACCAAATTTCGAATCGATCGGACATAAGGAAGTTAGTCAGATCCCCTCATCAACTAGAAAAGAGCTGATGATCTTCAAACGGCTGAACAGATTTTCATGAAACATGGCTAAGAACACTCGGGATAAAATTATCTATGACACAAAAAAAACAAAACGAAAATCGGTTCATCCGTTTAGGAGCTACGATACCACAGACAGATACACAGATACACAGACACGTTAAACTTATAACACCCCTCTTTTTGCGTAGGAAAAGAATTCTATAAATGTATTTAAATACGTCTTTTATCAAACGATACAGAAAATATTAGTTAGCTTCTTGCTCATCTCTAACAGTTAATGTCGGTCTTATTGAAAAAAAAAAATCAAAATAATTTTTTTTTGCCATTGAATAGGGTAATAAAGATGTACAATAATTAAATAAGCTTTCCTATCAGCTAAATACTATGACATGCAAATATTCTTAAATGGACATTTACATTAGCGTTGAGGAACACATCTTACAATTTTTATAGTTATGTTCAAAAAACTCTTTTGTTGAATAGAAGACATGTTGAATGAGCCATTGTAATTAATTATCATTAAGGTTGAGTACCGGATAATGAAAAAAGTAAAAAAAAATATTTTAAAGAAGAATAAAGTTGAGTATACGCATGCAGGAAACTTATAATAGATCGAAGTGAAAATAAATGAATGAAAGTCTCGCTGGCTCAGTAGTTAGCGCTCTTGACCACTGATCCGAGGGTCGTGGTTTCGATTCCGACCCATGGCAAATATTCCTGTGATGAGCAGATTTGTTTGCTCCGTGTCTAGGTGTATTTGTATCCTAGTTTGGGGACAGATGACCGTGTGTGATTAGTCCCGGATAATTATTTATTTTAGTTAAATGGTTGTGTGATTTATGTCGACAAAGCTTATTTAATAAACGTTTCTGCTTATCAGCTTCTATCATTTATCGTATAATATTCTCTTGTTTACACTCTTAAAAGCTTTCGTCGGGTTAAAATCTTCTGAATATTTATGAAAAGTCAAGATCCTTTCTTAATTAATTATTCCCTCAGTGGGTTTATTGGGAAACAAATTAATAGCTACATTTCCGAAATCCGTCGATAACAGACTCGAGTGAAGACTGGTAAAGAAATTAAATTGTGTTTGTTTGTCCTTCTTTTATGTCGCAACAATCGATCGAGATGATTTTTTGTAGACATTTATAGTAGGTAGAGTCGGAAGTTGTTTACTTACCTACTTTTAGCCCAAAAAAGTCTACTTTTCCAAGGGCCAAAAAAATTTAATGTGTTAATATAGTTCCATCATAAAATTTTCATGATGGAACTATTTTACCAACGTCAATGTTATTCGGCGTAAAGCCGAGTAATAACATAGAACACAGTTTAAAGGGAATCAAGAAAAAACATTTCCGTGCTTACATACCGCATTTCATTATTATAGATATATTTTCGCGGTTTCCTTCCTGCACCATGTCTACGCAAACACTATGTTACAGAGCACTTCACACGACATTTACTTACTTTCTGTCGGTGAATGGTCACGTCTTATTATCCGCATAATGGGACCCCTCTTAGCGACGAAAGTCACATTTCGCCGTATTTTCCTCCATCTTTAGTGAGCACTTACCTTTTTTCCAAGAGAAATGGAAAGAAATTCTAAAAACGTGTACGTGAGATGTTCAAAACACATTTCTGTATGATCAAAAATATTTTTTTAACCTTCCAAAAAATAGATAGAGATATAACTCGTTTATTTGTTACATTAACGTATACATTGAATTATCGTAAATACCGACTACTATAAATTGACACACATTACTCCTCCTTGCGTCGTATTCCTCATTGATAATTAATCTTGAAGGCTGAACGTGTTTAAGCACTGCGCCAAAACTTGCATTTTGTCCATTCCTCCGTACAGGCCGAGGCGACGACACGTACTCCTGTTATCTAGTTGTCCCCGAAATTAACGGCTTCCAGTGGTCTTAGCCGCGGTCGCAATAAATTACGAGCTACGCCTCAGCTGTTGATCCCGCAGATAAATCAAACGCTGGCCGCGATGGGAATCCGATGATGCCTGTTTACTCCTCCGAGACCCTTTTCATCGCCTTTGTTAGAAAACCCTTCAACAGAGAAAGCGTTTGTGAGTTTTTTTAGAAATTAACTAATGTAATCTGAAATTGTCTTACTTGTCTTTACTATGGAATTGCACACTAAATCTTTTTTTTTTTTTTTTTTGAAATTTTGAATAAGTGTTGAGTCCAATGTAGAAAAACCCTTACAAGGTTTTGACAAACAAAGAAACCCAAACATTTTAAACTATTCTGATTATTCACATTTACTGCAGTTGACGTGGACACTCCGTTGGGAGAGGCTGTAACAATATAAGTAGCCGCAAACTAAGATAAACTCATACGTAGACACAACACGACATCCCGCCGGTTCGTACCACCAGAACTTTTCACATAAATCAGTTGGCTAACTTTATTCAAACGACTCTCGAGCGACACTCGTTCGGAATCCGCCTGAAGTGGAACTTCTTTATGCCGAGTAGCTCTTTTGTAAAAGTGGCGAGGGTACAGGGGCGGGAGAGGGGTTGGCGACACTCTTACGAAGTTGGTCTCAGTTGAGGACGCGTGTAAGCAGTCACGTGGTAGTCTTACATGTGACAAGGTGAAACAAAGTCGACTGGAGTCGTATCGAGTTCTTTGTAACTTGTATTTAGTCAATTTTCTAAAGAGAATCTTATTTGCGTTTCGTTACGTAATGTTCTCAGGATTCTCATCAACGTCTCCAATATTGATTTTCATTTAATCAGCGATTCGATAGGTTTTCCTAGAATTTGTTTGAGAATATCTGTTCTTAGTAAATTAATTATTATACGTATATTATATTTGATCTCCTTCTAAATTAACCAGAGTTGATTGGAAAGTAGCGAGTTAACTGATTAACGATCTGTGCATACCCTTAGCCAGATTACCGTACGAGTTTCCAATTTCTGTCAATTTAGCTTTTAGTTTTTGGAAGTCAGACCCGAGTTTGATCAGGGCGCGGCCGCCGAATCTGAAAGTTTGGCTGACTGTGGGAAACTGCACATGTTCAATTAAATTTTATCTGGCTTCACTGGC
The DNA here is from genome assembly GCA_958295455.1 of Coleophora deauratella. Lineage (NCBI taxonomy): Eukaryota > Metazoa > Arthropoda > Insecta > Lepidoptera > Coleophoridae > Coleophora > Coleophora deauratella. The sequence goes on from OY282395.1 coordinate 19,199,968, forward strand.
GCCGGTCCGATATTGCAATGTGCATTGGTATTGCGGGTCGGGCCCGCGATTGGCGCGAGGCAGCGCGGCTAGCACCGACATTCTATTTCCCAATTACATAATGTATGAATGCGGCGGTCGCGTTTCAAAGGCGATTCCCGATATTTGCAGTGAGCTTATATCGATCGGAATCGAATTTTCAATAGCCAGATTTGAATGGTTGATGAGCTGGTTTTGAGTGCATACGAAATATTGTTAGTTTTACAGTACAAATCAGAAACTATTAGAGATAACATTTTTCTTAAAAAAAAAAAATATAGGTGTATTGTCTTATCTTTGAATATTCTACATAAAACATCCATTAAAACAGGAGGGTCAAAATTTTTAAAAGTTTGTCGATTGTAGATAATAAAAGAGGTCCGTTTCGATATTTCTAATCTTGCATAACATCTCACGAACAGTGAGAAGAGCCCTTGTGATGGCTTTTAATGCTGTTTCTATATTTGAATACTCAGACAGTTTATTTTTGGAAAGAGACCTTCGTTTTACATTATGTAAATGAATGGAAAGTGTCTCAAAAAATGTAAAGATTAGCAGTGACAAGGTACTGTCATATATTTTCGTGGGCCGTCGTTTTGTTGGACCTCAATATAAGTATAATATAACCTCGTGATGTTTAGGTAGATTTTTTAGAATATCGGTAACAAAATACCTTGTGTGTTTTGTTTGTTATAGGTTTCTTAATTAAATTTATTATATACTGTTATGACCTCAATTTAAATTTTGAAACATTCTTCACGATTAAATGTTTATGAGTTTTTGTTTCGCTCAGATACTGCGTAAATTTTTCTTGAAATGAAATATACATAATCTTTTAATAGCATATTATTTTTTCGAAATTCCGTTTGCAAATTTGAATATGGTGAGATATACAAGTAACAATATACGTAGATGAAGGACCTCTACGCGTCACAGTGTACAAGTTTTATTCTACAATTTTCCTGAAATTGCATCACGATTTTTAACTCTTTATACAAATTAATTACAATTTTGTATGGAGAGTGTATTATTTTTTAATATCGTTGATTGCTATACCAAAACTTTCGACGTGTAAATAAAGTTAATTAAAATTTGTGTCTTTATTTTCCTATTTCAATCAAACTAAACACCTAATTTTGCGATAATGCTTGTCGTAATACTCTCAACGCAACAAGCAGTATAAACAGTGGCCCTAACCACAGAGAGTGAGAGAATTCTGTTGGCTGACAAATTAAATGAGGCTGTGTAAAACCGTCTCTAGTTTTTGGTGTTACTGAAATTATTTGCATCTTGGAACGGTTAAATCTTATATGTCTACCCATACAATGCACACTGATCATTTACATTTAAGTATCACAGTATCTGAAGATTTTGTGTCGCACACTATTCAAATAAATTTTCTAACAAAAAAAATACTTTAGTTAATTAACAAAACAGGCCCTACCGCTTTGGTCCTATGCGTCGAACCGCTTTCACATATTACTCCAACAACGGCGATTTAAGTAGGCTGAACGGAAACAACAGTGAAGTATCGCATTGCTATATGTATGTATCTACCTACCTATAATATACTTATGTATGGATTGTACCGCGCGATGCGCTGCCATCTCAGTAATAAACGCGTGCTCGTACAGTTAAGGCTTTCATTTACTACACTGGCGAACGAGGAGTAAAATTTATCTAGTAGTATCTTTAGTAGGAAATTTATCTAATTTTGACCACAAAACCACTGAATGGTCTATCTTCAAAAGTCGTCTAACTCAGTTTTTGAAAGCGAATGATGTCGAAGATGAAAAGAAAAGTGCCATCCTCATCACGCATCTTTCTGATGAGTCCTACCGTCTGGTGCGTAACCTGGCGTACCCACAGGATGTGGATTCTATGGATTACGAAGCGCTAGTGATGTTACTCGACGGTCTTTTTAGGCCCAAACAAAGTACGTTTGCGGACAAGGCGAATTTTTTCGGGGCGATAAGGGCTCCAGGCGAGAAATTGGGAGATTGGGCAGCTCGACTCAGAGGTTTGGCAAGCCATTGTGACTTCGGCACTGCTTTGGAGGCGAACCTCAGGGACCGCTTCGTCCTTGGCCTGGGCACGGGTCCTGAACGCGATAAGTTGTTTGAGCAAAATCCATCAACCCTAACATTCCAAAGGGCTTTGGAAATTGCTGGCCAGGCTGAATGCGCTCGGGAAGCCAGACTGGTGGTGAAGGAGGAGCCGATTTTTCGTGCGTCGTTAGAAGGTAGCTCGCGGCACGGTATCGGAGGCGCCAGGGCCGGAGGCAGCGCGCGCGCGCGTGGCTCGCGCGGTTCGTCGTCCTCGGCCGGGGGCAATCAGCGTAATTACGGTTCAGTGTGTTCTATTTGCGGTATGAAAAATCACAGTGAATTTAATTGCCGTTATAAGCAGTATCGGTGCAAAAAGTGCGGGAAGAAAGGTCATTTAAAGAAAGTGTGTGGCGATAAAAATGTGTCACGCGTCAATAACATGGCTGCCGACTGCCACGACAGTGAATCCGAGGATGTTACCTGTGAGGAATGTCAAAACTTTAATTTAAGGTATGTGTCTGACGATGTTAAACCTATTGAATTAGAGATAATGATAGGTAATCAGAGTGTTGTCATGGAATTAGATTCAGGTTCTGGTACATCTGTCATCTCAGAAAATTTATATAAAAATAAATTTTCCTGCTATAAAATAAAAGAAACTTCTTTAAAAATGTGTTTATATAATGGTCATAAGATTTCGCCTTTAGGATATATTATATGTAATGTAACATACAAAGGTGCAACAAAAAAGATTAAATTTTTTATTGTCAAAAACGGCGGTCCGCCATTATTAGGCAGGAATTTTATGTCCGCCTTTAATCTGGTTCTAACAACCAAAACGAATAATCTTGCCATTGATGACAGTGTACACAAGTTATTGGAACAATATTCTGATTTGTGGCGCGATGAGTTAGGCTCATTTAATAAGTTTAAGGTTCACTTAAAATTAAAAGAAAACTCAACCCCAAAATTTTTTAAACCTAGGTCAGTACCTTTTGCCATAAAAGACAAGGTTGAGAATGAGCTGCAACGATTAGTCAGTATAGGAATCCTAGTGCCGGTTGATACCTCACAGTATGCTACTCCTATTGTACCGGTGCTCAAAGAAAATGGCAAAGTTAGAATAGCCGGTGATTACTCGGTAACTTTAAATAAGGATCTTGTGATAGATAAGTATCCGTTGCCTCGCATCGAGGAGGTGTTTGCGAAATTGGGTGGTGGAGAGCATTATAGCAAATTAGATTTAAAAAACGCGTATAATCAATTTTTATTAAGTGACGATTCTCAAGAACTCACTACCATCAATACGACAAGGGGTCTATTTAAATATACTAAGCTGGTGTACGGATTAGCTAATGCGCCAGCGATTTTTCAGAAATCAATGGAAACGTTACTAGTAGGCTTGGAGGGTGTCAGCTGCTGGTTGGATGATATTTGTATCACGGGCCCCGACAAAGAAACTCACACACGTAGATTAAAAGAGGTACTTCGCCGGCTAAGCGAAGCTGGGCTTCGTTTACAAAAAGAGAAGTGCGAATTTTTCAAAGACAGTGTGACATATTTAGGGTACTGCATCAGTAAAAATGGATTACAAACTAGCCCTGAAAAGGTAAAAGCTATATTAAACTCTCCGGATCCATCAAATGTTACAGAGGTGAGGAGATTTTTAGGCGTAGTTAATTACTACAGAAATTTCATTCGGAACGCATCGAGCATTATGAGCCCGTTCCACGATCTGCTGCGCTCGGACGCGGCGTGGGAGTGGGGCGAGCGGCAGCGGCGGGCGGTGCGCGCGGTGCGGCGCGAGCTGGCCTCGGAGCGCGTGCTGGCGCACTTCGAGCCGCGCGCGCAGCTGGTGCTCAGCGTGGACGCGGGCCCCGCCGGCCTGGGTGCCGTGCTGGCGCAGCGCGACGCCGCCGGCCTCGAGCGCCCACTCGCATTCGCTTCTAGGGCCCTCTCGGCGAGCGAAAGGAATTACAGCCAGATCCAAAAGGAGGCGACGGCCATAATCTTCGGTGTCAAAAAGTTCCACCAGTATCTTTACGGTCGGAGTGATCCTTTTATTTTGAAAACTGACCATAGGCCCCTAGTGTCAATATTTAACAATAAAACCGGTATATCTATAACGACAGCACTCCGTTTACAAAGGTATGCGATTATATTGTCGGCCTATAACTATGTGGTTCAATATACGTCAGGCGAAAATAATGTAGTAGCCGATTATTTTTCTCGCGCTCCGTTAGATTGTGCAGCGAGTGAGTGCGAGGGTGATAGCGAAATCAGCAAGTATGACGCATATTGTTCACTTAAATTCTTGAACTCTGTCCCACCGGCGGTTCAACTTACAGATATTCAAGACGCCACAGATAAGGACAAAACTATTCAGACGGTGATTAAATACATGGAACGAGGCTGGCCTCGAAAAATAACATGTACTTCTATCGCTCCATACTTTAGGTGTAAAACTGATTTACAGGTCGAAAAGGGGTGTCTATTGCGCGGGCCAAGGGTGGTTATTCCATCGTCATTAAGGGAGCGGTTGCTTTGTGAATTGCATAGTACTCATTTAGGTATCACCAAAATGAAAAATAATGCTCGTAGCAGAATGTGGTGGCCGGGAATCGACGCCGCTATCGAGCAGTGCGCAGGCGCATGCGGCACCTGTGCCAGCCTGCGGGCCGCGCCGCCGCGCGAGCTCCCCGCGCCCTGGCCGCGCCCCGCCGGCCCGTGGCAGCGCGTTCACATTGACTATATGTCTGTAGGGCAAAAGGTATACCTAGTTGTGGTCGATAGTTTTAGCAAATGGGTTGAATGTTTGTATATGAACGGGGGCACTATGACTCAAGCCTTGATATATAAGCTAAAACAAATATTTGCAATTTTTGGCATACCAAATTTAATTGTGTCGGACAACGACGTTAAAATAAATTCTATGGAATTTAAAGAATTTTGTTCCAATAACGGTATTAAATACATGACATCTCCTATATATCACCCATGCAGTAATGGGCAGGCCGAAAATTCGGTGAAAAATTTATTTTATTTATTTATTTTATTTATTTCTTAAAAACTTAAATCTATACAGTATTCTATTATTGTTGTAGTACATGTTTCAAGAAATCCGTCTTCCACACTAGGATACCCTGTGTTGTGGAAGAAGGACAGTTTACACATTCTATATATTTTAGATATACTGAGATAGTTCATGTAACTTAAAGTATAAAACTAGAAAAACATGTATAATCATATAAAAGAAATGACGCGTTGTATAAAATATAATAAATTACAAACATGCATAAAAAAGTACCAAAAAAGTAGCCTTAGTTCATAGAAAGGTTTATAAAATACAGAGACATATTAAGGAAAGGCATTTCATATTATAGTGATAGAAAATTTATACTGTATATCCGAGGTCCCCTTCCTCCTACGCTAGGATTCCCTGTAATGTAGGAGTCAGGTTTGAGTTCCTATAAAGTGCAGTCAGAGACACGCACGCGCGCGTACCTGCGAGCGCGCACGCTTGTATGTGTGTATGTGCGCGCGCGCGCGTGTGTGTATGTGTGTGTGTGAGGATGAAGCGCTTCTAATTCTAATTATAAGTGATGGAAGCTTGTATGTCATAAGCATGATAGAGAGATTGTGTTTTCTACCTGTGTGGGTGTGTGAGTTTAAGACACCATGTTTATTAGATTTTCAGTTGCGTTGTAATCCATTGTTAGCATCCATGTCTGCAGGATGTTTTTGCAACGTTTGCGAGTCATAGCCAGGAAATTATGTATGTTATTTAGTTTTGTGTACAAAAAAGGGCCTAAGAAGTAAAAAGACCTTTGCGCAAAAGAATTATTAGTTTTGGGTACTTTCCACTGTTTTCTACGTGCCGTAGCATGGGCAATGGTTTCGATGGCAGTTTTGTGGAATCTCATCACAGCGGATATAATATATAGTTGTCTTACCCTTAGTTGTTCACATTCTCTGTAAAGTTTATCGGTTGGGTAACGGATAGGTTTTTTATTCGCAACTTTAAGTACAGCGCGTTGGGATCGTTCCAATTTAATAAGGTGTGTTTTACTGGCAGATCCCCAGGCTACAATTCCATACTCCAAAATTGACCTACATAGAGCTGTATATATTTGTGTGGTTATATTTTTGTCCGCAATTCGTCCTAGAATCTTAAAGGTATATAGTAGTTTACGAACTCGATTACTTAATTGAAAAATCTGCTTTTCCCAGTTTAGGTTTTTATCTACGGTAACCCCAAGATATTTAACATCATGAACCTGTTCAAGCGTTGGGCAAGCAGTGCAGTAGGACACATTGTCACAAGTATGGAGCCTGATTTTAATGGCATTGTCAGTTTTTTTGCGGCTCTTTATTTGAAAACAAATTATTTTGGTTTTTGCAGTATTAAGCGTTAGGAGGTTATGTTGTAACCAATTAGCTACTGTATGAAGGCCGTTTTGAGCAACAGCAGCAACACCGTCCCAAGTTCTCTCATAGAAGACAATAGCAGTGTCATCTGCAAATGCAAATATGTCAGCTTGTGTTAAACTTACAGAAAGCAGGTCATTGATATAGAGTAGAAATAATGTAGGCCCCAATACGCTTCCCTGCGGAACGCCAAACTTCACCTCCCTAGTAGAGCTAAAGACATTATCTACACGAACTCTTTGCTTGCGGAACGATAAATATGAGCAAAACCACGTTAATGGAAGACCGCGAATACCAAGTTTTTCAAGTTTTGCTAATAATATAGGTCTAGAGACTGTATCAAATGCTTTAGCTAGGTCGAGGAAAGCTCCGATGCATTTAAAACCCCTATCTAGTTTTTCTGTAATCAAATCTACTATATTTGTTATAGCGTCCTCCGTCGACCTGGCTATGCGAAATCCGAATTGTCTCTCTGAAAATATCTCCTCTTTTTCTAAAAAGCTCAGAAGTCGTTTGTTAACTACTTTTTCCAGTATTTTTGCAAGAGAACTCAGGAGAGATATAGGCCTATAATTGGATGGCTTAAGTACATCCCCAGCTTTTAAAATGGGGCATACATTAGCCATTTTCATATGTGCAGGAACAATGCCTGATATCATACTTAAGTTGCATATAAACGTAATTGGTTTCACTAGTTGGTGTTTGAAACGTTTAAGAATATCTGGGCTTATATTGTCCCATCCCGGAGCGGTGCCTGATTTCAGATTGTCTATAAACTTCATGATTTCAATGTCATCCGTAGGTTTTAAGAAAAAGGAATGTGGAGAGCTGTTTGGACAGAAATGTTGTTGGACTTCTTTTTTTAGTTCTTGTTCTGTTTTCCCGATATTTTTAAGAATTTTTGAAGCAAAATTTTCTCCTACAGTTGAAAAGTAATCATTTACTCGATCGAGAGTCGTTTTATGGTCAGTAGAGGCTGTAAGTAGATGTTTTTTGTCTTTATTATCACTTTTTATATTGCAAATCTCTTTAATTGCACCCCACATTTTTTTGCAATTTCCTCCTGCTTTTACAATTTTGTCCCTGTCATGTCGATTTTTCAAGTTTTGTAGAATATTATTGCACCAATTTCTATACTGTTTATATTTTTGCTGTGCACATGGATTTGATAAGTTATTTTTGGCCTCCTGGTGAAGAAAGTCTCGTTTTTTAATGCATTTCAATAGACCGGGTGTTACCCAAGGTTTCATAATGTAATTTTTATTGCTTACTTTAATATACTGTGTGTTCATTTTCAATAGCCTATTTATTTGTTTCACAAATATATCTACTGCTTTATCAACATTGGTTTCTCTATATAGATTTGTCCACTCAACAGCTTCTAGCAATACAGAAAATCTTTCATAATCAATTTTAGCAATATATTTATTGCGCTTATTTGTGGGTGGCTTTAATCCAAGTCCCAAGATAATCGCATCATGATCAGTAATATCCGCTTTGCAAATAATAGCCTTGGTTTTATACTTTGATTTAACAAAGCAATGGTCCAAGCAACTATTTTCCCTTGTAGGTAAAGTAAAAGCGGGAACAAATCCATAATGTGTAACTAGGTCCATGTAATCCTCACTCGTTTTATTGAAATGGTCTGGCGATATATCAATATTGAGATCCCCAGTTATTATCCTATTTTCACATTTGCTTTTATTGATGGTGGTTTCAAGTGACGTTAAAAAATTTCTGATTTCTAGCGAGGATCTGAAAGAAGGCGATCTATATATGCACAGTATGCATAGTTCATTACCTACTTCAATCGATAAACAGCTTCCGTTTATAAAAGTTGGCTCGTCAATTTTAATTTTTATGCTTAGGTCAGTATTTGAGTACACAACAATGCCATCATTCTGATTTTGATATTTTTTCGAGAATGCACAATCGTAACCCTCTAAGTGAATTGGAGTGAAATTATCATTGAGCCAACATTCTGTTAGCATAATAAAATCTGGCCTGAAACCCAAACTACACAGAAAAAGTTCCAATTTTGAGAAGTTTTTCCGGATACTTCTAATATTTTGGACTACTAAAGTATACTTACTATTCAGGTCACCCAACCAACTAGAACACTTTGACGGATCATATATATGAGTGCAAGGAATAATTTCGGTATCATCTATATCCTTTATTAAGTCTTGATCGCCCATTGTGCAGTATGTTCAAATTAAAATAAGTAGCAGAATACCACGAAAAATATATGTACATAAACCATCAAAAACAGCTACCTAGAAAAAGTAACCGGCTTACGCGTCTTAATTTGTTTACTTATTTATTTACTATATTTACTATATTTTCCCTAAAATAAATATATTATCTTGGAGAGAATAGACTGTTGTACCTATTTAATATATTTTGTAGCTACGGAATTATATTTCAAATCAATAGATATCAGACCAATAGATGCTTTCACTACGATAGCAGAATAAAGTTGTATATATGTTTATACGAATATTATATACCCACTGGATATAAATACCTGTATACAAATTGGAAAATATCCTGAGTAGGTTGTGCTTATTTTTTAAATGTTTAAAAGAGAAAGGTAGGCGCAGCACTCAATACCTATCCTCTGTGATTCCGGCCCATAAATTATGTGTGTGCCTACGAACAAATACCTACTAAATTCACAGAACAGGAGTTGCTATGTTAGGTAGGTAGGTAGGTATGTGTTGCGTTTTTGTGTTAATCTGTTTGTGATTATGAAAGTGTTTGTTGTGAAGATATTACAAGTAAATTAGTAATACTTGTCAGTGAAATGTGATTGTAATGTTGGAGATATACACTTTTGATAAATCAGAAAGAAAAAATGACAACACAGTTAAATATATTTTCTCCTTAGCTTACAACGATTAAGTTAGCTATTAAATAGATAAACACGTATGGCATAAGTGTTAGCTAATTTATAGAAATAAAAACAGAAGTTGGCAGGCTAAAAATGTCCCTGGAATTATAAATCTTAAATCTATTTAGGAGTGAGCACTAACTTTGTGTAAAACTATGTATAATAATAGTAATATTTGAACCAGTAAACCATACTTATTATCTTCAAGTCTGGTTTTTTAGTTCATTTAGGCAGTTTTCCGTTTTTATAGGAATTTGCGGAGAATTGTCGTCTTTTCGGAGAAATAAACGACCATTAGATGTCCAGCAGAATTTGTATTGATTTTCCTTTGCGTACTCTCTGGCTTGGTAGAATAGCTTCCTCGTCGTGGCAGTTAGATGTTCAGATACAAACACTGGTAGCCGCTTTCCTTCAATACCTAAATGCCCTGTATTCAGCTTCTCATCAATGGATCGTTTGGAGTTGAAGGACTTGACAGCTTGTATAATTTTGCTTTTTATTGGCACTGAACTAAGTTCAGCAATTATGGTTTTATTGGCTCCCCTTTTATTTGGAATTCTGTAGGTATCCCTAATATCAGATGGCTGGATGTCTATGTTTAAGGCCTTGGCAGTATTTGTTATAATAGATAAGAGATCACTGCTGGTTTCCTTGTCTTTTGTAGGTATATTTCTTAGTTCGATGGTGGTTTTACATGACAAGCGTTGCAAGGCTTCAATTTTTTCTTCAAGGGCTTGTATGGAAATTTTGTTTTTCCCACAGGTTTCTTCTAGGGTATTTACTTTTTTTATAACATCTTGAAACTGTTGTGCAACAAGTTCAATTGATTTTTCTATTTCTGAATTACTGCTACTAACTTCTTGTATCCTGTTCTTGATTTCTTTTATGTCATTCCGCAAACTTATTCTTTCCACTTCGCTGGATGCTATCCAAACTGATATCATTTCTTTAATTTCCTCCTTGAATTCATCAAAAGCTTCCGTAATGTCTTCACGTGGACGCTTTGCTCGAAATTGGACATAGGATGGTGGTGTCTTATTTTGGTCTGTTTCTGTGTCTAAGCTTGTATTTTGTTTATTATTGAAATCCTCATTCATTTTGCTGTGATGGCACTAAGATTTTATAAAAAGGTTAACAACAAAATGTCCTCAGCTCAACACTCAGTTGTCGGCCGCGAGAAAAAGGTCTTATACGCCATGAAATAGCAGTCACTTACGCGTATTAATGATTCACTTTGTAATGTCGGTAGTTTATGATTGCATTATTAAACATTTTATGTAAAAATGCACATATTTCACCATATTTTCAGTAGTTACACTATTTGATTTATGACCCAAACGATGTTTAGCAATCTTCAGTAATATTACAAATAATTTTGAACACTTTTGACACTATTTATGAATAAAAATAGCACTGCTTACATAGGAACCGTGTGATTGTCTTGAATGAATGATTAGCTATCAGCTAATTGCAAACAAATGTTAAAATGTATTTTAAAGGATAACTTGCCGCTTAACAGTGTACATGAGAAGTTATTAGCCTACTTGTTTGAATACAGAAACACAGTGCACTGTACTACTGGTGAGAGCCCCGCCAAATTAATGTTTGGCCGAAACTTAAGCTCGCGTTTGGATTTAATCCTTCCATCAGCTAACGATAAAATAAATTTAGTCGACAAACCATTACTTGTTAGCAAAAGACATTTTAAAATAGGTGACTTAGTCTGGGTAAAGTGGTACAGTGCACGAAAAGAAAACTGGGAATTGGGAAAAATTGAAGAATGTATTGGAAATAGAATGTATAAGATTTTTGTTAGGAATTTATGTGAATCGTGTATAAGACATGTAGATCAAATTTTACCTTGTAAAAACTCAAGTAACTTAGACTTCGAGATTGATTCGCCAACTTCTACTTCCCAGATGCGTCCTCTTCCTTCACCTGCTATTGTCACTCATTCGGATTTGCCAAGGTCGCCAACTAACTATGAATTCATTCCTAGCTCTAGAGTGGTGGAGAGGGATGATGACGTTGATGTGCACGCAGAAACGCATTCAATGCATAGTAATGAGGAGGCAGAAATGTGGAATGATTGTGAAGTTGAGGAGTGTGAGCGAGGGTCCCCTGTGAGGTCGCCAGCGCCCGCGAGCCCCGCCAGCCCGCCCGCGGCCGTGGCGGCGCCCGCGGCGCCGGCGGAGCCTGAAACCGAGCAGGCCGCACAAGTAGAACCGCCGCTAACACGCCGTTTACGCCCTAGGATTAATTTAGATTTTAAGAAGTATTTTTAAATGTACAATGTACACTAATAAGTTTGTTTTCTTTGTTGTCAGGTGTTTAAAATAAGGTTGGAGGAGTGAAGTATCGCATTGCTATATGTATGTATCTACCTACCTATAATATACTTATGTATGGATTGTACCGCGCGATGCGCTGCCATCTCAGTAATAAACGCGTGCTCGTACAGTTAAGGCTTTCATTTACTACAAACAGACAAGCAACGGGCGCGCATTTTACTACCGCGTCTTAACATTTTCTATAAATTAAAATAATCGCATGTGTTCTCATATAAACGCTTGTCGCTTCGAAAAATGCTGTAACGTGCGCTAACCCTTGTAATCTGACCACAGCTTTAGTCGTTCCATCTTCTGTTGAATCACCTCTTTCCCTCAAACCTGTCTCTCAAGAGTAGGCCTCTCCACGTCAGAAGTACGCTCAAGGATCCCTTCAACGTGGGCCATTCACACAAAAATGCTTTATATACAAGTAGGCTCTTTCGGAACATTTTTTAAATAAAACATATAGAGGCGGTTACGAAATTCTTTTACGCGAATTACAAATACAATTTTGGAGCATTTTTGATATCCATCCAATTATTTATTAATATGAAGACTCGGTCGATGTTTATTGAGCCTCCCGCTATTATAAGAATGAATGTGATAACGAAGTTTGGGGCCATATGACCGCTCGTGATTTGTCACATTTATAGTGCATTTTTGAGACCTAAATATTGTAATTTATAAAACCAGCCAAATGCGACTCGGTACATAAAAATGTGTCATTCAGTTTGGGATCGTTACTATCACCCTGGGTGAGCCAGTCACTTTCCATCTTCGGCATTCACCATCAGATGAGATGATGCCAACGGCTGGGTAATTGTGGATGAAAACAGTCACGTTGGTGATATATAGAGAGATTTTACCTTTTAACTACAACAAAAGTTCAATAAAATTATTCCGGTTTAAAATAAAACCGCTCCGAATATTGAATATTTATTGGTTTGTGCCTGGTCTCGGAATAAATCAGGGCAAAATAGAGCGCGGACCTATTAAAAGTTCCTGATATATCATAATTCGTATTTCCAATCTTTCTGCCTCTTTTTGTGTGCCACAACTGATGGTGTTATCCCTAGGGCATAGACGGTGTTTTCCTGGTATTGCGCTTAAAACCACCCGCGTTCACGTGTAGGACATTTAAGATTTACACCTACTGTGGACCTCATTTCCATATGGTGAAAGGGTAGTCGATTATTCTATGTCAGAGACACGGGAAGGGTGGGAATGTTTAGGTAAGGAAAAAACCGCTTGATATTTCTTAGACTGAACTTTTGTGGAAGGGATGGGTATGCCAAATTTTTTTATTTCTTCCAACATTGTTTTGTTGTAAGCGCATGACGATTATGCGCTAAGTATTGTAATTAAATAGGTATACAAATAACAAAATATAGTCAATTAAAGCTTCTTTTAGTTAAGACTGAACAATATCTGACTGACGAGTTTGCTGAAATCCCAAAAAAAATATTTTGTCGTAACTGAGTCCTAAATTTGCAGTTAACAGGACGTTCACCTGTATTGTTACACCTTTTATACTTTGAATACTTACTAACCGGTGAACAAAATAAAAATAATTATTTAGATACCTACTTACAATTCTAATGAAATATAGTTATTTAAAGGGCCCGCGAGATTTATTTCAAAGAAAAATTGCGAGAATACTTAGAGTAAGTGCATATCCGCATCTCAGTTTCCAGTGCTATAAAAGCGCAACATTAACAGTCGACGTGGATGCGGTATAAAATATGCGTTACCTCCGGGCAATCTCACTTCAGCGCCGCGCGGCATGCGCTCATAAACCCATCCACAGGGAATCTCCAGGGGGGCTGCTTAGCTTGTGTTTTGTTCTGTTGACAAATGTTATGTTTAGTTTTTTTTGTATAATTGTCTAAATGTAGTAGTGGAAACTGTATTGGCTTATAGCGTTTATGTAATATTAACGTACAATTTAAAACTCTTGTTTTTTTCAAATAATAATATTTAAAAAAACAGGCCATTATCGATCGTACCAAAAGTTTTGACTTTTTTCATTTGTGTAAATAAATGAATTATATAATACATGTAAAATTAATCAGTAGTCTTCTGCGCTATTAAATTCGCCTCCAAACAACTGGTGTTTTAGATAACCAGTAAAAATACAATTTTGGTTTAAGATCCCGATTATTTCATTTAACTTGAATGGATCGATGTCTCTGAGGAGAGCGGTGTAAAACGGGCCTTTCTGGGTGACTGCTTTTACCACAAACAAATCTTACAGGCAAATTCAAGTCGAAATGTATTTGGATTATCATTCAGTCTATATGGAACACATGGTGCCAACTTACTTACCAACCCCAAATCTTCTGATATAACTATTTGCGCAGTAGTATGAGGAACTCTATCATGTTGATGCAAATCCTCAACAGACCACTTACGTGTACGACTTAATGCTTCCTTAATTTTATCGACGGATTCGAGTCTGAGGCTGATGTCTGTCGACCTTTCCACGGCAAGTCTTCTGCTTGCACTCTTTCATATTTCTCAGACTAAAGCCATTTTATAATCGTACTTTTACTGATGGTATTATGCCCTACACATTTAACTACAAGACATGCTAAAGTTCCGCCGAGTAATCCAAAAGAACATGAAATTAAATATATATATTTGCTCTTATACCCATAATGTATTTTTCAAACTTTCCGTCTCAAAAATGATTTTATCAACACGCTAAACTTATCAAAAGACAGCTAATTGTCTACTGTACACAAAACATGAAATTAAATTGTTAAATTTAAAAAAGTGAACTCATGACAATTTAAAAAAGGTATCAGGAGTTGTGGTACAACCGATATTACATGTGGCAGGTCCAGATTTATTGGCATTATTATCGTAGTCTACAGGGTGTAACAAAAATATGTATGTAGCAATACTACATATATTTATTTAGGAATCTATGCATGAATCTGAAAACCTTTTTTTGTTGAAATCACGAGTTTTTTTTTCTTTTCATAAAAACCGTTTTCAACGAAGCTGTGAAACAAAAGTTCTATAGGTTTTTATATTTTTCTAAACTTAATCTTGAAATGTTGATAAATCTCTGTACATAAAAACAAATTAATCTTTTATTTTTCAATACAGGCTTTCCTTTCCTTTCTTTGTCTTCTTTTATATGTATCCTGGTGCTTGGTGCTTACCAATGATGAGATGACTAGGTGAGATGATGCAAAAAGGGCTTCCTTTTGGTATCATCTCACCTGATGGTAATGGTAAGTGATGATGATGCCGAAGAGATTTGTTACAATTTTTTTTAAATACATAGTAACTTTCCTTCAATTAAGTAGTTGACTACTTTCTTCATCTCTCTTACTGGTAGAGCAACTGTTATCGAACCGCTAAATCGCCTTGACCGTAATTTGACAAAGGTACTTAGTACTAACTGCTGATTCAACTTCAGATTGCTCGCGAAATGTTTATGAACGCTAAAAAACAAAGGCAAGGCTGGAGAAAAGCAGAAAAAGGGCAAGCGACAAAAAGCCAGGGAAAGTTTAAAGTGCACGCCATTCTTCAGTGCTCACAAACAAACAGAAATCCGGCCAAGTGCAAGCGGTAATTTCTCAGCTAGTGGCCCCTGGGAGACAGCGGTTTTTACTGGTTTAATTATTAAATAAAAATACAAAATATTTATTAAATTGATATTCTTTTTACTACCTACCTACTTATTTTATTTAAAACACCTTCATAAAAAAACTATATTAAAACGGCGGACTTATCGATTTATTATTATTAGGAAAGAAACACTTATAAACAAACACCTAATTACAATACTTATAAAGATACTAGTTATGAAATTAATGTTGTAGCTATTTTTTTATTCATTTTTTTCTACACTTCTTTAGTTTTAATTAAACTTAAAAACTAACAAGAAAATGTTAACACAGGTTTGACCACTAATATGACAATGAGTAAAACATGTCAAATAAAGGTCGTGCTTCTCAATGCGCTTGCGTGGTCACGTCGATCACGCAGGTGAACTAACTGCAGACGCGGTCATAACCTAGGTATCAACCCATCCGTATTTCACTGTTAGTACATTTATCTCGACCATTTCCGTGCTCAGGAAGGCACGTTAAAACGTTGGTGCATGTTGCTATTACTAGATGACCGTCGTTAAGTCATGTCAGAAGCCTTATAAGCGGCTTGAAAACTTCTAACCACTAGCGCGACCACCTCCACCAATCCGGACTTGGCCCCTATGTCTGTATTACGGCCTAATCTTCCCTAGCTACAGGAAGAGACCCTCGCCCCAGCAGTGGGCAAGACTCTGGGTTGTTAACGAGATAAACACAAGAACAAGAAGAAGAGCTTATTATCAAAAACGTAATGTCGTACTTAATTAATCTCGGGTGATTATTACCTTGAGTATTCTGTTTTGTGGATTCCAGCAGGGAACTTCAAAACGGGGAAAACTTTTTAATCAACTAATTATAAAAGGTACAGCCGTTAACCAACTTAACAGACGTCGAGAATAATATTACCCGCTGTTTATTGTCAGAATTTATCGCTGAACTTTTGGCATCCCGAACTCTTAACTGAAAGCATAAACAAAAGATTATTAGCAGAAATAAAATTGTTAATTCGACTTTTGTTCGTAATTTTACACTTCACCGCGCTCGAGTGTCTGCGAGGGGCCGTTCGGCCGGAAAGGACGGTGAAATATTACTTTATTATATGATTATTCATTTAGAAATGCCAGGTTTTGTAATAAAAATATACATGAATATTCTGAACCATCTTTGAATAACTAAACCTTTTAATTTACGTATTGTTTTAGGACTTGGTCGTATTATTTTTCACAGCTTCTATTCATAACCTAAGGTATGAATAATTTACATAGATATACGAATATGAAACTCTTCTTATGCATAATTAACATTAGATTTCTGCTGTTGTAGCAGGAGTGTACTATTATTACGTCAATAAAATCACCGACTGACTTAGTACCAATGAATGAATGATGAATGAAAACAATTTATTGAAAAACTTAATATAAGTAAATTTAAAAAAGTTTACATGGAAGTATCATTAGCTCTTGATACTTGGATCTATAGGATACTTGTTATTGTTTACTTATTCAGTAATAATTGTTATCAGTAATTACTTGTAGTACGTCACATCAATAGAAGTCAGCTACCAAATTTCATTAGCCTAAATGCACCTTGACCGTTTGCGATAGGTATCAATCAATAGTTCGACCTCTCTCATTCTCCAGGTGTCCACAAACAATACGTTTGCCAACAATGAATAGAGAATAATGTATAGAGCCATCCGGTTGCAATCCACTGTATTTCCGTAACACTGAATTCCGGATAGGAAGTCATAATATCTTGGAGTTCCATACGACGACGACGTCTTATGTATTGGACGAGCTGGATTGCTTCTGCTGGATAAACCCTACGGGAAACGTCACGGAGCTCACTAGCACTCGAGGTTTTCAATTTATTTTTATTAAACTACAGAAGATACATAGACTTCCTTTTGGTCGCGAGCATTACACCATTGGTGGTATTTTAGCGAACATTACAAGCATTGAGAATATCTTCATCTTATATAGTTATAGGTAATTAAAAATGATAAAAGTGCTAAAAGTGGCCAGTTTTAGCTTTAATAATAAACAAGTACTTGATCATTTCAACTTAGGATACAGTGCGTATTTAATATAATAATATAGTAATTTAATAAAATATAATAACACTTAAGTTTGATACCTAGATAGAAGATAGTGCGTGCGTTGAAAATAGGAGTATATAAATTTCTAAGTACGATTATTGTAATATCGTAGCTGCCTAGAATTCTGCCTCATCATGATGCATAGATAGAGATTATCTATAACAGGTTATCTTAACACTGAAAACTCCGATACGTATGCGCTGGTGTTGCCAGAACTAGCTCCGATATCGCACCCTGAAGGCAGGGCAAGCGATATTGCACCGTTCGGTAGCAAATTCACTTCCAGGCCAAAGACGGCATTGATGTCTAGTAATGGTGTTCCGGCTCGTTAGCGCCTCGCTGCCGCCCCCGTAATCCGATTTCACTGGCAGTTCCGACAAATTTGCGGTCCGATCATCCGGAGCAGAGCACCTCCGCTTACCTCAATAGTAGCCTCATAAGAAATTGGAATACTATGCCATAGTTTTTTCGTAATGATAACCCGAGAGTAAGGAATTTCCATACTTAATTTGCTGTCTGTTAATCGATAGGTATGAATTTAATAATGAAAATTACATGAAGATTGCATTGGGGAACTTGATAAGCTCGCTTCCATCTTCGGCTTAGCATCTGTGGATAAAAAAGCATCACTAGCAGAGACATGTAGGGAATTTTTAGGTTTACACCTACGACGTATGCAACAAGACTTTCATATTATAATATCTAGTAATCAAATGTATTTGTTTCTCACGTTGTTTTCCATCTCTGTTAAAACAATCAATAAGTAAATAATTTACACAAGCTTTCGAAAATCTTAAACGGAACATTTTCCGAGATTTAAACCCGAACGACTGCTTAGACTGCTAAGACACTACAGGGGGACGACATTTTTTATTCGGTGAATTAGCTCAGAACTGCATTCTGCATGTCTCCTTAACACGTACCGGACGTGAACGAGGCAAGAACAGTGATTAAAGGATTTGGTTCTCGCTGATGTGATGCGATCGATCCGGAAATTGGTCGGGTCCAGTAAACAGGTCCATAATCAGCTTACGTATAGAGAATTCGGAACTGCGACGTGGAAACGAAAAGGTTTTGCGCGCGTAACACATTTGACTGTGCGATCTACGTAATCCGGTTATAGGAGATGTTTTACTTTATTTGTCGATGCTTTCCCTGGTATGATTCCCGAAAAAATATATTCTAACATACAGATGTATGTGAAGCGGACTTAAGTTGTTACTTTTTCAACAGTAATAATATTTGCTACCAGTTGTAATCAACTTAACATTAGTAATGCATTAACTAGAATATAAACTAACAGATCTTAAACTCTTCCCAATTATTATGGTTCAGTACACAATTAGCGAAACATCGCAAATCAACAAACTGGTATTAAACCAGTAATTTTTATAGATACTATGACCTAAAGCATTGTTACCGCAGTTTTAAGATAAATTTTATTTATAATATGACTATTCTATCATATTCAAAACCTTGCTTTTGACTTCCTTATGCGATCCCAATATCAATTTTGATGAAGTAACGTTTGTCGAAGTAGAATCTTTCGAAGTAGTTGTTATCCAAGTTCAGTCCGCCACTCGAATTCTCTTCAATCTTGTTGTCAATTTGTAATGCATGAAATATTATATTTTTTCTTACAACAGTTTACCAGGAGTCTCCAACGCAACGGGGAAGATGGCTCTCTTATTTCCTTGCCAAAACACAGCAATACTGTAGATCTGTTGTTTCGGCGACTTGACTTCACTTGAAGGGATGATGCTAGGAAGCTAGTGAAGCAGCCACCCACCAAACCGAGTCTTACTACTTTGAATTCTGTCGGATATCAAACCCACGGTCACGGCTGTCTGATGAAATAACCACTCCGCCATGGAGGTGGATTAAAATAATTTGAACGTCGAACAAAACACGTATTAACTGGTTTAGCTTACAACCACTTCGCTTCGGTTATGTGCTTTACATCACACTTCACATCTTCCGAACTCGGAGAAATAAACAAAATATCCGAGCATCATTTTGAAATTTACCTTTAATAAGGTAAACAAATGAATAACAGTTCGTTAGTGTAAGTGTGACGGTTCTGACAGATAAATCGGGTTCTCGCGTGACTCTCCCGACACTGCAATTAGCAAAATGGACAATCCCAGGGAAGTGACTGAC
Source organism: Coleophora deauratella (assembly GCA_958295455.1). NCBI lineage: Eukaryota > Metazoa > Arthropoda > Insecta > Lepidoptera > Coleophoridae > Coleophora > Coleophora deauratella. The sequence goes on from OY282395.1 coordinate 19,219,548, forward strand.
GTAATATTTCACTATTAACGAATACCTGATCATTTATTACAATACACATACATATTAATACGCTAGGTATGTGAAATAGGAGGAATTTGATAATAATTTCAATGGCTGTTTTGAAAACATTATTTTTTAATAAGTCTTTATTTAAATTAAACCTGTCCGCATATTGATACTGTAGGATAAAATTTTCATATTACTAGTTTTTTAGGTCTTCCAAAAAATATTAAAAAAACACACTATTTAAAAACTCCTAAACCAGAACACAATCTTCCGGACGACGTCCACTGCTGAAAATAGGCCACATGTAATCAGCAGCTAATTGCAGTAAATATATGTTATGTTTACGTATAATATAAAAAAAACCCTTCAAAAAGGTTTCGTTCAGACGTATGCCGGGGAAAGTCTCCCCAAAACGCTTTTTTGACGTTAAACAAAAACTCAACAAAACAGCCAGTCATCTCACGCAATGCACGAGTAAACACGACTGCCGTAAAGTGTAATCGCACAGCGTTTCAGCACATTCGGCCGACCTCCCGCTACTACGTGAGGTACGTTCTAGATTCGGATAAATCTCCTTTTTATCTTGGTGTTTCATGGATTGAGACTGTACTACAGTGATAGAACCGATTGTAGATTTATTTGTCTATTTACCTAGCCGCACCCGGTGCGAGATACACAGATCAATTTCCCGCACAAGAGGCATTCCATTTTAACCATGCAATGTTTGGTTTATATCAACGACCACGCTGAATACGTTAAAAACAACCGACTTCAATCGCAACAACTCCAATTTTGCTATGTTTTTGTTGATTTTCTCAAAAACCGCCGAATCGATTTTGATAAAATTTATACGGGACCACCTGTATACCCTTTTAAACAAAAAAAGAATTTTCTAAATCGGTTTAGGCGTCTTCGAGTAATCGGTGAACATACATAAAAAAAAAGATTCCGACGAATTGAGAACCTCCTCCTTTTTTTGAAGTCGGTTAAAAACAGAATATCAATCAAATAAGCAGACACTTCTCAGTTGTGTTTGATTCCGATTACGTAGCTCGGTAACTTCTCTAATCCCAACCCTAGCGCGGCTTTGAGCCGGACTGTCGGTCTGTCGGTCTGTCCGTCCGCTCGCCGCACCATTAGCCGCAGCGACGCGCCGGCCGCCGCACACTTGCGCAAGCGGCTGGACTGCGATCATCAATCAGCTTTCCACGTTATATAACCCATTGCAAGCAAACAACCACTAATCGCATATTTTGTTTCTGAGCGTAAATTGGGAATATGTGGTTTTGCAGAAATGTGTCTTTCATTGCGACAAAACTGTTATTGAGTGTGACTAAAGAAAGCTTATAAACCAAAATATGGTCTTATAATAGAATCGATTTAAGAAAGTTATCTTGAATTGTTGTAACCATGGGTGTTTTAATAGTTTTGATTTTAGTTGCTTATGAAACAGCTTTGCCCTTGGTTTTGTAACTAATATTAAAACTAAGGTACATTCGTTTTAATAAAGATTGATTTAGTTACGATCTATAAAAAAAGCATAAACAGAGTATTATAATAAGAACCGATTTATCTTTCGTGTAATGAAAAACAATACAATAGAAAACAAAACATGGAAACGGATACCTATTAATACAACTATCATCGAGCAACATCCAAGCGAAAGGTAACCAATAACAAAATATTGTGAACCAGTCTCATTTTTATCCCGTCCACACAATCAGTATAAGTGCAGTTCTGAGCGGGATTTCCTACAGAATATGTCTCCTTTCGGACACGCTGCGCGGTGCGGCAGCGGCGCTCGCTGCCGAGACGAATGTGACAACATTATTCTATTGAAATCTTCACTGGCTCTACTCGTGCTTTGCTGGTTCCAATTCTATTTGAAACTTACGGTTCAGAGATAAAACCTATTCTTTTATTTTATCGGTAGATCGGATGGAAATAATTTTGATTTAAAGCAATATTTCAATTTAATTGTGAAACTATACATGCATGATATACCTATTTTCCTTTTTTACTTTTTTTTTAGGATACAAAACGTCTTGTGCAAGAATGCATTCGTGTATTTATTTATTTATAATATAATCTCAAGAGTCATTAAGGAACGCATAATAAACATCGATCATCTGAGTGTACAACTTTTTTCAAGACAAGAGTCCAAAACATTTAAAACCCCCCTTAAATGTAACTGTCCTCACACACCAATAAGGGCAATCCATTCTATTCCATACGTGTGAACGTGTAATGTGCGTCCCACGAATACCTTAATTGAGTTATCACGTCGGATTTGCAACACAGTAGGATGTTATTCGATCCGCTAATGTGAGTACACGCTAGAACACTACTCGCGAATATCTGCGAGTATTCCATCCCACAGCCGAGTGGTTGGTGCATATTTGATAGGTTCCACATTTGCCCTGCTTTATCTACATTTGAGTTGTGAGCGGCAATTTGTATTGTGGACTATTATATTTACTTACCTGCATACACTTTGTCCCGACACTTTCTTAATCGCGTACGTGACGGTAATTGCTAGTTCACTCATTTTGAGATAGGAAGTCGTTTCTGGGATGGTAGTGAGATATTTTTAACGTATAAACCAATGAATTTTAATAAGCAACACCGTTTAATTAAATTCAGATAGTTATGTCTGTTATTTTAAAATTCACATAGGATTGAGACTTGTCACAGAGAGAAGGACATTATGAAAAACTGTGTAACGAAACCCAAAAACAAATTTCTATGTACATATATAGTTTTATTTTAATGAGAGTATGTGTTATTAAGATCTAGGTATGTATAAACAATAGGTGATCCAATTCTTCACACTGTTATTATATTCATATTGTTTAATTTACAAGGGCTTAACAATATATACGTTTCCTATTTGCTTCGCTGTTGGCGTAGCGGTGTAGCCATCACTCTGGCGGTTGTCGTCGTTACGTCGCGGTGTTGTGCCGACCGACGCGGAACGGTGAGGTTCTGCAGGAAATTGTGTTCTGTTGTAAGGTACCTGCAGCTGTTGGGCTGGAACTTGGGTATTTATTTATGTCTACAAAGGTTTTGTCTTAGCAGATGATTAGTTTTATTTATTTGATCCAAATGATAATGTATTTTTTTAGATTACGGCAATAATGGGTCAATTAAAAAACAGCTATAATTATTATGAAAGATTTTTTACATAAATTAGAAAAAATCGTCAGTGGTAAGACCCATTCTGTTCTTACCGCTGGTAGCGGTTCAGGCGTAAAAGTGAAAAAAACACAAACTTCCAAAAATTGGTTCTTTTTTTTACCCACAATTGGTAAGCCTTTGCCGCAGATTTTTCGTATTTTCCAAGGAACTTTTGGTGTTTAAGTTTATTATAGTTACCTGACTTGTGGCACAGGTAATATGCGTTACTTCCAAAGAGCTTCTGGTGTAAAATTACGTTAACTTTTATTATTCATACATATATAGGTAATATGCACAGTACAGCATCCAAACTAACCAAATCAGGTAACGTCCAAGTTGTGCGACTGTCGCCCGGAAATGGGCCGAGGCCCCACGGCACGACCCGTTGTGCTCGAGAATGCAAATTAATCTCGGCCCGGGTTCGCAATCGCCCCGACTGTCTTGTGTACATATCGACCTTTACAGGGTACGACAGTCAAGCCAATGTGACAAGTTTCCCAAGGGTTATATGACAATTTCACATAAACAATTGTAATTTAACTTTGAACACGATTCATGTCGTTAGAAAAAGTTAACTGGAGGAAAATTAGACGCGCATTATTGCCACAAGAGTCTGAAGACTGGCTGCAACTTGCCATGAAATTAACTGACGCTTCTTACAAATCGTCCGAGTTATATACCTATTACGAATTCCTTTTCTAATACTTATAAGCGAGCGCGATAACCGAGTATCAAGTGTATAGACTTTCACCGGATCTTATCCGCAGGGGGTGAGGTTGCATTATTTTTGGGTTCCCGGTCTAATTCTCGAGGGAATCATATATTTTTACAGGACCTTTGTCACCCTACCAACGAAATCTTTACGTAAATGTGATAACGTATCATGTCGACCCGTAGCGACGTGAAGGAAAGGCAAAAACATGTCTCACTTACGCATTTAACGATATTAATTGGTAAGGAAGTAAGGATTAGTAAGGCGATTATCACACGGGCCGCGGTTGGAAAATGTATAGAAATGTATGTAGCCGCGGCGGCTACCGCCTGGTACGCGGTTGCCCGCCAACCGCGCTAGCCTTGCACACGGGCTAGCGCAGTTTTCATACATTTCTAGTACATTTTCCAACCGCGGCGGCTACCGCCGCGGTCAGAAACCGCCTCATGTGCGATTCGCCTAAGGATATAAGCGATAGTAGCGTATTTCCATATCAAAGGCCGGCAATGCACTTTTGACTCCTCTGGTGTTGCGGGCGTCTATAGGCGGCGGTAATCGCTTACCATCAGGTGATTCGTCTGCTCGTTTGCCACCTCTGTCATAAAAAATGAGGATAGTGAGCACTTATACATTTCCTAGGGTTTTTCTTTTCAGTCATAATATTGGAACATAAGATTTTGTAACTCATGTTGTTTAAAACATTAGTTATCCATAATAATTTCATGAATATTATTTCTTACCCCTCATTAAAATAAACCATTTTTAATCAGCCATAACTGTATTTAGATAACACACCATATTATTATAAGCAAGCAAGCATGCAATCATGCATTCAAGAGCTCGAGAGGTCCTGCTTCGGGACGTCTGCTTACAAAAGAGAACTAGTTCTTCTTCAATGTTCTTCTTCTTTGACTGACTCGGTGGCTAAGTGGTTAGTGCACCTGACCACTGATCCGAGAGTCGTGGGTTCGATCCCCACACAGGGCAAATTTTTTGTGATGAGCAGAATTGATTGCTCTGAGTCTGGGTGTATTATATCTATATATGTATGTATTTAAATGTATATGTGTATGTATATCAGTCTCTGGTTCCCAAGATACCGGGAATCCTAGTTTGGGGCCAGATGACCGTGTGTGATTTGTCCCGGATATTATTATTATTATTAATGTCCATGATTTCCTTGAAAACTATTGTACGGATTGAAATAATCGGAGAAAGAATCTAAGCTTGGTTTGTTTTATGATTCTCAAAGTTTATGTAGTGGTTATCAATGTATTCGGTTTAATGTCTAAAACACTGCTTTTGCATCGCTTGTTCATGTCTTTTGTATAGCCGAAAAATTTCACTTGATCAACGCTATTTTAATTTATTGTAAAAAAAATATACAATAAAATATATAAAAAAACCTTTTAAGCATATTCGTCTGCAGTAATACAACAGCTATATCCTTGTAGTGCATTCATTATTGTAGAGTCTATCTAAGCCATGAAATCTTCGCTAATTCTTTTGTTGTTACTACTTAATTAATTTTTAATTAATTTATTTTCTTAATGTGTGATTGTCTGCAGCCAGTTTAAATTTAAAATGAACGATTAGTTATGACTTCTCTCCTAATACCACTGTTCTATTCCGTTTAGTTTCAGCGGCAGCCCCGACCATGTTTCGCCTCCCCGCCATTTCCCGAGCAAAGTGACGATACATGTCTCGGGCGGCGTGTTTGCACGGCGCTCACGTGCGCCGGCGCCGATATTCGCGGAATAATGTGCGATTCTGAATAAATTTCCAGCGGCGAGCAGAAAGTAGTCGAGTTTGAATCCCGAACGGCGGTGATTTGATTTGCGCGCGCTGATGCTGTGATTATTAAATCTTGGGTGTAGTTTCGTGACAGTTTTTCATATCCGCTTTTGCCTGGCTGAAGTTATACCAGTGTGTGCTGACAATCATAACGTTGTGCAAAGTAAGTAAATTCGTTTTTAATCTCAAAGCTTTTCAACTAGTAGTATTATTAATTACATAATGAATATTATTAATTCTTAATTTAATTTTGTTATAATTTATGCGTCCTTGTTACAATAATTGATTTCATTCTTTTAATATGATTTACGTATAAATATCACTGTACTAACTCAAAGTGTTTTTTTATTTAAGTAGATGCTTTACACATGCTTTTAAATTTGCATTTTTTCTAACAAAGTCACCACGCGGGACTAGTACACTCAACGTTTCGGGAAATGTTTGCGAAGCGAAAAGAAACGTCGAGCCCAAAAGAAACTCGCTTCAACACATTTTTTAAGTAAAATCTTAGATTCTATTACAGTTCATGTCAACACAAAATTATGAGCTGGAGGATCAATACATGTCCATATGTCATTTACATATGGAAGATCAATACATTAAAGGTAGATATATAACATGTAGATATATAAGAAGTCATGTTTGTTGATTGTTTCCGTACTTCAAAAGCTAAGTTGTTTGACCGATTGCAGTAATCAGATAAAACCTGTCGAAGGCCATAAAGGCGGCTTAAAAACTTATGACACTAGTTTTGGGCACTAGCTCCACAACCTTTACCAATCCGGAATATGTATGGCCCTAATCTTCCTGAAATATATGAAGAGACCCGTACTGCAACAGTGGGGACCATATATGTTGTTAACGTTAACATAAATAATATACTATTTACAACATTTCATGCTCCATTATACCCAACTTAACTACTACAACGGAGAGCAAAAGATACCTGTGTATTGTGTACAGGTACAGCTACAGACTGTCAGGGTGGTGAACTTCCTGTGCCAGAATAACATCCGATATTCGGAGCCCCCTGTACCATAATGCCCATTAAGCTCGCTCTCTCGAATGAGCTCTAATTTCATTATTGGATTTGGAAACCAAACATTGTAATAGCGATATAAGCTTTTGAAACTGAATATTGACGAGCTGTGTTTGTTATTCGAAAAGCCACGAACTACCCAACAAATACACTTCGATGATTTTAAAATTGATATTTTTTTGTTGCAGTTATTAATTTATTGTTATAACTTAACTTTGTTTAAAGTAAAACTGATGTTCATCATCATCATCATCAGGCGAAAGACGTCCACTGCTGGACAAAGGCCTCCCCAAGGATTTCCACACCGACCGGAAAACGCAGTGTAGGCGGGCCTCCCACTCGGTGGACCGATAACCTGGTGCAGGTTGCGGGAAGCCGCTCGCTGGATGCGGGCAGCGCAGGACCGGTCGATGTGGAAAACTGATGTATTTAAATATTTTTCTTCCAACGATAAAGTTATAAAAAGTGCAAAATATTTTTATACCGATAATTGGTTTTACACACCGACAGATTAAATAGATTAGCTTCAAAGAACTTGTTACGGAATAAAAAATAAATTAACTCTTTGAACAGACTGCCCCGCCCCTAAAGATATTTTAATAAAGGATAATTTATTCAATAAAAATCGCTTTGTCGGCCATCGTATCGGCAAATGGAATATTGATGGCAACGAAGTTGATTTTATTCTAATTTTCTCGTTCTCTTAAAATATGCAGTTGGTTTTTCTCCAACACGGCGTTTCTATAGAAAAGCGTTAATGAAAAATTAAAAATAACATATCCCCCTCCCTTGTCACCGAAGCAATGTTCTTTTAAATATAGAAAATAGTTTTTATAGATTACAGGAAAACCTATGAGATATCTATGGTCTTCAAATAAGATGGTAACGCGACGCGAGACAGACTAGCACTTGTCCGTTTTAAAGTCCACAATTTGCTGACCCTTCACATCATCTCGTGAAATTAATACTGTACTACAATTTTCGAATTTTTCATGAAATTACTTGTATATTCGCGAATAAATACAATATTATATTATTATTCTTTTTAATAATTTTAGCCGCAACGCTCCGCCACAAAACATTCCCGCGATATGAGCAGACTGAATATTATGAGCATTTATCATTTTGGTGCTGTTTTGTGGCACGCCCCGCTGGCATCATTCATCACCGAATGAACATAATGAGATACCGACATAGTCAGATAGGAAGAAATAGGATAGGATAAGATTTGGTACACAAATTGTACAGCAACTCTGTGCATACTTTCTCGCATAACTTTTTACAGGCTTGTATATAGACACGATATTACCCAACTAGCAACGTGTTGTGATAATATATCAGTGATAGAAACGTTTCTATCATCGCGGAATGGCCCCAGTTTAATACTATTTGGTGATATAAGGGTTGTATTTTAGCAACTCTTACCACTATTTGGTGATATATCGGTGATATTTCAGAGTTAGTGACGCCAGCCACAGCGTTGTTTTTATAATATTTAACATATATAATATATTTGGATAGCTATTTGGAGTTAATAGGCCCCTTTTTATTACTACTTTGCTAGTTTGGTACAATTGTTAAACAAAAATTAGAAATTAACATTTCTAGTGAGAAGCATAGCATGGTGTAGTAATTCAAAGGTATGGAAGGCAAGTCAATCAGATTTTTCCCGAAACTACTACCTACCTGGTATACAAGGCCTTATAAAATATAGTATTGCATAAAAAAATATTAAAACTGTATGAGTCATTTTTGAAGAAAACGAAAATGTGGGTTTACTAAGGTGAAATAAAAAAAAAATGGGGTTAAAATAAAAACTGCTGAAATACTTAAGAAATATTGCACTCGCCAAAATAGAAATCTCCACTTTTCTGTTAGTCAAACTCGCCATTTCTGCGAATAACATCTCTTTCTAATAACTATGTAGCATTTTATTCATTGAGATCTATTCAAAATAACTGAAATAAATTAATTAAATAACTTAGGAAAATCTGTAATTGGCTTATGATAAGTTAATTTATCCTATATTACTTTGTGTGTTGAAAAACTGTTGGTTTTCTTAATAAATGTAATTTTTTTAAAATGTAGAGCACCTTTGTGCTAAGGTTGGTAGTTCAAGATGTTGCCTAAATTACCAACGTAAAACAAATAGCACTTTTATCGCGTACGTACCCACGTTTCCTGTTTAGAGTTTTTATTTTATTTCAAACGCTCGCTGCTTATTTTATAGTGACGTAGTAACAAAGTAGATTTTATTATTTGTTGTTTACGGCTCTGCGTATGACGGAGTAGTGAGATTCTAAGTGAAAACCTTTCGAGAAAGGCTGTAACGTTTTATATCGCCTCTTGTTTGCAGTGTGAGATGCTCACTGCTTGCAGGCTCGTTAAATTTATGATATACGGCACTGGTTCTCAAACTTTTCCTAGTTCAAATGTGAACAAATGAAAAATATATAATAGAAGTACTTACTTCTATTATATATTTTTCGCGTTCTTTAGCGCGTGCTACCTAGCAATGTACCTACAGTTTTCGAAGCATTTTTTTAGGCCACCAATCGATCGAAACTTTGCTTTCGGAGAAAATATAACTTTGGGTCCAAAAAACTTTCTCCAAAATATTTTTTTCGAATACTTATTATACTATTACATAATTCGATTAAGCCCGATTATAGTTATATTAAGTTTCTTATCATTACAAAATAATGTGAAAGGCTCAATAAACCATAAAATAACCATTTTTAGCAGTAAAAATCCAGGACTCTTAGCATTACAAAGAGTTCAACTATTATTATTATTTTTCAGTTTAGAAACGACTGCTGACATTATGCATACAAACAAAATACAAAAAAGAACTTACTTAAAAACAATCACTTAATAGAATTTACACATTTTATACTTTCCTATACGTCTCCTTCGCTTACCCATATTTGCTATATTTTTTTTTTAAATCGTAATTTTTTACTACTACTTCGAAGAAGTTTGACTTTTGAGAGACGTCGCATAGCGCGGCAGAAGTTGATTCAAATAGAGTGAAGTGCATCGGTAGCATCACAACTTAATAATACAGTTGCACTGACAAGTTTCGTAGAGCGGCACTGAGCTTGCTGTGTTTCAAATTAGCGTTTGTGATGTTTCCCAAACTGATGTTCAAAATATACCTATCACAAAAAGCGTCATAAGATCTATGCTGCTGCGAATGCTGCCACAATGTACTCGTTATAGGAGACATGAATATTAACTGTATTGGGGAACGAACCTTAGAGCTTAAAAATCTGTCGGAAATACTTTCATCTCATAACTTTCAAAGTATGGTGGATTTCCCCACTCGAGTCACTCAGCACTCATCTACTGCGCTCGACCATGTGTACTCGAACATGCCGGCGGGCGCGGTGTGCGCCGCCCCCGTCTTCTCCAACGTAAGCGACCACTACGCAGTGCGCGTGGAGGTGGCCTGCCAGCGCCGAGCGCCGGCGGCGGCGCGCACTCGGATGGTGAGGATTCACTCTCCGATGAACCGCGCCAACTTCGTTCTTGCTATAGAGAGCGTAGATTGGGCAGCTATACAAGAGCGTAGCGGTCACTGCGCTGCAAGCATGGCGAGCTCCGTAATAAATATAATTAACAATAAAATCGAAATTTGCTTTCCTTTGAAACAAAAACCTTATAATAAGAAGTTAGAGACGTGGATTACAAATGACATTTTAAATTTAAAATTATTATTATTTGATATTATTCAGATCGGACATGTATTTCTTCTAAATTCGGATATAATTAATTTAATTGACATCATAAATAAAAATATAATGAATCGCTTAAACAGTGTAAATCAGACTACTACGCAAAGTTACTTATTGGGACCCAGAACCCTTCTAAAGCTATGTGGCAGGTTGTAAACAAAGAGAGGGGTAAGTCCGGTCGATCTACCGTAGACTGAAATTGCAGTCGACTCAAGCGGTTCTAGATTCGAGTCTAAGAAGAGCGTAGTCAATGCGATGAACGCTAAATTCGTAGGAGCGGCGGCGGCGGTATGCGGCGCCCCCCGCGCCTGCGCGCCTCTCGCGCGCCGCGCGCTGGAGGCGGCCCGCGCGCCCGCCGATCGCTCGCTGTGGATTCGACGGTTTAGCGCGGAGGAGGTATATCATTATTACCTTGCGTATACCAAGAAAACCCACGAAAGACGTGTACAATATTTCAATGGACCTGGTATATCAAGTAGCAGTGACCATTGCGCCGATATTGTCAGACTTATTTAATCTATGCCTTACGCAGGGAATATTCCCAGAAGCATTTAAAATAAGCAAAATATCTCCTCTTTTTAAAGGGAAGGGCAAGCGAGACAATATCGACGGCTACAGACCCGTCTCCATCATACCAGCTGTAGCTAAGATATTGGAGAATGGCTTGAGTACACGCCTGAGCGAATACCTAACGTCCACCGAGGCCTTCTCCGACCGCCAATATGCATACCGAGCGGGCCGCTCTACGACTTCACTGACTCGTGAAGTGGTGCACCGGGTCCTGGCCGCTCGCGAGCAGAGCCGGCAGGTGGCTGTCCTGTGCTGCGACCTTTCTAAGGCTTTCGACGTCGCGGATCATTCAGTACTCGCAGAAAAACTGCGCCACTACGGTATTGGAGGCAGTGCGCTCGCCATCCTCACAGACATCTTGCGAGAGAGATCGCAGATAGTGGTAGGTGATGGAGGGCAGGTACGATCCGACCCGTTGACGACGACGATGGGAGTCGCTCAGGGGTCATCCGTCTCCAATATCTTATTCTCGGTCCTGCTAAATGACTTGCCACAATGTGTTTCAGCTGGCGAAGTTTTCATGTATGCGGACGATGTTGCATGCATTGTCAGTGCATCAACATGCGATGAGCTGGAACACCTACTTAACAGTGCTGCTACCCAATTGCATGAGTGGTTTACACTGAACGGACTGGCTCTCAATATTAAGAAGACGCATTTTCTACATTTTTTTCTTGGAGGAAAGGCACCACGAACACTGACAGTTCTCGCGGGTGGTAGGACCTTGTGCGAGGTCCGTCCGGATCGCTACCACCATCTTACTCGCTAATCCTGCCGCTAAGCAGCAGTGCTTGCACTGTTGTATTCCGGTGTGGAGAGTAAGACAGCCGAGGAAATTACAGGCACAACAGGCATTTCATCTTAGCCCTCTAGGTTGGCAACGCATCTGAAATCCCCTCCGGGGTTGCAGGTGTCATTGGCAGTGGTGATCACTTACCATCAGGTGACCCACTTGCTCGTTTGCCTTCCTTATCACATAAAAAAAAAAAGAGGAACTAACATAGAACAGGTTGAAACGACCACCTTCCTGGGTTTCGAACTGGATCGCAGTCTCACATGGGCTACACACATCGATAAACTGTGTGGTAAGCTCGGAGGTGCGCGCTTTGCACTACGGCGGCTCGCCAGGGTGGTACCTCGGAAGGTGGCCCGCTCATGTTACTTCGCCACTGTACACTCACTGCTGCAATACGGCGCAGAGCTGTGGGGGCGCGCTGCTGACTTTGAACGTGCCTTTCGCATGCAAAAGAGAGCCGTACGTGCGGTAGTGCAAGTGGCGCAAGATACTCCCGCGAGGCCATATTTCAAAGAACTCAAAGTTCTGACTTTGGTTTCTGTTGTGATCCTTCAGGTGGGGATATACGTTTTCAGCCACCTTCAGGAGTATAAACGTTCTGGAGATGTCCATGGGCGAAACCTACGTAACGCGAAGAGACTTCTGCCAGTTCCGCACCGCCTGGCGAAGTCGGATAAGCTCGTCCACGTGATGGGCCCGACCGTCTTCAACAAGCTGCCCGAGTGCGTTACGGCGGCCCCTTCCCTGAGCTGCTTTAGGTATAGGCTGAAAAACTGGCTTCTCGAGCATGCTTTCTACAGTTATACTGAATTTATAAATTTTAAGCAGACGTGATATATTGCGTTGCAATATTATTATTATTTTTTAATGGATTAATTTCCGTTTTAACTTAGTCTTTATGTTTACATGTGACATTCTGCTTTTGTGTTTTGTTTTATGTTGACATAAATTATATAATTTATCCAATTTTATTTCAATTTTCTATTATTATAATTTTATTATAATTAGGTTTACTTATTTAATTTAATGACATGTAATAATAACAATATTATGAATAAATTGAATATGAATATGAATATCTTAGGTCCTCTAGGTCTTCCTATGGGTCACCTCTAGGTGCCACCGCTGTCAGTGTTATTTGTAGCTTTTTGCACAATAATTTACAAAGTAGCTAACCTAGCTTATTTTTAGGAAATATATTTTAAATTGTTGATTTATTTAAATGGAAAAATAATAAAAAAATAATCCATAACATTAACTAATTCTGTAAAAAGGAAAATAAGCAAAAATGCATAATTATATCGGGAGCCGAGTCGTGAGCTTGCATTAACATTTTTAGTGCGTGGCAGGCTGTAAAAAAAAAAAAGATTATCAAAACATTATTATTTGTGGTCTGTCTGTCTAATGAGGCGCATAGTCAGTGTTGCTAACGAAAAAAAATGTCAGTTCAGGTGTGGTGGGTTATATTATTAGCAGAACCTGCAAGCTAATTTGTTTTATTTCAGTACTCGAGTATTTCTGGCGCTACGTTGGTGGCCGAGCCAGTTTTATAGCGTTTTTCCATGATAAAGAATCCCTCGTAGAGATTAGCACAAACAATCAAATAGAAGTGCCTACTCACCTACTCACCGTTGAGTCAATATCTAAACCCCACAATTCCACACATCCGCCGAATATCCGATGATCCCGGATTAATTGGTGGAAATATCCGGGCAGGTGAGTCGGCTGAGCTGCGCCGGCCTTGCTGGCTCTCGAAACAATTACGATACGAAGCGAGTAGGCCTTCTAGGAGTGGCGGTTGTATCATTATATGAAGCACCGCATTGTTTCCTAATTGGAAAGAGGATTACATTAATAGGTATAGTCGACTGAACAAAAGCGCGATGATAACTGTTATAGCGTAGAGGCGGAAGGGATTCATAACTAAGACACTTGCAGGCCTTCTGGAACAATGATCATATAGGTACTTAAGTATTAGATGTAAAAAAAACCGTCTGAAGCTATTTAGACTTCCTTCTTTCGGCAAGAAAACAGTAGTGAGTTTGTGAAAAAAAATACTATTCTATTTTGACTTTCCATATTAAGTTGGCGAATTAACTGTTCTACTTGTTAGTGAAAAGCTCCAGTTTAAAAAGTAAACAGCTGATTTTACGTGTATAATACCACGAGTATGCTACAGTGTGAGCAAAGTTATAAATAAAAATAAGTCTTTGTTCAGCTCTTTTTCAGTAAAGTGCCTGTTTTCCAATCATTTCACCCGATTTCATAAAATATAGTAAAGTTCAGAGAGCTATGTCTAAAAATAAGTATGTAATTCGTCTGCGTCTGTATCGAAGGCGAAGTGAGGTCAATACATGAGTGAGTTCACATGCTCGCGCGCAGTCACGACTGCCTGATATATTGGCCCTAGCTTCAGGCCCTTGACGTTTTTTGAAACCCCATTCCGGTAATGGATAGTCCCGAGTGGCAGCAATACCTAAAGATGTGAATTGGGCACCCAAAAAGTTTGCCAATGATTGACTTAACGGTTTTCAATTTAACTTCACGGGATGTTTAGTCAAGTTTTATAAGTTTAGTATGAGTGATTTTTCTTATTATACAGTTGTTATTATAATCACGATATTGAGTTCACTAGGTTTTTTTAACATTAAGTATTAAATAACAGTGCAAAGTTTCTGAAAAATTATTGTGTTATAATTTTGATAGATTTAAACGAATAAATAAATATTTATCTACGTAAAAGGTTTAGAAAATAAATACTTGCGCATTATTTCACTCATTCAAATTAACTTAAAAGGAAATAAATATAATTAAAATAACATATTAGCGCTGTTTTAGTACTGCCTGTTAAACAGAAATATTTATTTTATGTTTTCTTGTCGAATAGGCAAAGAAAACAACAGCACAGCCAACATTTATGTCGATAGACCTAAAAATCCTGTGACATTTGGGCGTGCTCCAAATACAGAATCGCTCGATACATTCCTGAGTCAGACGTGACTGGGAAACACAGCGGCGATGCTCGCAGCTCCTACCTCTATACGTGTGCTCTGGGTTTGTCACGATAAGTGGCAATGAAGACTCGTGGATACAGATTGAGACAATCTACAAACGACTGTGAGTTGTCTCACTTAGATTTGCCAAGCTATAAAAAGTTTATTTATAAAAGTATATGCCTTAACACGAGTTATGGCTGGTTGGTTGTATGGGGTCACCCTTAAAAGATAACGTAAAAATCCTTTCTTTTTCTCATAAATATACGCGTTATTTCACGAAAAACAGAGACGGCTATGATTATGGCAGCGGGCGGGGCACATAGCTCGTAGAACAGATGCCCGTTGGCGTATTAAAGTTCTCGAGTGGCGACCGCGCACTGAAAGACGCGCAGTGTAGGCAGGCCTCCCACTCGGTAGACCGATGACCTGATGAAGGATGTGGGCAGCGCAAGACCGGTCGATGTGGGAATTCTTGGGGAGGCCTTTGTCCAGCAGTGGATGTCTTCCGATTAATGATGATGATGATTATAATATCCAAATGTAGTTGACGTTTCCTGAGAGAGTGATAGATTTACTCGACCTTATGGATGGAAACCCTGATTCCACGAACATACAGTTTGCTTACTGTAAGTTCGCGTAATGAAATATCATTGACGCGCGTTTTTCTTCTTTTTCGTGAAATTACGCTTATATTCATGAAAATTCGCAATCTCATGGTAACATATAATAATTGACCACGCTGAATACGTTAAAAATAACCGACTTCAATCGCAACAACTCCAATTTTGTTATGTTTTTGTTGATTTTCTCAAAAACTGATGAATCGATTTCGATAAAATTTATATGGGACCACCTGTGAAGTATACCCTTTTAAACAATAAAAGAATTTTCCGAATCGGTTCAGGCGTCTTCGAGTAATCGGTGAACATACATAAAAGAAAAAAAAAAGATTCCGACGAATTGAGAACCTCCTCCTTTTTTTGAAGTCGGTTAAAAACACAAAGTAAGGAGTTAACGCAGCACAGCATAGCTATGAATACTTAAACTCTTTCAAATTCCTCCTAAATACGCCAGTTGTAAAAAGTGGTTCGTGGTCCTTAGTAACCATTTACGTAAATGAATCATTTTAATTTTATAATACCACTTATAGAATTTTCTGCTCGACAGACTGCCTAATACATCGTACCGACCAAAGCCTAACGTCCAAGCACGACCTTTTTGTCAAAATTAATCCACGTAAGTACTAGGCCCAAGAACGCGAGTAAGCGCACACTTTCTTATCGAATAAGTGGCTGGAGCGAGCGGCGCGGCGGCGGCGCGGCGGCGGTCACGCGATGCAGCGATTACTCGAATTCACCCATTTTAGAGAGTTTCTTTAAAATTATTATTCGCCAAGCAGCGGCCTACTCGTACATGTTAAAAACAGAAAACGTTCGTGTTTAAAATTTCAAAACACAAAGAGCATAAACTGATTGAAAATAAAGGAAAATTGGAAAATGTTAATTACTTTTACCATTTGTGTTTTACAAGTACACGATGTTCTATTAAATGCGAGTCACGAAATGTTGGGTCATGTTGAAACATTAAGCTTCTTTTCCACTTTTCTGTAGGTGGGTTAAACATTTCTAAAACGATTTCTCCTTCAGAATTTGGGCAATAAGCGTAATAAGTACGCAAAGTGATTTTTGTCGTTTAATATCTTATGTTCCACAATTGACAACATTAAAAAAAACCATAGTTTTTATAAGTGTTTTATGAAGAAATTACAAAAATAATATGCAATTTTTTTATTTTTTATTTTTTTTTATAAAATCAATTGCCTGCCTCACTTACAGCGAACCAAAGCGTGTAGCAAGACAGTTAACTAAATAATAAAAAACAGAATTGCACAAAATTCTTAAAAGTAGTATGAAACAAGTCAACGGTTGGGTACTGAGCAAGCAGGGCATTCAGTAGGATGATCGCGCTATAATAAAATACCCGTATTTATTCCGTTTGACTGTATGGTACGAAACATATATTTCTTTCCAGTTCGAGTTCATTTTTAGGGTTCCGTAGCCTAATGGCAAAAAACGGAACCCTAATAGATTCGTCATGTCTGTCTGTCTGTCTGTCTGTCTGTCTGTCTGTGTCTGTCCGGCTGTATGTCACAGCCACTTTTTTCCGAAACTATAAGAACTGTACTGTTGAAACTTGGTAAGTAGATGTAGTCTGTGAACCGCATTAAGATTTTCATACAAAAATAGAAAAAAAAAACAATAAATTTTGGGGGTTCCCCATACTTAGAACTGAAACTCAAAAATTTTTTTTTCATCAAACCCATACGTGTGGGGTATCTATGGATAGGTCTTCAAAAATGATATTGAGGTTTCTAATATCATTTTTTTCTAAACTGAATAGTTTGCGCGAGAGACACTTCCAAAGTGGTAAAATGTGTGTCCCCCCCTGTAACTTCTAAAATAAGAGAATGATAAAACTAAACATATGATGTAAAATATATGATGTAAATTACCATGCAAACTTCCACCGAAAATTGGTTTGAACGAGATCTAGTAAGTAGATTTTTTTTAATACGTCATAAATCGTAAACCGCAATTTACCTACAACGAATTACAAGAATCCTATAGTTAAGTGTCCCGACGATTTTGAAAACGGCTTGAAACCTTGTGACGAAAATCTAGAATTAGGGGTTCGCCAGAAATCGATCTATGGTGGAATTATCTTCGAAAAACTCATTTAAGGGAGATATGAGCGAAATTACATAATATGGCTACACATATGATGTTTATTTTTAACACCACCTTCAAGCGCGAACTGGCCTAAAGGTTCGGTGCTGGCTTTTTTTTATGTAGGTTCGGATTCGAATCCCGCGAGACTTTATTGTTTTTTGTCTTTTTATTTTTGTTATTATTATTATTCCTATACTATTAAACGAGTTAGGTGTCCCGAGGATTTCGAAAACGGCATGAAACTTTTTGAAGAAAATTTAGGATTAGGGGTTAAAAATCACCAAAAATGGATTTGGAACATTTCAAATCGGGTGCTGCAGCGTGAATGACGTAGGTACATTTTTTACCTATTTTATCGAAGACAGTATTTTTAAAAAAAATCGACGTGCGCTGATTTATCAAGTTTTATGTAAAAGACATCAACGACTGCTACAATGTTTATGTTTCGAATTTACTGTGCATTAAATTTTGTTTTTATTTTTGTCGAAAACGATTCTAACAAAAATAATTCTATCGATCTATGGTTAGTTGTTTCGGATCTACAATGGATCTATGAGGGTCTAAACCTAAACTTATCCTTACAAATAAGGAATTTATTTTGATAGTTGGTTTTTTGTTTTGTAAATATATTTCACTAATGGCGCCATCTTTTGTCGAGTAGGTGAATTACCAGTGAAACACATTACTTGGGAGGCCTTGGAGCCCTTTGTTGCTAACATTGACCGCGCTACTCGACAACAGATGGCGTGCAGTTCTGAAGGAATGAACAGAGGAATGACAACATGCACTGATTTCGAGTATTTTTCTGCCATTTTTGGCGTGGTTCATCTGGATATGTCGTTTTCAGGTTTTTTTCCAAACGCTCCGTTTGAACGTGCGAAGCTCGGTCACCCAGCTAGTTTTTATATTATGTTATTTGCTGCTACGGAACCCTTTATAGGCGAGTCCGACTCGCACTTGGCCGCTTTTTAAATTAGTTACTATCCAGTTGGCATAGGCACAACCACAAATATCAAAAAATCATATCAAAATAAAAATGTTTTTTATTTAAGTAGATTTTTTGCACATACTATTACGTCGGTGGCTCTGCGGTTAGTGACTCCGTCCTCCTAACCAGAGGTTCAAATCCTGGCCAGTGCAACAATGAGTTTTTCGAAACTTACTTGCATTTTCATAACGACTGCTTTAACGGTGAAGGAAAACATCGTGAGGAAACCTGCACATCTGATTTCCAGTTGTGTATGATGGTCGCGTTGCACACGTCCGTAGGTGTAAATCTAAAAATGCCCTACACGTGACCGCGGTTGATGCTAAGTGCAACACCAGGCAACCGCCGTCTATACCTTGTGGATAGCACGGTTAAATTGTGCCACGACTCTCGAACCAGCAGTCAGGAGCGCTAACCACTGATCCACGGAGTCATTCGGAAAAAATAAAATGGTTGAATGGATACAAATTCAAATATCGTACTTATACGTATATTAAATTTTGCTGACATGTCCGTTTATAGAGCGCTTTATCGTAGTCTTCCAGAATTTTCCAAGAAGACTATTACATCTTACTTATTTATGAACCGATGAAATAATATCGCATCAAAAACATAAATGTGAAAATGGGAGCCAAGTTCACTATTATGATGTGGTGTGGTTGTCAACTTTACTGAGAAAAGAATTGAGATCTAAATGGATGCCAAGTTCTGTAGATAATCCTGAAATTTATTTATAAGAACGTATAACATTCTTAAGTAATTTTAAAACACAATTTCTTGTTTTTTACTGCTACAACAATGTTTGCTATTTAAAAATATGATTTTCTAAATTTAAATAGTAGAATTATTTACACAAAGCAAATAACTTATGATCTGTTTAACCTCATCATTGACTTGGCTAGTTTTTACCAGCACATGAAATATTCAGAAGAATAGAACCTTATAGTATAAAAATAAGAACTTGCGTATAATATAAAGATGATACGTTGATAAACCAAATTTAAGATGACTAGTATGTGAAAACTAGCCAAGTCAAAGTTGAGGTTAAACAGATCATAAGTTATTTGCTTTGTGTAAATAATTCTACTATTTAAATTTAGAAAGTCATATTTTTAAATAGCAACCATTGTTGTAGCAGTAAAAAACAAGAAATTGTGTTTTAAATTTACTTAAGAATGTTATACGTTCTTATAAATAAATTTCAGGATTATCTACAGAACTTGGCATCCATTTAGATCTCAATTCGTTTCTCAGTAAAGTTGACAACCACACCATATCATAATAGTGAACTTGGCTCCCATTTTCACATTTATGTTTTTGATGCGATATCATTACTTTTTGTGAGTACATTTATTAATATTATTTAAAAGTGATTTACTAATAATAAAAAAAACCTGCGCTTACGCTATCACACCCCGGACAATTCATACCAATTTCGCGCCATTGTTTACTACATAGACATTCATGTTTGTACACATGTAAATGTGTAAATCTTTTATTGCAATTGTAATACCCTAACCTACCTAAGTCTAAATAGATTAAGCACCTACCTAACATAGCGAAACTTAAAATATAGCGGAACTTAAAATATACATGTATGTATGGCCAGTGATCGCTAGTAGCAAGAACCTTAAATTGTGATCGTCTAGAAATAAGTAACCCTAATTCTTTTAGAATGGATTGAGATTAAAGAAAAGTCAACTGAACGGATTTCCCTAAAATAGAACCTTAAATCCCTGAACCATAAATTCTAGAACCTAATACGATAAATACTCTTTGTAAAGGACCCCTCCCCAAAGGGAGAGGGAAAGTTGCCCCCTTAGCTTAGTATAATGCGTAACTAAAATTTAGTCGCACATTATTTTTGATATATAAATGTAGCCAAAACGAGCAAAGGTTAATTAATCAGAGAACTGAACTCTGTACAAACAAATAAGTTAAATTTAGGCGCTCCCGCAACGTTCCATGCACCTCAACCCTCCTAAGTTGGATAGTGCTCTGTCCCCATAATTTAGACCATATTCTTTTCTCGTAAACATTGGAAACAGCGCTTGAAACAAGAATGCTTTTCACTCTTTTAAAGTATTCAACAATTATTGTAGATAACAGCGTTGTTCCGCCCGGACACATCCCACTGGACAACTGATTGGTCGAATACTCAAATCTCGTAGAAAGCTGTAGTTCTCTGTATGTCGAGTTTGTAGAATTTCACCGTAGATTGTAGCTAACTAAATTCATCCAAGACTCAGGTCAATAATGCTGTCATAGCGTAGTACTTTTTAGGTTTCGCGACACCACTAAGAACCCAAGTGTAAACGCATAGGTTTGGAATGAATCTAGCGACGTTGGCGAGTAAACATGAAGACTTTTATAGTAAAGATGCAGTTCTTTAATGCTTTAAAGCTTAGTACTTCTCAGGTTGGGCATTAGCACCAAAGAACCAAACGATAACGCTTAGGTTATAAATAATGATATTAATCAAAGGCAAATGCCGCAGTTCTTTAATGTTTTAAAGCTTAGTACTTTTCAGGTTCGGCAGTAACACCAAAGAACCGAAATGAAAACCCGGAGATTGTTTGCAGTAGATATCTGAGTAATTTGATCTCTCATTGATATTATACAGAGTAGCTTCAGCCCTCGACGATAATAATATAATTAGTTCCAAAGAACTGATCAACTAGAATAAAATATATTAGTTGCCTCGCATACTGCGCAGTAGAGATTTGTATCCAAGCAAAACAAAGATGTCATATTATAAAACACATGAAAATGACAAATAAAAGCATGCAAGTTCAAACCGCATATTAAATAAAACTAGGTCCAAATAGGAAGACACCCCAGAGTCCCGTGTAATTAATACACTTATTATTTCAAACCATCACTCGAACGATACGAAAACATAAAATCCATGGCGCTTCTAAGGAATCGCCCTAGAGTGAATACTTTACCGATTCGCCCACTTTCCTAGCCAAAACCCTAATAGATTCACGAAATCTATTTTAATACAAACACTCATAATCTATCCCGCACCCCCTCTGTCTATCTAAATAAACTAAAAGAGAATTCCCCACTTGAAATTAATAAAACTAAACCACTCGGTTCCGAGTTCGATTCCCTAAGCCCCCCACAATGTCAAACACCTTATTCTTCTCTATAAAAATATTACAATAAACTTGTCAGTTTGTTTGTATTTTTAATATCGCTGTCCTTAGTTTTCCCTTAAATAGTGATACTATTATAACAAAAGTTATAATGCATTAATTTCTGAACCTCTTAGAACTATTTATTATTTAAATAACCTCAACAGATGCGTTTTAATAAACATTATTTTTCCACAATTAGACACATAGACTAAGTCACGGGTAAACCCTTAGTATTCCGCCAAAAATCAATAATTTGCTCAGCAGCAAAAGCTGTCAGTAATTTCCTTTTAATTTCTCGTAGCGTAAAGGAGACGAATCTATTGAAATAGATATTATTTCTGAGAATTATTTGCAAGAAGACTGAATGTGAAGGCTTATTTCTATTAGTCCTTAAAACTATTGAAATTCGTAAAGGTTTTATTAAATAATTGCATTTGTGAATATGTAACGTAGTTTGGTCCGTTACACAATGAGTTCGAGGAATTCTAAGTATGACATCATTATATGTATTTTATTACTAATTATAATCTCACTAGTGAAATTATCATTTATTATGACACAAAAAACATGAAAAACCATAACACACAAAAAAATATATAACACAATTGAAAACTGATTAGTCAAAAATACCGCCCCGAATCGTACCCGGAACAAAGGTGCCCATCACAGAAGCAGCGTTACCACGCTGAATTGCGATGGAAATTCGCTGAGTCAGGTACGACCCGGAACGGGGATCATGGCCCCTTTGTCTTAATCGAGAGGCCAAGTCAAACACAAAAGCCCTGGCTTCAGATCCCCAAGTGCCTGATGTCTCCACCGCGAAGGGGATAAAAAGGTGCGTGTTCTTTAGGACCGAATATCTGTCATGTTTTTGACGCGCAGCGTGTTCAGCCGCATACCCCGCCTCACGAGCAGTGCCACCAACCAACATAAGTTGAAGCAAAGGTGCTAACGCACGTTGCATCCCATTAAAGGGAGCGCCCTCTCTGCCACGGTACAAGAGTAAGACCATCTGGTCTATGCCATCAGTTCGAACTAAACCCTGCGGCTTCGTAATGCAAGGAATGTTTGCCGATATTAATGCGCGACGGATTATGTCGTTAAGTGCATGATGACGAGACAAACGGCCACTACATCTAACACAACTAAGACCATAATGGCCGCTTGACTCGACCATCGTGCCACATACACAACGATGAGGCTCACAAACCACGCAGCCAAGACGAAGGGCTGCCGCTATTCTCAGAGAATCATTATCCAGGAACGTACCAAGCTGCGGGGATGGCAAAGCATGGAGCCAAGCACCTGAGTCTGGTGCTGAAGCAGCCCTGAGACGAACTAAATCAACACCAGAGGCGTCATTCATAAGCGTGTCAATAATGAGACGAGAACGAATATCATCCCAGTGTCTTTGAACGCTTGGACTATCAGGAGGGCTTTTACCCGGACACAGAGAAGACCAAGCAGCAAAGGCCTCAGGCTCATAAGGAATAACAAATCCGTCACCATTGAAAGAGAGAATTTTAGTGACTAGATTTCTCACCCCATACGCCGAGGCCAAAAAAGCTGCCAGGCCGATGTCCTCAACTCGCCGCACACCAATACCACCAAAACGAATAGGCAGTGATGCTTGGCGCCACTGATCGTTATCCAGTGAAACATTTAAAATTTCTTGAACTAAATCCTTGATTAAGTTATCAATTTTCAAAACATCACTAGGATAAAGCCAAGAAGGGGTAGTCCTTATGGTGTATGTAAGTTTTGGTATTGCAAAACAACATCGAAGCAAAACAAGAGACACGTGAGCTGAAAGGTTTTTTAAATGTACATGTTGGTTTTTTGTAAATCTTTTAGTGCTTGATCTGATAAGTGTACTTAGTAGGACAATTTCCATGTTCTACCGGCAGCTGTAGGAGCCTATGTATTGTGAGTGAGTTTATATTTAAAGCGGCAATGCCAGTGGATGCAGCTACTGCAAGTAATTTGTTCATTCGCTTCGTAACCCAAATTTTAATGGTATTGATATAACTTTTTCCTGTGCCGCCTGTCCTACTAGCAAATTCTCCAAAACTGCAGTTTTGTCTAACAAAGTCTTACAAATTGTATCGAAAATACGTTTCTGGTCTAACATTTAGACCTTTTATCATTTGTTCGAGCTAATTTTCTGATATGAAATCTTTGGTATTTCCGAAATCTTCCATTGCATTTACAGCTTCAACAGGTTAGAAGTCCAACGGGTTCTCTAGACCGTCATCCTCGTGATCATGTTCCTGTCGATTTCTATCAATTTCTCCTACTTTTTCTGCAACATTTCGAATGCTCTCTCTGTATTGTCTAATGTCACTGACATAAGTACGTTATCCCTTACTTACTAAATCAACACAAGATATCTCTTCTACTTTGGGCATGGCAGCACCCACCGAATCTTATCATTATCAGTTACAACTTACAACAGTACACCTACCGGCTACTATGTGTAACTGTGCTCTGTTTGAAAGATATAATTTTTCTTAAGTTATGTACCTACTGCAGAAGATGTGTTTCACCCCGTAAGAAATCGACCAACCGGTAGGCCGGTATAGAGGGCGGCTTCAGTGAGAAGAGAAAACTCTTGGTTCAAATCCAACATGGGCAACTTTATATTTATTATATTTTCAGCTTATTGTTAGTAATAATGAAATGCTAACATATATTTTTATTCTGTTTATATTAAATGAATTAAGCTTATATGTAATAGTTTTTATTTAAATATTTAGTAGCTAGTGCTTTTATTACATAGGTTTTTTATACAATTCCAAGAATCTTTTATTTTTGTTTCATTCCAAGAATCTTTTATTTTTGTTTAGTCTTGCTATTTTCCTGTTTTCCATTTAATTTACTAAATTGTATAATATTAACTTTATTTCACCATTGCCATAACAACTTCGATAGCTCACTTAATATAGGAGTCGCACATGTAACGCGCAGGTGCGAGTTCGAGCCCCGCGATAAGTTACATTTTAAGCCTTTTTTTTAATTTTTTAACACATGGTTTTTTTATTTTTTCCATTATCAGCACATGAAATACTAGCCGCACACCAAATTTAAAGCTCGTAGCCTTGCTAGAAGTACCTTAGCTTTTTGATGACGGTGAGTGTGTCTTTAAATCATAAAAATATTGTATTGAAAAAAAAAATTTTCCTTAGAAATTCAGTGTTTTCTGATTTTTTCCTTTGCATACACACAATTACCTAGCTTGATGCAAAATTTGAATTTTCTAGGTCATCTGGAAGTGGGTAAGCTTTTTGATCTATATGTTAGTGAGTCAGTCATAAAAATGTCGATTTTCGGACGTTAAAATCTATACCAACCGTTTGAGCTGTGTTTATAAAATTTTGAATGCTCGTTCATCAAGGAAGTCCTAATACATTAACCAAATTTGGTGTGTTTATGTTAAATAGATTTTGAGTTATGAAGGTGACAAAAGTGGCTCCAAATAGTTCGTGTAATATTACACACGGAGCTACTCGCCAGTTCTTTTTTGACGTGAACTTGGCTGGACACACTCCGCGTGTCTAGATTTCTACTTTTTATGAGCTACATTTTTGATGGTGCCGTCACACCGCAAGCTAGGGAATACGCTCATTGTTTGGAAACGGATACATCAAAGGACTGCAGATCTTTCCCCTAATGTATTGTTGGTAAACTACTCCTAACTCCTCCCCTCAACGCCATTCACTCCCCCATACAGTGATTTTTTATCCATTTTTGGTATTATTTTACCTCATGGTAAGTGATGATGACGCCGAGGATGGAAGCGGGCTTACCAAGATTCCCCAACGCAATGGGGGTCATCTTATTTCTAGTCGGATTTAAAATGAAATTCTATGTCAGATTTAAAATGAAAAGAAGTCAAGGTGGTTTAGAATAGTTTTATTGGAATGAAGTAAAATCGAACAGACTAATTAGAATTATTTTCGAAGATCAAAAGCATTCATTTTCTCTAAACGTTTAGGACTCTGAAACCCTTTGAATAGATGATATTGGCTTAACGATTCGCTTTGACGGCGGTCTTTAACCAATCAGGCTATCCAGCGGATTAGAACAATTTGTTGGCGTATTAGAGTGCCAGGCTGTAACGCCTTTATCTATTACCTATATATCTATATATTTTACATTTTGGCACAAAATGAATCCCAAATGTCAAATAATGACGAATATTTACGGTTTGAGACATCTTTATTTCTCATAAGAAATCACTTCACTTACATGAGAAACTGAAATAAATATAAGATAACAAGTAATATGGGCTTATCTAACAATTTAAACAAATTTTTACATTACGAAACATTTAATATTCATTTATCTATATTATATCACTGACTGACTTGTTCAACTTGACACACATTGACTGAAATGTTCAATATTCGTCCTCCCAAACGCTCAGCGTTCAACTCAATCAGATTAGCAATGTCTACGTAAACATATTCTGTTTTCCACACCATCCCTAATAAAAAATATGTCATCACAAAAATATTGCACTCGAGTGTACCTGGGGGTCGCGTGTACACTGTACAGTCCGTCGTAAAAGTGCGACCGGACATGTCCTGTTATAAAGAGCGCTTCCTATTGCAAATGGGGCTGGCGAGGCACCGAGGCCCCGAATTTATGACCCCGGATGGGAAAAGCGCGCTATTTGGATTCCAATGTGGAAAAAATGGGGATAAAGGAACTGAGCTATTCATTTTTCATCGTTTTATTTATGTAGGTAGGTCAATTCACTTCGATTTATGATACTATAAAGTTTTGAGGGCCACTGTTTTTGATGTTTATCAACTTTTTGAAAGGTTAGTGGATTGGATATTGATTTTTAATCCATAAATGAATGTTTGATTAATTGACTTTTACTGACGGTATCTTTATAAGGCACTCTTAAAATGTCTGGCAGGCTAAACTGGGGTCTCTGCGTATGAATTTGAACAACGGCCATGCATCATTAAAGTCTATATCCTGTCATCGAGCAATTCTACAGAACAAACTACCAAAAGTTGTTCTATTAAATATGAAAACACTAGCTTAAGCCCTGCCAGATATTTTAAGACCTTCTCATATATTAGTGAATACGTTTACTTCTTCTTATCGTGTGGCACATTTAACCGTGCATCTAAGGTATAGATGGCAGTTGCCTGGTGCTGCACTTAGCATCACCCGCGTTCACGTGTAGGGCATTTAGATTTACACCTACGGACGTGTGCAACGCGACCATCATACAGAAATCAGATTTGCAGGCTTCCTCACGATGTTTTCCTTCACCGTCAAAGCAGTCGGTATGGAAATGCACGTAAGTTTCGAAAAACTCATTGGTGCACTGGCCAGGATTTGAACCCACGACCCCTGGTTAGGAGGACGAAGTCACTACCCGCTGCGCCAATGACGCTTTTAGTCACGTTTACTGAAGAACACGTTTTAAATGTAGTAGATGTAAAGTTGTAACTTTATTCTTTAGAGTATTAAATTCTTGAAATGAACAAAAAACATATGATTAAGCAAACAAAACACGACTTTAACAATTGTCATCAGAGACTGCCAGAGACCAAATATAGCTGTAACAAGTGACTAGTTTGTACTGTGGGTTTCCTCGCTGGAAGGATATACATTTTAATGACTCTTGGCTGCTCCCGCGGCGCTAATTGGCACCTTAACAAGATAGCTGTCTAGTCGCTATCTAGGTACCGTCAATGTCCGATTTAATAGACTTTTTATAGATTTATCGGTGTTTGAACTTTGCTTTGGAAAATTAAGGAATGTATGGGCATTACTTTGTCTGACTGAATTCTTTAATTAAATATTAAAATTATTATTGTTATAGTCAAGCAAAAATAATTTTTATACCATTAAATGAAATGGGTATAACTTTTTTAATGTTTTAATTTTATTAAATAACTTTGAATATTCGTATTTATGGGCTTGTAATATTTAAACAAGTTGTCTGATAATAAAACGTCATAAAGTAATTTTGTGATTTAAATATACATTGTATGATTGATGATCATGATTGACGACTGATGACTCGTGTGTGATTTGTCCCAGATATTATTATTATTTATTATGAGTACGTATGGGTTTTCGACGATATCCAATAGACCTCTTAAAAAAACGGGTGAAATTCAGATCTATTTTTTATAATTCAATGAAAATCTGGTGTTATATTACAATAAAATGAACACCATCTACTATTATTTTTATTCAGGGAGCACTCAAGCTTCATCATTATACAACGAAAAAAGTTCTTGACTACAACACAAAAAGAATGTATAGTTGTTTAAAAATAGTTATTCTAACAAAAAATAGTAATAGAATTTTTTGCAGCATGTACTAAGCGGTTAATAATATTTACTTTTTAAATCTAGTTAAAACACAGATTTTAGTGTTTACCACTGCATAGTAAGCATTAATGATGCGATAGTAATGAATACTGGAAAACGGTACTTACAATAAGGTTTGTTGTCACATACCGATATGTTCTGTTATATTTACAAATTTATTTACTAGATTATTATAGTAATCAGGACAAAGCGTTTTGTCGTCACAAATAGAACTAGACAATATCGTACGAATAACGAGATTCTAGTTACATGTACCAGATTTTTTTTTTCAGTGTAGGTATAATAGTACATTATGGTACTAGTGTGTAACATTGGTGATTACCGTCGAGGCGCCATTGAGACCCGAGCCGTACAAGGACGGTAATCATCAATACACACGAGTATCATACGACGTTTTTCAACACACGTGTGAATAAAATAACAATAAAAACTCATTTTAACAGTGAAAACGAGTTGTGAAAAATGTTTCGCTATGGCGGGAAAAATTAATCAGTTTTCCTATGCGCGCGCATTGCGATCGGCCACAGACTAAAGGGATGAGGTTTTTTTTTTATTTTCGGCGCATAGGATTTGCGCCTATTCTGCCACGTACAAAATGGGGAATTTAAAGTTTTCTTTTATTACAGAGAAAACAAAAGTTATATTTGAGTGAAAGTTTTATTAATTAAACACGTACAAGTTAAAATTATCTATTTAAATAAGATGTTGCATGAAATGAGCAAGCAATAGGAACATTAATTTATTTGTTCTATTGAACACGATCTTTTTTTTTTAATGAAAACTTTTTTAAGAACAAAGCAACTCAACCAATAAAATTTTAAAAAAAATCTATAACTCACTAGTGAGTTATAGCAATAAAAAGTCACAGTTTGATTATGGGTGTCATTCTGTGCCTAATTGCGGTGACCATAGAGCCACTTTATGAGCAAGTGTGTTGAAAAAATAATTTATTATTAATTTATTACCCGAAACAGCTAATGATGGGGCGATGATAACTGCAGTGGCATCTGACATGTGACGACGCTTCATCTCGACCAGATGACGTCATGATTTATCATCTCACTAATTGTTAATTAATGCTTGTACATTAACGTTGGTATATTATAATTAGAATTTGGGCAGTAGATATTTGACTGTGAAAGTTGCATAATTCATGAAGTTAACAACACACATCGTCCCCAATGCAGGACACGGGTCTCTTCCCATACCTTGGGAAGGTTAGGTCATACTCCACACACGGGGGCCAAGTCCGGATTGGTGGAGGTTGTGGGGCTAGCAGCCGGCACCAATGGCTTAACGTGCCTTGCGAAGAACGGAAACGGTCGAGATAAATGCCACTAACAGCCAAACCCATCCAGTTACGGCCGTCTCTGTAGTGAAAACTAACGTAATGTAAAAGACTCAATCTCTGAAATATCCATATAATTCACCAGCAAAATACACAGTCCAACGATATCAACGATCGCGCCATGACGAGTGACGTTTTACAACTTCCCGCGGCGCCTTCCGAAAATTAGTCAACACAGGTACTCATATTGAAAATTAGTTATATAGAATAATCACAGTTACTGAGTACAATAAAAATAACAGAAAATTAAACAGACACAATAAGACAATAGTAAATATAGTATTTAAGTAATTTGTTTACATTCGGCCATTCTGACAGCGCACGCGACCTCGCGTGAATTTGCTAGTTGTAACCAAACTCAGAACAACATTAAGGAATCACACAATTTTAACGGTTCTCATAAATATTTTACCAGTGAAAAAAAATACAAGTGGAAGCCTTTTAAATTGAATCTACAGATGGCACTAACGCTGTGTAAGTAACACTAACGCCACAGGGGCTCCATAATTTACGCCACATAGGGCTTTTAAAGTAACGCTACAGAGGCTTTTAAGCTAACGCTACACAGGGCCCTTAAGCTAACGCCACAAAGGGCTATAATATAACGCCCAAGAGGGCTCTTAACGCCACAGAAGACTCTTTAAGTAACGCCACAGAAAGCTTTCAAGCTAATGCCTCACAGGGCTCTAAAGCTAACGCCACAAAGGGCTCTAAAAATAACGCCACAGAGGGCTTTTAAAGTAACGCCATAGGGGCTTTAAAGCTAACGCCACACAGGGCTCTTAAGCTAACGCCACAGAGGGCTCTTAAAGTAACGCCACAGAGGGCTCTTAAAGTAACGCCACAGAGGGCTCTTAAAGTAACGCCACAGGGGGCTTTAAAGCTAACGCCACACAGGGCTCTTAGGCTAACGCCACAGAGGGCTCTTAAAGTAACGCCACAGGGGCTTTAAAGCTAACGCCACACAGGGCTCTTAAGCTAACGCCACAGAGGGCTTTTAAAGTAACGTCACAGGGGCTTTAAAGCTAACGCCACACAGGGCTCTTAAGCTAGCGCCACAGAGGGCTCTTAAAGTAACGCCACAGGGGCTTTAAAGCAAACGCCACACAGGGCTCTTAATCTAGCGCCACGGAGGGCGCTCTTATGCTAACGCCACAAAGGGCTCTAAAAATAACGCCACAGAGGGCTCTTAAAGGAATGCCACAGAGGGCTTTTAAAGGAACGCCCCAGAGGGCTATAAAAATAACGCCACAGGGGCTCTAAAAATAACGTAACTGAGGGTGCTTAAAGTGTACGCCACAGAGGGCTTTTACTGATTGTACTAAGACCTACATATAAGGTACCATAGTAAACAATATAAACCATATTAATCATTCAATACCTATTTTAGCTTATCATTTCGGATCAGCTTTAAACGATAACAATTTAAAATTATTATTTAATATTAATAAAATTCTAATGTATGATATCCAAAACTTATTTGTATATGTTACATTATTTTCATTATACCTTTAGCTTTACAATTTTATTATTCTGAATCACTATCTACGGGGTCATTTGAAGACACCAACCAGAGGTGAATTTTGTCGCCAAACACTGTTTTATACAGGGTGTTATCTTTAAGTTTTATTTTCATTTCTACTAAATATGTCTTTAAGATCTAATGCGAAATAGTCCCTATAAAACAGTAAACATTCCGATGTTTTGTAATTAGATAATTTCTGTGAACATCTGGCCTACGATAATATCACTCGGCATGTAATGATCCTCTACTATAATAAAATCTACTTTCCCTTCATATCGTCGATTTCAAGATTTCCTCTAACCATAGTATTGTATTGTATTGTATGGTATGGTATAGTATGGTATGGTATTGTATTGTATTGTATTGTATTGTATGGTATTGTATTGTATTATATTATATTGTAGTGTATTGCATTGTATATTTATTGCCGCGATTCTTGTCGGCTCGAATGATCATAATGTTACCATCACAGAGTGGGAGGAGCCGGCAATTGAGGCAATTCGTTGTTATCGTTATCGTTTACAGTTGTAAGTGATGTGCGTATGTTGGTGAAACATTCATTTGCTGTATGACCCGACCTATGACAAACACTGCATTTTTTTACAGATTTCGTGCAACGTGTACGTATATGGCCTGTTTCCCCGCAATTAAAACATACTACGCCTGGTTTTGCGGACCCTGAGCTACTTTGTACCGTTTGTCTCTCTCTAATGTCTTTATTAGGATTCAAACTAAATCTACTATCATTTCTCCTGCCAGTTATTTGATTATCGATTTGTACTAAAGTCTTCAAAAATGAAAACAGTTGTTCTGGTTCCTCAAAACGACAGGCGTTTGCACTCATCCTAACAAACTTATCGTCTATTCCATGAACTAAACATGCAACAGCCTTTTTACCAATAATCTCACATTTGTTAACAAGTGTCATTTTTCATAATAGTAAACATCTAATGGTTGACCAATTTTACAATGTAACTGAAGCATTTTTTGTAGCAAATCACCGTAATTTTCAATTGAGGGGAACGCATTTTTCAATTTCTCAATCCATTGTGACCATGAAAACATTAGCGTTGGTAATCCTTGATACCAACATTTTGCAAGTCCCGTTAACTTAGCCATAGCATAATGACATGTTTGGACATCATTCCAGGAATAAATCTGAGCGCACTCATTTACCTTGTGTATCCATAGTTCAACGTTTTGCGAACTATCAGCAGGGTCAAACTCCGGTATAATATTATTATGGGACCCAAAGAACGACACTGGAGCTGGAGCTCCCGAATTATTACTCTGTGGTAACATCTTATCAATTGCCTCCGGTGGCGGCGGCGGTTGCGTAGGAGTTTGAGACACAAGCGAGCATGAACAGGGACACGAAGTACCAGGTGTCAGAATGTCAGTAGTGGTGGGTATCGGTTGCATTATTACATTATTTTGCGCGACTGAGCTATGGTGCAACTGCGTTGTACTAGTTAATTGATTCATAAACGGGATACAAGCTTGGCTATTAGGACGAGTATCCACTGTTACTCCCGTATTCGGAGCCGTCAACGAAACACACACTTGTGGTTGTATCTTGCTCTGAGTATTGGGTAAGGGGGGTGTCATTCCTACTTTTCGATTTAGTTTTGACCTACTGACACTCTTAATTCCCTTACTACTGTTCCGTCGTGACTTACTTTCATGACGGGAACGCCTAGACTTTTTACTTTTTTTATGATATTTATGCCGTGTATCAGAGGAGTCACTACTACTTGTATCACGCCTGCGACGACGTTTATGTGATCGTCTTTCACGAGATCTAGAGCGTCTTTCAGATTCAGACCCCATAGTTAGCAATTTACAGAACTTATTTACAATGTGCTCAAAAAAAAAAGGTTATACTTATTTACAGCTTACATCTTGTATTATACAAGTACAAGGGAATGTGCAAAAATAATCATATACATTTGAGTAAAAGTACCGCGTATATCTACAGATTAGTTTATACAAAAATATCGATTAATCTACTTATAGTCGAAACACGATTAGGTATCCCTAAGCGATACAGAAGCGAACGTAATGTCTTATTTCCTTTATAATAAAAATCATACGTTAATGTCCAACTTATTTCAAATTACCTACACATATTTTAATTTTTAAAAAAACATAATTTATAACGCATCACACTATTTACACACTCGAATCATAAACGTAGCGTATAAGTTCGTTAAATTGAGATGAAACACTGTCTTCAATAACCGGAACGAAAGTTATAACTGGATCGCACTGACCTGTTCATTCAAATTATTTGCCACCAAGCGCGAGTTTTTCATCCCGCTTCTGATTGAAAACTAACGTAATGTAAAAGACTCAATCTCTGAAATATCCATATAATTCACCAGCAAAATACACAGTCCAACGATATCAACGATCGCGCCATGATGAGTGACGTTTTACAACTTCCCGCGGCGCCTTCCGAAAATTAGTCAACACAGGTACTCATATTGAAAATTAGTTATATAGAATAATCACAGTTACTGAGTACAATAAAAATAACAGAAAATTAAACAGACACAATAAGACAATAGTAAATATAGTATTTAAGTAATTTGTTTACAGTAGTCAGTTAACTTGCGTGATCGACGCGATTACGCAAGCCGCACTGAGCTACGACCGCTTCCAGGAATTCATGAAGTATGTAAGTAACAATAATTTATTATTATTTATATTTTTTTATAAAACGCGGAATAAAAATATATTACTCACACACAAATAATTTTATTTATTGACTTGCAAACCGTTATATTTACTAGCTGGGAGACCGAGCTCATTTAATATAAACACAGATAAAAAAATCGGAAAAAGTTTATGACTAGAGGTAAAGCTATGATTTCTTAGTGAGTTCGTTTTAGCCAATGTTATCACTTGAATCAGTGGATGTTGATGATCTATGAAATAAGAAAAATGCGATTATTCTCTAAATATATTATGTATCTCAAACACTTTCCAATGAAATATAAAAGCACTCTCAGCTCTTAGTCCCAAAAATTAATTAATTTCAAAGTTCTGTGCTGCGCTTATCTAGTTATATATCGCTTAATCTTTTTCATTTTCGCTTCTAAAAAGTGAAGTGATTAATTATTGGGCGCATTTTTGTCGCTGTCCATTAGAGATACGTCGCTCCGCCATTAGCTAGAGATTAATGGCGTAACCAGTGACGTGTGCGCCGCGACCTGCGTGCTCATACTATGTAACTAGGGCCCCTCTAATACACCTGAAATAAATAAATAAACTTTTCCTTTTCCATTCGTAATAAGATAAGATTAAATTTACAATTATTTAATGTTCGCAAGCGGTCGTGGCTCAGTGCGGCTTGCGTGCTCGTGACGATCACGCAGGTTAACTGACTACAGGCACGGTCATAACCTGGATGGGTTTGACTGTTAGTGGCATTTATATTGACTGTTTTCGTGCTTCGCATGGTACGCTAAGCCGTTGGTGCCGGTTGTTATCACTAGATGGCAGTCGTTAAGCCATGTCGGAGGCCTTTATAGGCGGCATAAACATTCTGATACTAGGGTTGGCCACTAGCCCCACAATCTCCACCAATCCGGACTTGGCCCCCGTGTGTGGAGTATGGCCTAACCTTCCGGAAGTATAGATAGGAAGAGACCCGTGCCCCTGCAGTGAGGACCATATGGGTTATTAAAAATTTTCGCAAATAAAAAAAAAATCGCAAACTTTTTATTTATTGATTCTGAGTTGATTTTGAAGGTGATGCTTTTCTCTTGAATCGACTTTATTTCCTACCCAGTGACAAGGCCACGCGGACATGTACACACAAGGTTTTTTAGTTTTATGTGTAAAAGCCACCGTTTTCTTTTTCAGGTATTTCTGAAGAAGCGACATACAGTTGGTATCTTTCGGGAGCGGGTTTAATTCATCTTGAATAAATTATTTTATACGACGAAATGATTGTGTATCATTTGACCCAACTTTTTATTTATTTAATTGTAAAATAATTGATTGGGAAATTCATAAAGTTTAATGAGTAGATTATTTGATGTGTCGACCGTTACAATAATTACCAAGAAAAGGAAGAAAAAATCCAGATTACCGTGGATGTCACTTAGAATAGATCACAGGTATCGGTCCGTGTGTATCTTAACATCTGACGTGGCGCGGCTCTTGGTTTTCAGACTATGTGATACTGCGAGCGCTAATGCTTATCAATCTCAATTAGTTCTAAAATGGGGAGGTAAACTGCAAGCTGCACAGATTGACGGCGGGCGACTGTTTTAGAGCTTACTTTATGAAGTCAGCAAATAATTGGCCATAGTTATGCTATAACGATCCAACTGATTTAAAGTAAGTAAGTTTATGTCACTGATATAAAGTACATTATCCCTAGCTTACTTGAAATCAGTTGGATCGTTATGGCATTGTAGGGACACCTACATATTTTTAATTATTCAACTACCTGCAAATATGTGATTTTGTGTTCTCGTAGTTTAATACTTCACCAAGTGTGATACTCAAATATTATATATTAGTCAGGCAGGCAAAACCAATAAATGTTCAAAAAAGTTCAAAATCTTGGATACTGTACCACGGTACTATCCGAACGAAGAAACCTCTTTCATTTCACCTCTCCACCGATCGCATATGATCTCTATTGGATCGACACACCCATCCAATAACTGGTGACCCCGAAGCTGAATACAAACAGCGCACCTTCAGCCAACCGGCAGAGCAAGTCTGATCGAAGTCATGTCTGAAGAGACGAAGACCAATGTCGCCGCTCCATTTCCAGTAGCGTGCCACACCGATGTAGTCTCCGTACACTCGCGTCTTCTACCGTTCTGGCGCGAACTACCCAGCATATGGTTCATACAATTTGAATCTGTGATTGACCCACTGAAGACATCTGATGACCAAAAATTCAGATACCTACTTCAACAGTTGCAGTCGCAAGATCTTCGACATATCACTGACATTCTCCGATCACCACCGAGTTCGAACAAATATGAAACAGTCAAACAACGCCTCATATCTGTCTATGAGCAATCATCTGTCCAGAACTTTCAACGTCTAGTCAGTGGTCTTGAGCTTGGTGACCAGAAACCGTCCCAGCTCCTGCGACAGATGCGTGATCTAGGCGCTGACATGATCACTGAAGAAGGTCTCAAAGTAGAATGGTTAAAACAAATGCCTTCTAACGTTCGAGCCGTTTTAGCAGTAAACTCCGAATCGTCACTGGACACCCTTTCTACAATGGCTGACAAAATGCTCGAGTTTACGCCTACCACACATCTTGCACCCGTTACGATGTCTCAGCACTCATCTGAAGACAGTGCAATCAGTATCCTAACCAAGCAGATGGCAGAACTCACTTACAAGATCGAAGAATTAGACAGAAGACATCGCTCACGCTCTCACACCCGTTCACAGAGCTACCGCCGAGCAAGTTCACATTCTCGTTCACGATCAAATCATAACTATCATAACAGACGCAATCAGAATCGCCAATTCAAATCACCTGACAACGGGATATGCTACTACCACAACAAATTCGGCAAAAACGCAAATCGTTGCAAAACGCCTTGTAACTGGAAGCCGTCGGAAAACTAGATACTACACCGGTTACGGCGGGTATCGGTATTAGTATGGGAAACCGCCTTTGTGTCGTTGACAGGCTAACCGAAGAAAGGTACCTGATAGACACTGGCGCTGAAATTTCAGTACTGGCTGCTCGAGGAAAAAGAACACTCGACAATTCAAATGGCTACAAACTTTACGCCGCTAATAGCACGCCTATTAACACATATGGAGAAAAGTCAACAGTACTCAACCTTGGACTACGACGCAGTTTTAGATGGTCATTCGTCATTGCTGATGTCAAGATGTCCATCTTAGGAGCTGATTTTCTCAACCACTACAAATTGTTAGTTGACGTTCACAACAAGAAGCTAATCGACCGTACAACAAGCCTCTCCATAAACACACTCTCAATCACAACTGACCAGCAGTCGCTTTACACTCTAGCTAAGGAACATCCTTACTATGATATACTGAAAGACTTCCCAAATGTACTTAGACCCTTGTCATTTAAGGAGCCATCCAAACACAACGTTGTCCACCACATTGAAACCACAGGCCAGCCACTATTTTCGAGAGCAAGACCTCTAGCGCCTGACAAATATAAAGCTGCTAAAGAAGAGTTTAGCAAACTAGTGGAACTGGGAATCTGTCAACCTTCTAAGAGCCCATGGGCAAACCCACTCCATATCGTGAAGAAAAAAGACGGTAGCATGCGAATATGTGGAGACTATCGACGCCTCACTTCGGTAACACTACCAGACAGATACCCCATACCTCGCATTCAAGACTTCACTTACAAGCTTCATGGAATGAGGGTATTTTCAAAACTCGACTTGAAAAGTGCATACTACTGGATACCTGTAGAATATCCAGAGAAAACAGCGATTATTACCCCATTCGGACTATTCGAATTCCGCTGCATGCCCTTTGGCTTGAGAAACGCTAGTCAGACTTTTCAACGTTTCATGCACGAAGTTTTAAGAGATATCGAAGGATGTTTTTCTTATGTTGATGACATTCTTTTGTTCTCGAAAGATGAAGAATCCCACAAACAAGGTCTCAAGCAGGTACTAGAACGCTTAAACAAGTACGGTTTAGCTGTAAACATCAGCAAATGCGAGTTTGCCCAAACTGAGATAGAATTCCTCGGTTACAAAGTGACCTCTGAAGGCATATCTCCAACTAAAGAGCGCATAGAAATCATCTCAAACTACAAAAAGCCTGAAAACATACAAGAGCTTCGTCGCTTTTTAGGAATGCTCAACTTCTACAGAGATTGTTTGCCACATCAAGCACAGTTACAGAACGAACTGAACAAATATCTTCACAACACTAAAAAGAATGACAAAACAGTCATCTCATGGACTTCAGAAGCAGAAAAAGCATTTGAAAATTGCCGCCAAAGCATTTTACAAGCAACTACTCTGTCTCACCCGATGCTTAGTGCAACGCTCTGTATAATGACTGACGCTTCAGATCATAGCATTGGTGGAGTTTTACATCAGAAGGTTAAAAACAAATTGATGCCACTGGCATTCTTTTCAAAAGCAATGAGCGAAACACAAAGACGTTACAGTACGTATGATCGCGAATTATTAGCGATATACTTATCTGTCAAACATTTCAGACGACTTATTGAGGGTAATGACAACGTCATTGTATATACTGATCATAAACCCTTAACTCATGCCTTAACCAAGGTACCAAGTGACAGCGACACCTTTCGTCGTGAGCGACAGCTCAGCTTCATCAGTCAGTTTTGCACAAAAATTGAGTATCTACAAGGCCAGAAAAACGCCGTAGCTAATTGGCTCTCCAGAATAGAAGAAATCAATTGCCCAACTACAATTGACTTCAAACAACTAGGAAATCACCAAAATGAAGACAGAGAATTGAAACAATTAAGAAGCAAACCAAATTTGAAGTTCGGTCAAATCACACTACCTGATATCTCTATACCAATAACATGCGAGATGTCTACCCGCAATCCTCGACCATATTTACCAAAAACATATCGTTACGCAGTATTCAAGGCTCAACACGATATTTGTCATGCGGGTACTCGAACAACAAGAAAACAAATCGCTTCAAAATACTTTTGGCCAGGTATGAACAAAGATGTGGGAACATGGACCAAGAATTGCATCGCATGTCAAAAAGCAAAAGTACATCGACATACAATACCACCTGCAGGAACCTTTCCAGACTCAACTCGATTCGAACATATTCACATCGATATAATTGGCCCATTACCAATTTCTAACGGTTACCGATACTGTGTCACAATAGTCGATCGTTTCACAAAATGGCCTGAAGCAGTTCCTGTATGCGAAATCAGTGCAGAAACAGTAGCAAGAGCTCTTTACGAAAGCTGGATAGTACGTTTCGGATGCCCAATACGTATAACTACCGATCAAGGCAGACAGTTTGAATCAAACTTGTTTAACTGCCTACTTAAAAAGTTTGGTATACAAAGAATACGAACAACTGCATATCACCCACAATCAAACGGAAAAGTAGAACGTTTTCACCGAACACTTAAAGCAGCTTTAATGGCCAGAGACTCAAAACACAGCTGGTCCGAAGAATTACCGACAGTACTTTTTGGTCTCCGAACAACACTTCGCAAAGAAAACAACCTGAGTCCTTGTTTATTAACATATGGAGCACAGTTACGCATACCTTCCGATTTTTTTGTACCTACAAAGTCAAAAATCGAAGATGCAGAATTCGTAAAAAATCTCGCAAACACAATGAGCTCTCTAATACCCACACAAAGGAAAGACTCAGAAAAGGAAATATTCATAAACAAAGATTTGAAAACATGCACACACATATTCGTGCGAACAGATCTTGTCAGAAAACCCCTAACTCCTCCGTACGAAGGCCCGTATGAAGTTCTTCAAAAATCAGAAAAATTCTATCAAGTTCAACTACCAAACAGAACAGCATTCATATCTCTGGATAGATTGAAACCAGCCTACATACTTAACGAAGATGATATCGCAACTACTAATATCTCAAACAAAGATAATAATATCACAACAAAATCTGGCAGAGTTAGTAAACGAACAGTTCGATATCAAGGTGAGACTTGAGGATACCAAACACAAAAAAAATGAGGGTAGATAGAACAAATGAAAAAAAAAATCGACGTGACGTGCCTGGGAATCTGATATTTTTTGCAAACAAACTACCTACCTCATGCATTTAATGCAATCACAAGCATCATGCCAAGCACCCAAGGCAACCATCAAGCATTCACGCAACCACCACCTCATCCATCATACACCATGCAAAAATAATACGACTGCTTATCCATGCACAAGTCGTATTTGGGAAAACTAAAACAACAAGGGATCAAAATTTACATAATGAAAACAACTGAAAATCAACTTTATTTGCGCAGACGAACTGATCGTTTAGAAACTGAAGAATAGACGACAATAGTCGTTAGAAACCAGTGATCGACGAATTGTCGCATAGAAACTAGTAAGGCACGGCGATGGAAACTTCCAATCCATATCTTCAGTCTTCACTACACGAAGTATGCCTCGAGTCGAGATCAACCGGCCTCCTCGATGCCTCCGCTTCTGATGCGATGACGTCCTCGGCGAAACAGAACGCGATCCCGCACGCAGCGCCGTATTTATGCAACGACCGGCCGGCCCGATGACGCGCAATGCACACTGCACCGCGCGCCGCCCGCCGCTGCCGCTTACCGCTCCTTCCCCGCTGCTGCCTCCGCGCCGACATACACTGCGTCGAGCACTTACAGCGCGTTGCGACTATGCTGCGTACAACTATTTACTAGCGCATCGCGCGTTGAACTCTTTTATACTGTTGTAATCATTTTTTAACTATGTTCATTTCTTAGTTGTAAAACCTTTTGATATTTTAAGTTGTTCATTAGAGGGGGGAGTACTGTAGGGACACCTACATATTTTTAATTATTCAACTACCTGCAAATATGTGATTTTGTGTTCTCGTAGTTTAATACTTCACCAAGTGTGATACTCAAATATTATATATTAGTCAGGCAGGCAAAACCAATAAATGTTCAAAAAAGTTCAAAATCTTGGATACTGTACCACGGTACTATCCGAACGAAGAAACTTCTTTCATTTCACCTCTCCACCGATCGCATATGATCTCTATTGGATCGACACACCCATCCAATAGCATAACTACGGCCTACTTAGGTACTCAGCGAAGAAAATCATATTAACAGCAGTATTGATTGATCATACACAACATAATTGAATTGATGCAAGAAAATTGGGAATTTTGCCAAAATAAGTAACTAATACGAGTACTCTCGCTTTATTATCTTACTTAAAACTTGCGAAATTTGTTTTGCCTTAGCATTTGATTTGGTTTTGGTTGCCTGGCAGATATAGAAGCAATTTAAATTTAGAAAAATATAAAACTCTAACCCAAAATTTAATCTCAATCACACTATAGGTTTAGTTAACCACTAGGTTTAGTTAACCGCTGACAAATTTAAATAAACATAATTTTGAAATTAAAATAAATATGACGATTGAAAGAATCATAAGCTGGATGACATCAAATAATTTAAGAGTGAACATTAACAAAACTAAATTAATTCAATTTGGAATATTTCGGACAAATAGATTAGATCTTAATATTACATATGAGGGAAAATTAGTAGAAAAAGTAACAGACACAAAATGTTTGGGCTTAATTATTGATAAAAATTGTAACTGGAAAAGCCATGTTAGCACAATATGTGAGAGACTGAGTAGATTTACCTTTGCATTGCGACGACTAAGAGAAATAACATCAATAGAGACTGCTTTGCTCGCGTACCACGCTCATGTGGGGTCGATCCTACAATATGGACTTATATTATGGGGCAATTATACAGACATAGAATCAGTATTTGTAATGCAAAAAAAGTGTGTTAGAGCGTTAGCTGGTGCAGAGTACTTGCAATCTTGCAAACCATTATTTATCAAATAATATTGTAATAATATACTCTTAGGCCACCAATTATTCATACCAACACCAAGAAAAAGAAATATAGCCACAAATGCCATAGTGTCTTTTTTCTTCGAGGATGTGAACTAAAACTGTTTAAAACTGTCCGCGGAAAAAGGGCTGAGTGGCACTTGTGCCCCGCCCCGCAGGGAAGAAAGTAGCCACTGTGGCTGTTGTGGCTGTTTTCGGGGGGTATTTCAGGAGAAAGCAATAGTGGTATTTTTTCAACGCTTATATTTTAGTCGATAGAGATCGGTTTTCTGTGATTTTCTGATTGAATATGATGTAAAATGGGTAGCAGATTTTAATTATGCAATAAAAATAAAAAGCCACAACAGCCATTGTGGCTTTATTCGTAGGATACGACGATATAAGCTTCACACCCTTACTGGTCTCTAAATCAAACAAATCTGTATCTTTATCAATGAACACCCAGAACAGTTCCCTATTCAACAGAAAGTTTTTAAAAAATAGTTACGAGACAAACCAAAAAATAAAATTGCCATACCTATGTATAAA